>VYXH01005799.1:996556-1049469 GCA_013397275.1 Burhinus bistriatus | reverse complement strand
CCCCCCCCCAAAAAAAAAAGGCTCATGTGGAGTTAACTCATCTTAATCGGTTTCTTTATTATAAGAAATTCTGCATGTTTGCAACTGGTACCTTCATTTGTGGAATGTGAGAGGCTGTCCCGAGGCTTGTGACTTTAAATTCAGAGGTTAATACCATGTGGAAGAATAAAGAAGGTGGAAGATGCTTATGCGTAGGGAGAAAAATTATGGAAAGCTAAAACCAAAGCAAAATCTGTCTGTTTTGTTTTCTTTTTGAGGACCTGGAAATATCTGCTTGAAATATTTCCTTGTTTTAGTGGTCTCTGACATGAGCTGTTTCTTGTAACCGATGTGGTAACTCCTAGAGTAAAGGACTTTGAGGGCTGCAATTCCGAGTCAAGAGTGGCTCTTCCCGGCACAGGCCAGGTCCGCAAATAAACAGCAAAGCAAAACAGGGTTTGCACAGGGCAGTGCGAAGAAACACTGATGAATGTTCAGTGGATCCAAACCTGAAGGCAGGAGAACTATTCAATATAGTGTAGGAAGGGGTGATGGCACAGAGAGCTGGGAAAGCAGGTACAAGCCTGCTTTGGGCTTGCTCTGTGTCAGGGAATTCTTCAGATAAAAAAAAAAAATATCCCTGCCAGGCCCCAGAAAGCTGGTTTGAAAAACTAACAATGTTGGAGGCAGACCTGCAGCTGTAAAGCAGATCAAGCCTGGAGCAGACATCCTGATGGGATCCAAGGGGGGGGATGACTTTTTTGCTCCTTTATGCAATTTCTCAACATTAGCGTCTTGCTCCTAGTGACCAGCCTGGGCTGTAAGAAATATATTTGTATATGTAACTGTGTCCGTATATAACTGTTTTAGTGGTCTTCTGTTTTATTGTGACTGTTTTTCGCTTGAAAACACAGCTTTTCTGTGCTACATCCTGGTATTGTGATCAAGGGAGGTGTTGGGTGAGGTATGGCACCTTAGTCTGGTGGGAGGAGGGATTCAGAGGTGTTTATTGATGGTGCTTTGTGCCCTTCTCAAGCACAGAATGTTTTGAAAGTTTTGCATTAGCCATTTCAGTGTTTAATTACTTCAAGTAAGCAATTTCTCTGCAGTTGTGACACCCATGTCCAAGGGGGAGGATGGGGCAAGACAGGAAGAAAAAGTAAATTAAATTCAAGTTTACCACCATCCAGTAAATTTTCAGAACTAATGACTAATAATACAACATTAGCAATGCTTTCATTACCCTAAAGCATCGCTCTCTACATACAGGGTGCTTTACCTGCTAGAACCTCCTGGTATGGTTACAGCTACCCTTTTTGTCTACATAATACAGTTTAGAGTAATCATTTACTGGGATAAATATGTCTACCATGAGAGTTTAATGATATTGATTAGCAGAGGACAAAAATCAGTTAAGTTGTATGCTTAGTTTTAGTGAATACCAGGCAGCAAGGCAATAATCAGCCGTTCTTTCAAACTCTGCTCTTGTGACTAGAATCCAAATTGTTTGTGTGAGCTGGGCAGGAATGTGCTGGTATTTACCCAAATTTTGAAGAAGATACTTAGCAGAGGAATGTGTTCTGCATGCTCGCCATTCTGCTAGGAAACTGTGCATATAAAGTAAACCTCAAGCAAATATTTGCAGGGCCAGGGGGGCTTCAGAAGAACAGCATGTCCTCTAGATTTTAGGAAGAGCAAGTCATCCCCATGTACTCAGTTGTGTCTTGTCCTCTCTGCAAGCTCCATCCCAACCAATGCTGCTGCCTGGGTGGTTTCAAAAACCTTTTTATTTCATTTTAATATGTGTCTGTGTGAGTACCTGATATTCAGAATGGGATTAGGAGAGATGAATTGCTAGTGAAATTGGTAATAACAGAAAGCAAACCTGTCTGACAGCCTCTGCCCTGTGATCTTCTGAGAGCAGGTAAAAGAATCCTTAATTAACTTTTTGCAAGGGTGGGGTAGTATTTTTGTTAAGAACTCATTTCAGAAAGTTACAGCGTGAATTGTTGTTGCCTGAATTGGAGTAGCCTAATGAATTGCCATAAATTAGCTCCTAGCCTGTAGTGAATACTGGGTTTACGGAAAAAAGCCGTAACACTTGCTGTGGGCTGAAGGGAGGGAGGTGACTTGGAGAAACTTCTTAAAGCTGAGGTAACACAAGAGTGTGGCGGCTTGTAACTGCTGTTGTCAAAACACTTCCAAAAGCTCTTTGCCCAGCTCCTGTTCTGCTTTTGTCTCCTGTCTGCGTGAGACACCTCAGAGCTGGTCAGAGGCTCCGGTGCAGGGGTGATGTGTGTGGTGGTGTGGGGCCCGGGCCGGTTACTCTCTGAAGATCGACCAGTTAAACTCCTGGAACTGGCCCAAGTCAGAAGCAGTTTGAGGCCTTCAGTGTTTTAGCTTCCAGCTTCCGAAACCTTGGAAACCACCTAGCTGGCTGGTGGTTATCTGTGTGCGCAGCTGTGTCAGGCCTCGAGCAGTGGAAGCCGCAGTGGGTTAAGCTGTCTTGCACGGTACTGAGGGCTCGGCGCAGAGACGGTCACTGCTAATTGCTGTCGTGACAGGAACACGTTTTCTCCCTCCAACAGTGCTCAGTCAAACTGTCATCAAACTAGACTTGCGTCTTGGATCGCTGCAGATTCCTTATTAAAAAGTAGAGTTGGGTGATGGGAAATGGGAGGTTATTGTAAAGCAGCGGATAATTACTTATCTCGGGACTAAATTCATGTTGTTCCTGAAGAAAGAGCCTTGACAGGCCATTCTGTCAGCAGCTGGAGTGATTAGCAACGGGGCTTCCCCTCAGTAAGGGCTGTGCCATGGTTCAACAAGGGTCGCTCCAGTTGTGTCTCTTCGTTTCAGAAGATTGGTAAGTGTGTCCCCTTGGTGGTGTGGAGCTACCTGGTGGTCAGGAGGGGCAAGCAGATGGCTACCACAGGACTAAATAGTGCATTTTTGTGCATATAATCTGACAGTTTGCACAAAAAAAAGCTGTGGAGTGGTTTGAGGGCAAGTTTGGAAGAGCAAAGGCAGGGAGGGTTGGGGTCCCAAAGTGAATGTCCCCTTGTCCATGCCCTGAGAATGGATCTGGGTGGCTATACCTGTGGGACGGAACTAGTGAGACACTTTGCTTCCCAGGAAACCACTGTCCCAAAGCAAGGTACTCGTCTTCCCAGATAATAAAACCACGGGGGGTTATTTGAATGAGAGGCAGCAAGTCCCTTAACCCAGCACAATTGCCTGGGAGGCTCAGCAGGTTTGTAATGCTTGTTTCGGTGAGCTCTGTGCTGCTGTGTTGGTGCACCATGAAATTTGTGTGCTTCTCATCTTAAGTGCACTTTCAGCTTGGCCACTGTGAAGGTCTTGAACTTTGTACAAAATTTAAAGTCTCAAGAGAAGCCTGTAGAAATAATCTGAATGAACTGGGTACTTTAATATCCCATCTCCAACAGCAGCCTGTACGAGCTCCTTGAGGAGCAGATATTTAAAAAGCCCTTTATGTGATGGGATGGTTTTTCCCCCAAGAAACTTACTTTCTTGACTCCCAGTTAGTTAGAAACTGGTTCATGTCCAGAAGTGTCCAAGTGGCTTCGAGTCCTGGCAAAACTCCAATTTACTTAGACCTTGTTCTGCAAAAGGCCAAATATTGTCATGTCTTTATACTTTGGACTTGCAAGAATTTTATCATATGTGCGTTTGGTTTGCTGGAAGAACGCAGTCTGAGTTGCTGGGATTGTGGGGGGGAAGCTGTAGCATGAATTAAACATAGCAAGTATTTCTAAAGGCATGATGTCTTGATTGAATGGTTTTAATTAGCACCATTTAAATACTGCATTTTTGCTTACCAAACAAAGTCGTAGCTGGCTCGCAGAAATACTGAAAAACCAAACTAGGCAATACCCCTGCCAGGGTATTCTTATCTTCCCAATTTGGTTCCTCTCTGTGTATACAAGCAGGATGAAAATGGTGTGTGTGAAGGAGGAGGTAAGGGGAGCTTTTCTGCAGGATACAGAGGTGCTTGTTCGAGATGTCAGTCCAGAAAACAGCTGCCTGTCTTCAAAATGGCCCCACTTCTAGAAATAGTCATGGACACCTCCTGGTTTCTTTGCTGTGCAAGTTATTTAGGATTAAGTGTGTTTTGAGTGGGGAGGGTCTGGCATAAAACAGCTGGGCAGAAAGGAAGAACCCCCCCCTAAAGATTCATTTAAAGAAGAGAAATTGCTAAATAAAACTGGTCATGCATTCTTAAAATGCATGCACAGCTCTGCAGCGTAAACTACTTCTTCTGCCCCTTGTTTTGACAGTCTCTGCACATAAACCTGGATTCCTCACGTGGCCATTACGTTAGGCAGAGTACTGTATTTGAGCTTGCCCTTTCTGTACTGCTCTCCTGCTTGCTTAGAATTAAATGGGAAGATGACAAGTCCTGGAGGAGAGGTGTTACCAGGAGGTACAGCACATGACCCCTCGTTCAGTGGCCTTGGAGGTAACTGCTGTAATAACTAGCAGGCAAGCTGTGGCTTGCTTTTGTGTATGGATCCCAGCACTCCTAGAAGTGTTGGCAGCCTGTTACCTGGCCGCAGGGAGAGGATGGCCATGTGAGATGGGTGCAGCTCCCCGGATCCGAGTGCAGTAAAGCAGGAGGTTTGTATGAATTGGTGCTGCATGAAATGAATGCAAATAGCAGAGGAGACAGAGGAGGAGGAATTCTCATGTCGATGCTGAATCGACAGGCAGGTACTTGTCCAATGCCGCTCTGTAGTTGTAGTCACTCCTAGGTCTGTTATTCAGTGGTCTTGATGCCCCACTTCCAAAAGGAGGATGTATAAATGTAGGCTCTGAGCCAGGATTAAGGCCCAGACTTTCTGACAATGTCTTTCCCTACCTCAGCTTAAATGCAATTCCTCTTAACAGGTGAACACCTGGGGGTGTCTGAGGTTGGGATGCGCAGCTGCTCACAGGGACTGCACATGGGTGTGCGCAGGAGTGTGCCCATGTGCAGGAATAACTGCACGGCTGCTCTTCAGGGGTTCCCATAAATCTACCTGCTTGTGCCAGGGGTTGTGATGGTTGCACAGCCCTGTGTGTAAGGAGACTGTCTCCTTCCAATGCCTCTGTATTTCTGAAAGCTGATGGTTAAATGACCAGTAGTGTTAAATGGAGTATGAATTCTCAAGGCTTTCCATGCTGTTGCATGAGGATGCATGCCAAGGCGTTCTCATCCGAGCTGCTTAGCTCCAAACAGTTCCAGGTTTCACCGTCTGCCTTTCAAGGTTGCTCTGAACCAATGAACTTTGGCTGCTGCCTCCATTAAAGCTGCTGAATCCAAAGTTCATACAAATCTGATAGATTCAATTGGAATTTAGGATCACATTTTCAAGACTGGGGACTTTCAAATTTGAAATGCTACACAGTAGTAGCTACATATATTTTTGCGTTTTGTGTTTAATAATTCAATGAGGTGGCTTTCTAATCTGTTATATGCATCCATAGCACTGTGTGCAGTGCTGAGGAGTACGTTCTTGTGGAGTCTCTCTGTTAAAGAAAATCTAAGCCAGCTCCAGAATAACAATGAACAACCCTAGAAAAAGTGGTGTTGCTGCTTTGAGGGAGCAGAAATGATAGGCCAGTGTCTGTGTCTTTCCTAAATTAGACAAGGAGCCATTGCAGTGAGCAGGAAAGCTGCTGTTTGATATTTCTGTGAGTTACGACCACATTATCCTGGTGTGTGCGTGCTGCTCCTATGGATGCTCCTGGGCATGGTGATTGCTGCTGTGGGAATACAGCTTCTTCAGTGATTCTGCTTTCCTCCAGTGATCCACTCGCTTGAAACATTCCCATTTGTTTTTCTTGTTACTTACAATCTTAACTCTTGTGTCATCTTGTCCCTCCTTGTTTTAGGCTCTCTGTTTTGGGAACTGTCACAAGGTATTTTCAGATTAATCTTTCCCTCTTCACCCTCTGCCACCCTTTCCATCACCATGTGGTCTCTGGGTCGTCTGGTAGCTGTTTTGCTTCCTACACTGCTGAGACAAAGGAAGACCCGCCTTCTGGAGGGCTGGTTTCTGGCCAAGCCTGCCTTATTTAAAATCAGTGTGGGCATTTGCAAAAAAGGAACACCAAATCAGTGTTTGAATTACCACTGTGCTACTACTGACTGCAAAGGGAAGAGCAAAATCATACACATACACAAAATTGATAGTTCCATGTCTAGCTGTACATTTACATAACGTGCAAGTTTATAGCCGTGCAATGGGAACCCAATGCAGGTAGGTACAATATATTCCCAGGGAGGTCTCTGCCAAGGGCAGGAACAAAAGCAATATCCTGCTTGTGTTTCTCGAGCTGCTGGCAGGGAAGAGCAACAAGGTCACTTGGTTTCCCAAAGGGTTTTGTTTTATGAGGATGTTTGTGGTGTGTGTTCTCAAGTCAATGGATATGAAGAGCAGGTCGGTCCTCCCCGAGGGTCTCCTTGGCCCAGGAGCAGTGTCTGTGCACATGGTGGTGCAGGGAAGGGTTTAGAGACAGCGGGGAGAGGGGCTTTGAGGTTGTAGGGTGGATCCAAAAAAGCACTTAATAGCCCCTTTCCTTCATTTTAGGACAGGGCAAGGAATATAAGCAGCAGACAAATCTTGGAGCTGGGTTTTTTATTAAAGGGCTAGATATGTTTGTGACAGAAAGCTTGTTGCTGCTCTGATCTGCTGATAATCGGGGTCCTTTGCCCTGGCAGGTAAGTAGGTTACTGCTGTAGGAAACAAGAAGCATGCTGCAGCTGTAGAAAATGTACTTCACTGGCTCATACACCCTGTCTTCTGGATGTCTATAGCTGCCTGCACTGGGGCTATAGCATTTCATGGACAGGCCCTTTTTTCTGGTTTGGGCAGTAAGCTCCTGACCTGGATGGATGAGCAGCTTGACAGGCAACACAAGTTGGCCACTCCTGCTCCCACACAAGCTCCTGGGGACAGCTGCTTTGGATGGGCTGTGACATTCACTTGCTGCTGTACCTCATCCCCAGTTTCTTCTGGCAGCTGTACTTTCTTCCCCTGATTTGCAAAGGGGTAGGCTTTCATTTTCCCCTCTGTACAGTGGCCTCGTATCCCTGGGTGCCCCTTTGGAGGAGCCCTGGCTGGTTTGCCTGGGCTGTCCCTTAAACACCCCTTGTTTAAGAGACACTGCAGTACATACTGTGTCTTCAGCAAGGGTAACAGGCCCCATATCTTGGCAAAAGCAATGGTAAATTATTTCAGAAGCCCCTGCTGAAGCAGGGATGTGATGTCTGGTGTGCCATCAAGGGGAACAAGTGTCCTGGTGCCATTTGTTGCAGGGACAGCCCTGGACCCATGCATGCCTCGGCAGGGACACGGTGAGCGTGCACTGCTGCAGACTGCCTTTGTTCCTGGGTTATTGGACCCATCTAACAGCAGAGCTGGGATTTGCTCTGCCATGGTTTCTTCTATCTACTTAATAGGTGCTTGTGGGCATCTAATAATCGAACCCAAAATGAAATGCATAATAAGAAGGTAAGGTTGCGAACAGGGGATATGTGGGCTTTCAACTATGTATGCGTGGGATTCGCGTCTCTGGGGATTTATGTTCATAAATGTCGTATTTGTTGATGGTACAACAGAGACCTAATTACAGGCCTGTTCTGTCGCAGCTGTGCTGTCCTCTTATACAGACCAGGCATAAATTTGGGTTTCCCAGGGGAAAAAAATTGTGTGTAATTATGTGTGCATGTATTTTAACATTACCTTAATATAAGCTAAAATGAAGAATTTCCCATCTTCTTGCTGTCTATCACGTCATGCCTGTCCTTCTCTCCCTGCTCTTTTGCCAGCAGGTGTGGATTTTTAATATTTTGCCTTAAATTTTTCTTCCCCCTCTCCAATTTGATATTCTGTATTCTTAAACTTTAAAGGGTGCCTTTTTCTGAGTCGAATGTGGAGAATCAGCAGGATTTGTACTCCTTGCTCATTGCATCTGCATGTCTCAGAAGTCAGCAAGTCATCTGACACTTTTTTCTCCAAAAAGTATTTTTAAAAAATGTCATGTAACAATTTCCTGCAGTAAAAGTGGTTTTAAATAGAAGCCCCCCTTGGAGCTACTGAACATCAAAGCTTAATGACACCCAGGACTGTAAAAATAAAGCAGGGGGGGTAAACCTCCATGTTAAATCACAGCAAAGCCAAAGAACAGTCCCTTGAGTATCTCTAATGCTACGTGATGGATGAGAATTTCACAAAATAGACATTTAGATTTTTTTTTTAAAAAAGGACGTTCTTTCATCATGCAATTGCTGACAGTAATGCAGAAAAGCAATGCAGGGAGCGAGCTCTTCTCTTGCTTCCCTTCCTCTGGTAGAGGAATAGAATAAAATCTATTTTGGATTCATCTGCCATATTTCTTACTGGTGCAGATGTTTAAAACATTCCTGTCTGCAGGCATAGAGCCTGACTGCAGTTGCCTTGTGCCTGCGCAGAGCACCTGGTCTGATTTCTGTGGAGCCACTCAGGACAGAAAGTGGAGATGTGAGCTCAGAGCATCACCTCCCCAAAGACTGTGGTCATAGGGAGCATAATAACTGCAGTGCCTGTTGCATTAGCTTAATTGTGGCATACAGTTGAAAACAATAAATTAAAGCTATGTTTTAATTTCTGCTTTTGTGTTCTTTCTTCCCCCACCCTCCCCCCCATACCCTTACTTAGGACCTTTGCAAAGACTTTATTGAGCTATATTGTTAGAAGTGTAGCAACACCAGGTCAGACTTCCATGGGGAAGAGTTGGTTGCTCCTGGTTGCCCAGCCGAAAGTCTGAGCTGGCAACATCTAAACAGACTCACAACTTCCCAGCTTTGTTGCAGGAGCGAAGAAATAGGCAGAAAAAGAGGGACTAGATTTGAACCAGTGGTACAAATTCATACATACTCAACTGCTGTGTATGTATGCAGCTGGTATACGTAGCCAGGGCTCTGCAGGTGGAGTTAATGTATACAGAGCTAGGATCTCAGATCATGGTTTGCCCTGAAATCAGGACAGCACATCCTGAATAGCCCCGTTGCTGTTAGCAGGCTTGTGTTCAAGGTGATCAGACCTTTACACCTCTGACTTCATCTTTTCTTGGACTCATCTGAACATGTCTGGATTTATTCACACTGCTTGATCTATTTCTTTTTAATGATAATCCTGTAAGGGTACAGCCTGAAATGTTCTTAAGGTTCTTTCTCCTAGATAATAGTGCTTTATTTTTTGCAGGGGAGGAGTAATGATCCTTCAGGCTTGTCCTGTCCATTCCAGGAACAAATCCATCTGTAGTCAATCTATGTCTTACTTTCTAAGTGGCTCGAACCATCTAATACTTTGAGATAACCCGTGTGTTTGGTTTTGGGTTCCTAGGTCCATCTGAAGGAGGGAATGGTACATATACTAACTTCTGTGGGAACAAGCAGGCTTGGGGAGAACTGGTGTGCTTAAGGGAAGCTGTATCTCGGGTGATGAAGGTAGTGGAAAGATCTGAATTCTCCAGAATGTGTTAAAAATCTGATTGACTCTCAATGACAGGAGGTGCTACAGCTAGCCTAGGCAAAGCGCCATGGCTTGGTGCCTGCTAAGTTAGTGGGAAGTAAACAGCTTGAACTTTTGTGTCAAGTCCTAGAGAGGTTAATGGGTGTCCCATTTTCTAAACTATTTGACAAAAGTGGTACATCAAAACAGTCACTTGTCACAGTGTGTGCTCTGAATTCATGACTCTTGACAGTAAATGGCATGGGAGTGTAAATCTGAGGACATCAGCTATCCAGTGGCTCAGTTTGTGTGAAGAATTAATGGCTGAAAATCAAGTTATGGTCATTGACTGGAAAGTGGCCAGATAGGGGAGTCTGGCCCACAGAGCTTTGAGAACTTCAGGTGGAGCGAAGCAAACTTGGCTGTCACCCATCAAGCTTACAGAGGATTTTAGAGTTCAGGCCCCGATTCTGTTGACATTAAATCAGGAACTTGTGTTCCTGATTTAAAACAGGGAAAACTTCTTACTGTGGCACCAGAAGCTTGTGCATGTGTAGATGTCGCTTACATAATTCACCATATCAAGACATCTACTAAATTGAAAGTGGCTTCCTCAGCTGCAGTGAGCCACCTTATTTTCTGCTATAAATAATTAATCCATTTTTGTAGCAAAAGTAGTCCCTTTGGGGAAGACTGATCAAGGCCATTCCCAGGGTCTTGGAGCTTTTAACGTGTTTTGCAGCTGGGCTGCTTTGTGTCCTTTGTGCTGGTCCTCAAGCTCTGGTTGGCAGTTGCACAAGACTAAAGGTGTGTTGCAAATATTGCTGTGTGACACAGATCTAGCGCAATGTGGTCACCCTGTAAAGCTGTAAGGGAATTGGTTTGTGTTGCATCTCAGGCTATGGATGGGAGAAATCCGTGGGCAGCTTTCCACCCATCACTTCCAACATAGGTTCTAGTGAAATAAGAGTCTACAGTAATCTTCAGTGTCCTTATTTTGCTTGTGTCAGGTATATTTTACCCTTTAAAACTCTCAAAAGGATCATTGTTTGGTCTGTGAGCATTCATTGATGTTTGTAAAGCAATCTGTGATCTCTCACTAAGATGAAATTGTGTTTCCTTATTGCTGTGAAAATGTAACTGGTGTTGACTTTGTGTGCAATAGGGCTTCTGCAAGGGAAGGCTTTCTTGACTCTGTTCTGAGGATAAATGACTTTTTAGGAGTGTTCTATTATGCAGGGTCATGTAGGTGGGAAGGCTCGCTACTCTGGCTGGTGCCACATCAGCCAGAGAAATTAGAGGTGCTCAAAGGTGCAGCGATTTTAAACACAGTTCTTGCAGGGCAGATGCAGTGTTAGCTGGTGGGTCTTGCTGAGAGGCAGCTTGAGGTCCTCTTAGATTTAATTTAAGTGTAAGTTTTCCCATGGAACAGTAGCAGAGGAGTGGTGAAGGCTGGGGCTGCAGTAGATGCAGTGGTATGTGCTGCTGCAGCCTGCAAGCAATGGAAGGCTGCTTTTGGAACTTTGGCTTTCATTGACACTGCTAAAGACTAAAAGCATAGCTTGAATGATTAGGTGTTCAATTAGCAAAATTAAAATGAGAAGGAACTCTTTCTCTTATGTTGTGAACAGTCTCAGCCAGTAACTAAGAATGCTTTTCTGGTCCCTGACTAAAACTTGCAGAAAGTGAGTTAACGGCTTGAGAGCACAGGAACATCAAAGTTGTCAGGCAAAACTGGAACAGCCTCCTCTTAGTGTTGTTCCTGCTTTGTTGCATCAGGGATATAAAGGGAAGAAATCCAGGGTTTTGAGAGACAAAGCCACTTTCTGTGGAAAGACTGAGGTAAACATTCTGTGTTAGCTGTAGCTGGCTTGAGCTAAAGTTTATCACTTTTATTTAGTAGGCAGGATTAAAACTATTTACTGATGCTTGCTTAATTCATAAAATGCTGAGGAGGTAATACTCTTTGGAGTAAAGCGGGTGCTTTTGCAACTGAAGTAGATGGATACCACATCTGCAGCAGGTGGGGCTAATCCTGGTCCCTAAACCCTGCAGTGGAAAATTGTGTGGGCTGTTTGCCTATGTGGATCTGGGACAAGTCTGTGTGTTGGGTAGCATGTGTGTACATGGGAAGCTCCAATAACTTAATGCTATCTTAATGATTTATATCAGCTAAGAATCTAGCTGGTTTTTCTTTAAGCAATGTGGAGAACTGGGAAAAGAGCTGCAGTTCCAGGTTAGATGGCTGCTGGTGTCAGTAACTTGGCTTAGAAAGAAAAGACACCTGCTGACCTTGTCCGTGGGATAACATTTCTTCATGACCCCATCTTGTAGTGATACTTTATGCCTTGAGGTGTGAATCTTAATTACCAGTGTGAGCAGAGCTGATTTCTGTGCCTTGCTGAGTGCCTGCATCAGGGAACAGCACCTGGCAGCTATTGCCTGAGCCAGGGGACAAATCTGTCCCCAGCTATGGTTCAGCTGCCCCGAAATTGCTGGAAGTGAGGAGGACGCTCTGGGTATTGACATAAAGTGGTAAAACTCCTGCTCTGGTCAAAGCAGAGGCATGAATCTATATAAATTGTCCCCTTACTCTTTCACCCGACAGAGGTATTAAATGGTGTAATACATGTTGTGTGGGCACTGGGCTGGGGTGTGTGTATCGTCCCTTTGTGGCAGCTCCATCCTATGAATAGGAACAGCACCGCATTGGCCACAGCATGCTGGTTCTTTCCAGTAATGCGTTGCAGCATCTGCATTTGCCTTTCCAAAAGCTGGTCCTGATGCTGCTGCACTAATCCTGCACCGTGGGGTGCGATGCTCTGCCAAAGCTCTCCCTCTGCATCCCCCTGCCCTGGGGCATGCAGGCTGCAGAGTGGCCGGTGCTGTTCTTGCTCATGTTGGTGGGTGCCACTGCTTTTGCTGCTGTTCTCATTCTAATTTACTTTCCTACGCCCGTTCTGGGCTTTAAATACTTCCAAGTGGAATGGGCTGGATTTTGATCTAAAATAAACATGATACAGCTATTATGAATGTGATCACGGAACTTGTGCTCCCACCATTGCTAGGTGGGTTTAAACAAGAGGGGTGGATAAAAGTGGAACTAGTTTGTATCTAAAAAGAAAAAAAAGCTGAGTCCTTTTCAGGGCTGTAAATCTGTTTGTCAAATTCATAAGTGCTTTGATTCAAGGCAAAGACCATAAGATACTGAAACTAGGCTTTCTGTTGCTGCCTTGAAATCAAAATGAGGCCAAAAATCACAGAACCGAATTAATCATCTTTGAGTTAAATCTTGCAAGTAATACTGTATAAACACTTAGATCCAAAGGGGATTATAGTCAAATACTGAGCTGATGGAGGAGTTTAAGGATGTTCTGAATTGCAAAGCAGGCATTTAGAAAGCATTTCTGGAGCCGCACCTCTGGAGCACATGGAGGGAGGGATGAAGTGGTGCTTAGGGCAAGCAGCTAAGAGGAAATTAGACTTGGCTGGGCCTGGAGAGACTGAATGAGAGCAGAAGGCCACAGAGAGGGAAGGTAATGGCCAATGTCTGTGTGTCAGTGGTGCCTTATCATCCCACCCACTCCCATGTGCTGCTTGGCTTGTCCCAATGGGCTTTGGGGTCTTCTCTGAGTATCTAGGCTGAGTAGGGTAGGTGCAAGCCCTGGCTGCTCCTAGCCCCAAAGATCTTGGGCAAATGTCTTAACCTTTGTATGGATCTGTTTGCTCATCTGTGAAATAAGCATCAGGCACAGTAGGGAGCTCAAATCAACTGATCATCGTTAAGTACTTGGGATGGTATTTTACTTTGGATTGCTCTGTGAAATGCAGTGGTATGAAATTCTGTACAATCATGATGTGTTATGGATTACCTCATTTATTGTGATAGCAGGGGAGGGGGAGGAGAGCCAATGTGTGTGTTTTGTGATGAAGGAAGGTAATTTGTGTATTGCATAGTTTTTAATGCTGTATCAGGACAGGTATCTCCAGAAAACCAAGTGCCAGACTCTTCCTTATAGAAGACACATTCTTGCATTCTTCATCTGCTTTGTATCTCCAATAGAGTACACATGATTAACAGATGGCTTCACTTCCCAAAGAACAACAGATTAATCTAATGTTTTTATCTGCTCTATTCAGGCACCTACCCAGATTCTTTATTTGTTAGAGAAATTATTTGAAATACGTTATTTTGTTTTCCTAGTATTTTGGAATTCTTCCTCTGTTTGAAATGCTTTGACTTCTGTCACCATTTTTACCTGCTATGACTTGTGGTGCAGGCTCCCTGCACAGTTAATTTCCTTGGTTGATTTATTTACCAGTGACACAGCAGAGCCCTCAACATAGTAATTGCAATGATGTGATCATCCAGACATCAAAGGCAGGAGCCCCTGGTTTCTCTTCTCGCTCATGCTGCTGCAGTCCTCCCACCTCTCCATGTGTGCTCCCTGTTTGTAGCTTTAATCCTCTTGAGGAAGGAAAAAAATATCTCATAACCAGATAAAAACTGGGTGAGTGCTGAAGCAGCTTTCTGTACCTAACTGCTTACATGACTTCCTTTAGTCAGAGTACCAAAATGCTGTGTTACATCTCTTGGGATTTTGCTGTCACCATGTCCCCTCCTTGACCTGGTGCTTTAACTGGCTGTGTCCCAGCACCTGGATGGACAACAGGGTTGTGCTGCCCACACTGCTCTTCCTGGAGATCATAGAATCATAGAATGGTTTAGGTTGGAAGGGACCTTCAAGATCATCTAGTTCCAACCCCCCTACCATGGGCAAAGACACCTCCTACTAGATCAGGTTGCTCAAAGCCCCGTCCAACCTGGCCTTGAACACTTCCAGGGATGGGGCCTCCACAGCTTCTCTGGGCAACCTGTTCCAGTGCCTCATCAACCTCACAGTAAAGAACTTCCTCCTGAGATCTAATCTAAATCTACCCTCTTCTAGTAGGTATGTGGAGAGAGCCTGGGTTTGCTTCCTCCCCATCTAGTGAGAAGCAGATGGGTTTGCATCCCTAGGAATCAACCAGGTCTTGTGGAAGAAGGGAAGGAGACTCACCCCTTGATGGGCTGGGCAGGACCTGGCTGAGCTCCAGTCAAATCACCCAGCCTGCTGCCCAGCACCCTGGTCAGGCTCAGCCTCCACGGGAGGAAGACCTCTGAAGTCTGCAGGGGCTCCTCCCCAGGACTGGAGTGTGCAGGGGCTCCTTGTTTTTTGTGCACAGCTCACTGACCTCTCCAGTTGTCCTTCTCACCTCTGCTATGTGGAGCCTGTCCCAGGCAGAAGTGATGCTCACCCTGGCAGTGACTGATTTTCAGGTCTTCAGAGCAGTCATCAGTCCGCTCCAGTGTGCACAACAGACACTTGGGTACAGTCGTTGCGAATCGGAATCTGAGCATGCTGGAGAAACACAACTGTGTAGCGCTGAGAAATGTTTGCCACTTTCCCAGCCTTCCCCTCTTTGCCCTCTTCCTTCATATAAGATGAGAAAATACATCTTGCAAAAGAAGATGACGGCTGGATGAAGCGGAACCAAAATAGGTTTTAGTGGGAAGGAATTTCAGTTTTAAACCTACATCAGTAGAAACTTTGGTACCTCAAAAACGAGGCCCTTCACTGGTCTAAATGGGATTAGAGAGCTCACCTCTTCCATGTTCTCCTGTTTACGTCTCTGCTCTGAGCAGGCGTTCATCTTTTCGCTGGTTCCTGCTCAGCTCTGCAGCTCGCTTGCGGGTGCTTCAGCTCGTAGGGTCAGTGGGAACTCTGGGCTGCTTCTATCTCGAGAACAAAATCCCCAAAGAGCTTCAGTTTTGGAAGCGGCTCCTCAGCAGGGAGCTAAATGTTAGTATGGGGATTAAGGACTGCTTCGAAGGAGAAAGTCTGGCAGTGCAGTGTGTTGAACTGCTAAAACATTGCTTGAGGCATGGAGATTTTACTAATTTAAGCTGAGACCATTAGTTAACTTGTTTTATGTGTGTGCACATCTCACTTAAGTGTCTTTTGGTTATTTGGGAGAACTACAAAAGGGGAAAAACAGAAGGGGAGAAAGTACAGGGAAACACATGTACATTTTTTTTCTTCATCTTTTGAAAAGCATCTGGAAGTTCCAGTTCCTGCTGAGAGCAGAGCCGGGAGATTCCTGCTCCCAAGAAGATATGCTCTGGGATCTGGAGGGACCAGCTGACCCAAGGCGATGCACTTACCCCTTGGCACGAACTAGCTTTCTTCCCAGCCAGCAGGAGCCCAGGCTGCTACTGCTCCATTACATGCTAATAGTCTGAGAAATGAAATACAATTATTAGTTGGATTGTTAAATGGACCTAGAGCCTGCATGAGAAATCTCTTTCCAACAGCAACTGGAGCATATAGTAACAAAAAAAAAGCTGCAAAAGCAGGATTACTGCAGGATTTATTTTTTTATATGCTACTTTAGTATGGTTCAGTGGGCTGTTTGGAGGAGGTGGTGTAGCTCTGGCTGGGGCACTGGGCTGAGCTGTAGCTGTGCTTTCAGCTCTGAAACTGCTTCTTGTGTTGAGTCAGGCCGCTGGTCTGTGCTTCAGTTCTTCTGTGAGAAGGGAGTGAGGTCCATGAAAAGGTCTTTGTAGTGATGGAAAAGAATTTATGATCTAGCTTTGAAACAAGAAATGTTTTCTATTTTGGCTTGGCACGTTGGCTTGAAAATATGTTCTGACTTTCATACGCTGAAGCCCAGTCCATCTGCCTTTGTAGAAGGGACTATATCTGCCTTGGCTTGCTGGAGGACAAATGCTGCAGAATCTGCTGCAGGAGGAATGGCAGATGGATGATCTACAGACCAGTTCCTGAGCATTAGGATAGGAATTGCAGCTGCGAGTGACACAGGTGGTTATGTCCCTCTGTTACACCACTCCATTTATGCAGGGCAGCCCATGATCTACCTGGTAAGCGGATTAGGAAAGTGTTTAATTTTTAATATTTTATTAAAAGTAGTAGCTGTTGAATATGGTTCTTCCTCAGTTGCAAAATATATCAACTCTAATCCAGTCTTTTGAGAAGCATGCTCACAGCACACTGAAGCAGAGTATCACTGCATAATTTGGCCCTATACATGTCAAGCCCAGGATTCCAGAACTGCCATCCTGGAGCAAAACAGGTTATGTTCTTGTTCCGAGACTGGCTGCTGAGTGCTTCAAAATACACAGCAGGAGTCCTTGGTGTGTATTGGGAGGTCTTGGGGGCAAAGCTCCCCTCCCTTAGTGGATGACAATAGATGGGATAGGGTGGAAGCAGCTCCTGGATGGAAAATGCCTGGGACTTTTCCTAGGTGCTGGCTAGCTTTGCTGTGAGTTTTGATGTGGGGCATGGCCTTTGTCTCTTAATGAAGCTGGTAGGACCCAGGGAGGAGCCATCCTCCAACTTCTCCCCCTATAACAAAAAAATGAGGCAGAACAGGTGAAGGTTGCCTCCAGAGCTCTAGAGCAGCACGGAAACTGCACTTCCCAGCAGGGAATGCATGGTGGGGTGTGGAGAGAAGGGATGTTTGGTTGTAAGGGGTTTGTTTATGCCAGAAGCTTGAGTATTGGTCTGGCCCAAGGCTGATGGAAATAATTTTAAGGGACAGGAGCCAGCTGACAGCTGCATCTTGGTACAGAACAACTATGGGCTAGCCAGTCCTTAGAGGAAGTCTTTATCCTAACCCCTGTCATTTAGTGGTTGGTCTGTGCCCTGAGAATGGGGTTTCATACGCCCTTACTGTCTGTGCACGGAGGTTTTTAGATGCTGCTGCAGCTCCAGCCCTCCCTGGTAATGACGGAGAATGATGATCTCCATGATGCTTACAGGTCTTAAAGGCTTGTGGCCCTTTGTTTTTGTTTTCTCTTCTTACATCTTAAATTCCAAACTCCTGGAGCCTTGATATTGCAATAGCTGCTCTCCCTTTGGTAGGTTTGTAGCTTTCAAGGTAGCTGGGGAGATCTTGGAGACAGGAATGTCAGAAGGCAAATGGAAAGAAGCCCAAATGATAACTTTATAAGGCAGTTCTTGCTACTTTATGTGTTCTTATCCTGGACAAAGCTTTATCTTTCATCCTGTAATTATGTGATTCCCTGTGGGCGACTTAAAGTAAGCTTTCAAAAGTGTTAATTGTATCTATTAGATGCTTTTTATGATCTCCAAGTGTAGACATTGGTACTAGAGGAAAGTTTTGAGGGCAAATTCCGATAGTTTCAGTGAACGGCACTATGAGAGTAGCTTTGAGCCTGTTTAACAGGATTGTCTGCATTTGCATTTGTAAGTGATATGGTTAAGCAATGTGCTGCTGCAGGGGGCTGCTTCCTCTTCCCACCTTCCCCTTCAGTTTAAGCTGTCTTGAGTGTATTTCTCCACGATCTTGCTCTTTTGCCATTTTTTGCAAAAAGTGCTGAACTTCTCATACACATTCCAGAAAATGAGTAGAACCTATGGCTGAGATTTTGTTTCCTCTTGGAACTAATACTATAACATGTGCGTTTTTATTTTTGCTGTTATCTTCTAGATCGTACTGTGTGAGCAATGGTTCCTACTGAAAGAAAATAAACCTCATAGGTGGTGGAGGGAATAGATGTTTTTCTAGGCTGAATTCAACTGTAGCTGTGTAGGACAACACTTGTAGAGCAGCTCAGAAATGTGACTCAGGGTGCAGAGATCTGTCAGACCAGTAATTTCAGAAACCATGTCCGCTCGTAGCTCCTAGCTGCTGCTTAAACCCACAGCCCAAGCTGGTATGTGGCCTTTCCCAAAGGAAAGGGGAAAAGAGCAAGCTTGTGAGCTGTAGGCTAAAGCGAGCAGATAAAGGCTTTGAAAACAGAAGGGACTGGTTTGAATCAAATCCTGGAAGGGGGGAGTGAAAGGAATTGGGAGCTCCTATGCAAGGCAGTGACTCACTGCTGTTGTCATCAAGGTCTCCTCTTACAGGATTAGTGATTATTGCCCAAGAACATGATAATTCATCAGAATTCAAATCGAAGACAGAAGTTTCCAGCTGGAGGCTCCTTAGCTAAGGTGTAGGGTGCTGTGTGGTGTCATCTCGTTTCTCCAGCAAGGTCCTTCTGACGCTTGCACCAGGACTGTGGCGGAGCGAGCCCTCAGCGTGCTGCAAAGGGTCCTGCAGGCTGTCAGGGCTGAAGACTTGCCAGCCCTGCTTATCGGGAAAGCTAGAAGCACCAGGAACCCCATGGAATTGCATCGGGAATTAATTTGGCTGGTGCAGAGATGAAGTGAAACTGTTGCAGGCTTTTTTGGAGAGGAGAGCATCTCTGTTCCTAAAATGCCTGATGCTATGGGGAAACTACGTTTGGAGGATGCTGGCAGCCGAACCTCTGCACTCCTGTGTCAAAATCTTTTCCTTCCTTTCACCCCAGTAACTGTGAGTTCGGGTGCCTGGAACCTTGCTACTGCAAAGTGGTGCATCCATGGGGGTACATACGGGTGTGTGTCGGGGAGGGACCCTACTGCTGTCTTCGCACAATCCCCCAGTCCCACAGCAGGCCCCTGCTCTCTGATGCATAGCATGGCTTTTAGGCACAGCTTGTTGTCACTAAGTCTTTGTTAAGTTCAAATCTTGGTTTTTGTGGTGAGCTTTAACTGTAACAGAGCAGAGCAATGCTTTGTTTAAAAGAGGGCTTATTGATAGAAAAGTATGTGGAAGCGGGGGCCACGGGGAGAGGGTGGCAAGTGAGGAAAAATCACTTGAAATCACCCAGAGTTACTCGAGTTCTGTTTTCTTTCCTTGTCAGGAGCTGGTTGCCACTGACCCAGGGAGCTGGGAGTGCTGCCGCAGCGTTCTGCTGTGCTTCTGCTGAGCCCGGGTCTGTCCCAGTCCTCACCCTGATAACTTCCCAGTTTGCATGGAAGGTAACAGCTCGTAAATACAAGGCTGCATCTCCAGGCAGGAGGTTTCCCAGGGCAGCCGTTCTGGCTCTCCACATTAAATCTTCCTGTGCTGGGAGGAGATAAGAGTTTGGAAATGCATGGCCTGAGCTGCTCCAGCTGAGCCCCTGTTTGCAGTGTGCGAGGCTGGGGTGTGCCCTGCCCTTGCCTTAAATACTAGGACAGGGGTTGCTTTGCATAATTTGGTTGCTGCTCATGTGGCTGGTGTTAGTGGGAGCTTTTGTGGCCCCTTCCTTGGCTGGTGGGTGGCAAATGATGGAGACTGGGACTTCAGGCCCCTTGTTTCTGTCCATGATGGGGGACACAAGGAGAAGAGCTCTGAACAGCCTGAGCGCAGTGGCTGCCCTTGCATCCCCACCCCGATGTGGGATTTGTCATGGGGACACTGCCCCAAGGAGGGGTCTCCTCTAACACTGTGCTTTCTGCAGGGTGCATGGAGGATGCTTGTCTTTCTCCATGTGATGTGGTCCCTTGTCAGAAATGGCACCGTCACATCTCCTGGGGATGACAACCCCAGGCCACTGACTGCTGAGACTTCTTCTCACAACAGACAGGAAAACCTGTCCACTTACTGGGGTCCCAGCGTGGCCCTGTGGGCTCTGTTTTGTGCAGCTGGGAGTGAGACCAGCCAAGGTCTCCCACCCTGGGATGAGCTGGGAGCAGCTGGGATGTGGCATCTTCCAAGGGGGTCAAGTGAGCCTGCACACATGTGAGCTCTTGTCGCTGTGCTGTAGCTCCCCCTCTTCTCCCCAGCTGATGCAGGATGCTCATCCTGAGCAGATGTAACTTCAGTACTTCCCCCCCCCTTTTGTTTTTCTTTAAAAAAAAAAAATCAAACAAAACACAACAAAAACCCACCAAAAATCCAACCCTAGCTCTGGTTGTGTCATGTAACACAAGAAAGCAAGAGTTGTCTTGTTAACCTCCCCATTGCTGCACACTTGTTCTGTGCCTGGTTAGAAGACATCATTTGGAGAACATAGTGCTACGTGACAAATACAGCAGAATCACGGCTCTGCAGGAACATGGGTTTTTCCTCTCCTGAGGTAATGTGGCAAAGACTTCAAATTGTGCCGTGCATCAAAGCAGCCTCTCTAGAAATTGTGCTCAGTAGCTCGAGCCAAGATCGCTGTTGCCTTGCAGGGCGCTGTAGATTAATGCTGGTGCAAGACTGGGCTCTTACTACAATGTCGACCCTTTAATTCAAATAACGTGGAACACAAAAGGAAAATTAGTTAAAAATAACAACTCTCGGAAGCCTAGCTTGTCTTTTTATTAGACTTGTCCTCGCTTTCTTTGCTGCTCTGATAAGAAGGATGTTCTCCCTCTGGGACGGAGTAAATAAACTGGGATGAAACTCATTTGTTTGAGCATTATGTATTAATTAATTTCTAACACTAATCCCTTCCCTGTACACTGTGGGATTTTTTTCCCTGGTTTTTAGGTAGTAGAACACAGTCCTGTTCCAAGGAGAGGATGGGCAGGTTTTGCTGTGTTACCAAAGGAAGCAGGTTGTGTTGTCCCTGTTGACGCCAGAGCTGGGGGAGGTCTTGCCTAGCCCTGTGCAGCAGTTCATTTTGGGGCAGTCGGGAGGTTTCCAGAAAGCCTATCCACAACATGTGAAACTTGAGGTTTACCTGAAACGTTGCCTTGACCCTCAACTGTATTGCAACCCTTTGCTGGTGTGATTTCCCCTGGGAGCAAGGTGAGGGGGCTGCTCCTGTGTGGCACTGGTGCTGCTGGGAGGGATGTGGCTCCCTAGCAGGCTGCGGGCACTGCGGTCCCTGTGTCAGCCCTAGTAGTGCCCAGGGTCCTGTACTGGGCGTGGAAGCACTAGGGTCACTGCTGTACAGTGCTTTTAATGAAAAAAAAAACAAACCAAACAACAACAAAAAAAAATCAAACAACTCCCCCTAAAAAACCAACCAAACCCAAAACATACATTTTATATAAAATTCTTTTTAGAGTAAACTGAAAAGATCTTCAAGCTTCTAGACAACGTGGGCTGGTTTTCCTTTTGTACCCAGACTTTCCTAGACTTCCCGTGGAAGAAATCTTGTTTTTAAGTGGTCTCCCTAAACTGATGGGAAGATTGCCATGCAAGCGGGGGAAGATGCGGACTCTTCCTCTGATCTTTCAGTGACTTAGTGATTTTATTTTGTTTTTAGTTCTTTCTCTCGCTCAGCATTTATTCCTGGCTGCCAGTGCATCCTGCTTACTTAGCTTTGTCCATTCTTTCAAAATCAATATGCGCTGCTAAATTACTGGAGTTAGAGAATAAAATAAAAAATCCAATCTGAGGTTTAGCACGTGAGCATTGCTTATAAAGTGACAGGCTGGTCTTTAATTCAAACCGGCTTTCTTTTTTATTTCTGATCTATAGGTAAGTGTTTATATGAGTGAAAATCCCTGTTGAAGGAGAGGTAAAGCAATAATAGACTATCCTGGAAAAGGGCTAATTTTTCATTCTGTCCAAGTGTCTAAGGTACTGCAGGTGTCTCAAGCAGTGACTTCATGTGCTGCCCTGTGAACTCTTTCCCACAGTGTGATTGCTCAGGGCTTGCTTTCCAGTAACCAGAGTAAAGGGTGACCTCTGTCCTGTTGTCTTGCTATGACTTCAGGTGAATTAAGGGACAGACTGGAAAAATGTGCATGAAACAAATGCCAGCTTGCTAACATGCTCTTAAAAATTACACAAAGCAGGAAAACATGAGTTGCAGAGGGACTGTGGAAAGGACTACTTTCTCACAGGGAATTTCTTGGATATGGTGTGTTTCACTCCTTAGATGCAAGGAGACATTTGGGATCTGACTTAGGTTTAAGTGTGGAATTGGGACCATGGTGGCCTTGAAGAGCAGCTTATAAAAGAAGGAAGAAAATTGTCCTTCTTAAAAATCAATGTTCTTTTTTCTGCTATATTTTAAATTATGTTCATTTTGAGTCTGAGAGCAATTTTCTTCTATTAGATATCAGTTTGTGAAGACAACTTAGCTCTAACAGAACTGAATTTGGTCAGTTAAAACATGGAGCAGGACTGATTGAAGCGTAGCCACTGCCGAGATGAGCTGGGGTTGTCTGTGGAGCTGTGCTGGGTTCAAGCCCCTGCAGAACCATCTGTTGGCCTTGGAGGGACTGACCCAGCATGGAAGTGACTAAGCTTTGGGTCAGGTTGCTGGTCCCTCGCATAAATAACATGCTATCAGAAAAGGGTCCATTGGGAATAGCTAATCTGATTAACTATTGATATAAGCAAATCGGTCCCGCTGGAGGTTATTAAAGCCTGGTGAGAACTTACAGTATCTACCTTAAATCCCTATTATCATGGTATTTCCTAATAAGGTAATAGATCGTGGCCATACAAAGGCAATTATGCCCTGCTAAGAATTTACCAAGAGAATAAATACTTAAAATAAAAGGTAAATCTCCCAGCATTGGTGTTAGATCTCACTGTTTCTGGCTCTCATGAGAGCTCAGCACGCAAGGCTGCGGGTATTCCCATGTAAGAGGGGGACTTCCCTGGGGACAGGATGACGTGCTTGTTGTTGTTGGTGCTGCTGGTTCATTGATTTGTGTTTGTCTGGCATAAGCAAGAAAAGAAAAATACAGCCTTTTTTTTCCTTTGTAGGTAGCTGAATAACTCACTGCCTCTGTCTCCTAGGGTCATGGAGAAGAATTGAGAGGTTTTGGTGAAAAGCCTATTTTGTTCACTAAGTATTGGCACTTCGATAGGGAAAACCATCAAAACCAAGGTTGAATATTGGTTGAATATTGAATATTTGAGCACTCGGGGCACTGGGAGCAATGTGCGTGCCTCTGCTCAAGAGTCACACCACACACATAGAATAGGGTTAATAAGTTTTTTTTTTTTCACTTCTCTCTCACCACACCATCGCTTGTGGAAATTCTGTGGTGCTATTTATACGTTTATATTGGAGCCCTCCAAGGCTGTACGGGGTGAGGTTCTCCACATGCAGAGGTTTGGGGTGGTGGAGCCCAGCCGTGTGCCGGCTGCCCTCTAGTGAGCCGCTGCCCACAATAAATCACGGCAGGAGCAGGGAGCCCAGCTCTCCATCCAGAGCCTCTTAAAACTTGTGATCGATGTAATCTGTTTAATCTCAACCTGATGATGCTCCATCTTGCTTGGTAGGAATCCGATTGCTGACTAGTTAGTGTGTGTGAAGTGGGGAGGGGCATGTGTGTTAAATTTTGCACATCTGGAAGGTATGACAGCTGTGGGAGGTGTGGAGGAGTGGTAGCAAACCCCTGCGTTCCCACTGGCAGTGGGGCTGATCCTGCCCCTGCCCTGTGCTTTTTGGTGTGAACAGAAGTGTTGCCGAGGACCCATCCCATGAAGGAACCGCTGGCTCGGATGAACGGCAAATTTCTGCACCAGATTACTTATCCGTATAATAAAATCGTAGGGTGGTTTTTAACAGCTGCAGGAGCGAATCAATGGGCTTGGGCAGAGTGTGCTCTGTTTGCAGGCTGCTGCACCTGGTGGCGAGAGCCCTTGCTGAGGTGCCCTGTTGTGTCCCCCCAGCCATGCAGCCCTATGGGACAGGCAGCTGGCATACCTGCATGCCAACTATGCCATTCCTGCTCTGGGAAAGTTTTTGCTTTGTTCCCATAGGGGAGAGATACTTCAGAGTGGGATTCTTTATCCTGTGGCTGCTTGTATATTGTGGTGGTCATGGTGGGTACGTGTGTGGGGAGGGTTGAAAGTGGTACAAGTTCTGTTTGGCAGCTACCGTCATCACTGTGATCGCTAGGGTTGAAAATACAGTTATTAAGATATGGTTGGCAACACTGAAATCCCTGGGGGCCTGCCCAAGCAGTGTGTTGGGCAGTTCATCCAGGCTTGGGTTTTACATGCGAGGGTCCCCAAAACCCGTAAGCAATGTCTGCTGCAGACTGCTGAGGAGAAAAGCCAACGAGAGCAGAAGATCTCAGCAGCGTTGAATGGTTTTAGTGCTAGAGCTGCCCTCTCTGAAGAGCAGGTGTGTGGATACAGGAGGGGCATCATAGCAAAACTCACCCGGGAGGTGAATTGGATGGATTCCCTGCATGAGAGCGGGCTTGAAACAGGCGCCGGTGCCCTGGGCTGTTGAAAGACCGGTCCTGCAGCAGCAAAGTGCTGCTGCTTTGAGGAGCTGCTTGTAGGGGATACCCCGGGGTGCAGGGGGAGGGATTGGGTAAGCAGGGTTAGAAGAACTTAGTCGGGATGCGTTTGTTTAAAGGATCTGCTTCAGCCTGACTCCTGTAATTAGATAACATGTATATTTCTGTTCCTTGGAAACACTTCATTCATTAATCTAATGGAGGGAAGGATTATGTAGAGATGAACTTAAAAGACGTTAAGCAAGGTTGGGTGTGCATCTGGAATGAACCAAGGCATGCAGCAGTCTCAGCTGCTGGAAAGGGGGGCACCAGCAACATTATCAGGGAGCCGTGCTGCAGTTCAGTCTGTGCACCAGTGTTTTGGCAATGTACCCAGTGTCGTCTGTAGGCAGTTTGCTATTAGCAGGCTTGAACAAGGAGGAGGTTGCTCTGTGCGACTGTTAAAAAGAAAAAAAAATTTGGAAAAATTTACTCCTTTAGGATGCACGAGGCTTTTGTAAGAGAAAATTGATGCTCTGTCTTTACTGTAGTATTCCAGCAAAGGGACAGGCTAAAAGACAGAGTGATAAAATCCATATGCCGTAGTGGGAAGCGAGGATTAAGCAAAGGCAGAACTACAGGTATGAATTGATAAAGGCTTCTCCAAGCAAAGCAGTCCAACAGCATGCCAGAGCTGTGCTCACATGGAGATGTTTTAAGATACTTTAAATTTTGAATGTTGTATTGCCCAAGCTGGGCACTTTGGACTCTGTAGGCAACCCAGCAGCTCCTTTGGAGGTGCTGACTTTACACACATCCTCTAGGGATGCTCGGTGAAGTGGATGAATCTCTCCCGGAATAGCAACGGTTCCGTACTAGAAGGCAGCGGTGGCTGAAATGCACAAACATGAACAGGGCGGTCATGGTGAGGAATGCGACATCTAATACCTCGATTTCTCCCTAGGAACACATTTGGTTGGGGGAAATGAGGAAAAGTGACCCTGCGGTCTGAGCTCCTTGAGCAGTCCTGAGGAGCTGAAGCCTGAGCGTGTTTCCAACAGCCATGAACAGGCTGGCTCCGGCACTCCCTGGTACCGAATGCAGCCGGGCTGGTACCAAATCAGCCTTTCCCTCGGCACAGCGCTGGCTCAGAGCCACGGCAGCCAGTTACTCTATGTTTTGGTGCATTTGTATGGCACATCCCATACACAACAAAACAGCTACTGAAACCTGCAACCGTGGGAATTGAGATATTTAAGGCATAAGAAAGGTGTCACGAGTTTTATTTCTAGGTCAGATGAAACTTTCTTGAAACATTCATGGATCTTCTCCTTTCCTTCTATGGGAAGTTAGGAGATGAGGGCTGCTCATTTGTAAAGTGATGCTGGTTGTCTTGATTCCTTATAACCTGAGCGATAGATGAGGCTGGAGGGGAGAGAAGTGGAAACAAGACACCACCCCCCCAACACCCCCCCATTTCTGATTTTAAGCAGTAAAACTAGGGCTGTGGAAGAGGAGGTGCATATATGTAAAAAAAAAAAAAAATCTGGGAGAAGGAAGATCTTGTTTTGTTACAACTTTGGCATTGAAGTTCTAACTTCTGTTCTTATTTTGGTCATCAGATACCCCCTTTGAAAATCATTAGGTGAAAGTCTTAAATCCTACGAAACCACTTTTTTCTTTTTTTTTTTTCTTCTCTCCAAGCTGGGGCAGGAGCAAACACATGACTTAAACACCTCCTGTGGCTGGCCTTCAGACAGCAACAGGCTGAACCAGTTTGCTCATTGCTTTTGTCTCCTGACAGGCGCTCTCTTGTCCCGGGCGCCCTGGGAGGTGCTTGGTCTCTTCTCCCAGTGCTGCAGGAATTCCCCTGCCTCCAGCCACCAGCTTGCGTGCCGCGGTGTGTGGCCAGCAGCCTTTGACCAGTGGCAGCCCACAGAAGAGGCTTTGCAGAAGACCCAAGCTGAGGCTGGGGGCCTGAGCGGAGCATCTGGATACAGAGTTAAGGAGAGCTTTTTATGGCGTGTGGCAGAGGGTAAGGTGTGCAAGCAGCTTTCACCTCCGGAAGGTACTTGTCTCCTGAGTCTCAGGTGAGAGAAACTTGTTTGAGTTGAGAGGTTGACTTGCTTGAGCCTTTTGAGTTGGAGGGTGTGTTCCTGCGGTTGGTGGAGGTGCTCCTGGGAGCTGAGATCAGAAGCGGCCGAACATAAAGGTTATTCGAAAGCTTCTCCCAAGCTGACTTTATGTGGGTATTGCTCCTGGTGCGGTTCCTGATGCCAGGCTGGCTGGTGGGTCAGGCATTCATTTGGATGCAATGCCTACCATGGGTGTCGAAGGGGGATGGAGGCTTATCCATGTGGGGATGCTGTCCTGCCTTGGACCGGGTGCCGGAGCCTGTACCGAGAGCCTCGCAGGCTGAAAGCGTTGGCTACTGCAGCAGCAGCCGCCAGTGCTGTGGGTGGACTTTGCTGTCCTTGCTCTGAGCCTCAACAGCTGCTCTGCAGGCAGAAGAGCAGGAATTTGGGGCAAATCAGGGGTTTGGGTTTTGCCCCGTTGCCTGCCAGGTCTGTCCTTTAGCACTAGCTCTGTACGCAGCCGAGGGAGCAGCAGGATGGGGCAGCCCACCCTCAGCTGAGCCCTGGCAGGGCTCTGCACCCCCCTCCCTGGGCCTGGGCACCCACCAAAACCCCCCTGGGCATGGTCACCTTCAGGATCTGCTCTGGACTGAGCTGCCTGGTGCTTTGGTTACTATTTGAGGTCTACTCAATATAGATAGATGCAAGAAGTTGGAAGCTCCCTGATTAATGGCTGAGACTTCCAGGTGTGCTTGTGTACAAGTCCCCTAAATTTCAATTTAAAGATGGGGAAATGTTGGCTGCTTTTCTCCTTCCCCTTCATCTATCATAAAGAAAAGAAATGCAGCAACCCTCAGAATATTTAGAAATGAAATTGCTGATATAAATGTGCTCTGGCATAAGGCACAAACAGCTGGAAAATGTGCTTTCTCCCGCAGTATTTTAAGGATGGGTAGCATCATCAAGGGCTATTCACTACAGCTGGCACTGTGAGCCTATCTTGTATGTCAGAAAATAAATGATCTGTTCCCACCCTTTGGTAGGGTATATCCCAAATGGGGTGTATCCCAAATGTGCAGTTGGGAGGTGACAAAACCCTTTTTCTGGTGACAAACACTCTGCACATCAGCTCAGCCGTACCTCAAAAGGGATACGCGAGTAAATCCCTGCTATAGTAGCTGGCAGCGAGCATATTGAGAAACAGATGGTGCTGTGCTACAATTTTACCTGCTGTAAGGCCAATGCATAATTTAGCAATACAGAAACATGAATTGTATTCCAGTGGCTGCTGTGTTCTTGTGGGGGTTTTTATTCAATTTAACAATCAGCAGGAGAAAAAGGGGTAAAGGATATTATGTGTAACTCCTTTTTTTTTTTTTAATTCCCAAAGGATTTGGAAATGTAGCATCCACTAGATTTGTTTTTGAATGACTGAATTTATTTCCCCCTTGCCATTTCTGTGCGAATCCTAGGAACGGGTTGTGTGCCGTGAGGTGTGTGCTGAAGGAGCTCGCTGCATCTGTGGGGAAGGGGCAGATGTCCCTGTGTCCTGCCAAGGACAGTTAACGCTACAGATGGGGAGGGATGGAAAGAACAGGGCTGTGTAGGGCAGGAATGGTCCCCTCTATCTGTGTCCCTCCTCAGAGCTGTGCTCCTAACGACAGATGCTGTTCTCTCTCTACAGGCAGCCTATGGTACAGTGGAGCCCCTTTCAGCCTACAGCTGTGCTTTCTCTACCCCCCAAGACCCTAGTCCTGGAGTTTTTCCCACCCTAAAGCTACTGCCTGTCTCCTGACAGTTCCTCCAATCCTTTTTCCCCACTGTGGCCCAAATATCCTTGTTTGCCTCCCTGGAGGTTGAAAAAATAGGGTGTAGGGGGCAAGAGGCATACAGCAGCCTCAGCTTTGGTGGATGCTGAAGATGGGACAGGACCTGGTGAGCCACCCAATATCCCAGAGTCTGCAGGGGTCCCATACTGAGAGGGGCAGGTGCATGTAAAGAGAAGGAAGTTTGGCCCCTCAGTTCCTTGTGTGGTTTTCCAAAACTTGAGAAACAGGTATGGGACGGGAGGTAATGCAGTGGGGCGTAGCAGGGCCCAGTCAGCAGCAGCTGGGAGTCCTCCTTCCTGATGTGGTACTGGAGGAAGAGAAGGACTGGGTGCTCTGGTTTCCCTGGGCTTCATATCCCCTTCCCTTCCAGCCACATGCTCAGGATGAGAGGAGGGCTCCTGGGAAACATCCTCCAGGAGCAGCCGGGCAGGATGGCGCAACCTGCTGAAAAAGGCAAGCAAAGGGCTTTTTGTGCTACAGTTTTGCCCATTAACCTGAATGAGAATAGCAGCTATTTTTTAAAAAAAATTTCAATTTGATCCTCTGACCACAGAAAGAGCCGAATATGAGCACTCCAGCTCTGTTTCCAAGCATCCTCTTCCTGCTCCAAATGGCTTCCTTTCCCTGGCTAAGCTCTCATGTCCTCTCTAAGGAGGATGGGGAAAAATGCATTATAATTTTGCAGTCTTGGCAAATGAGAAATCACGCCCAGGAAAACAAATACCAGTTAATTAGGACCATGAAATGCTGATTGAATCACAGCTCTGATAATGGCAAGGGCAGTTTGCAAGCCTGCTTTATATCCCAAAGGGGGGAATAAAAAAAATAAAAAAAGAAATGAGAGTTTTTCTTTTAGAAAGCCGTTTCAGCCACTCCTATCCATCTATTTAAAAGTTTCTCAGCCAACAGGTACTGCTCAGTTACTGCATTGTTTCCATTTGAAGTACGAGGGGGAGACTGAAGTTATTGCCTAGGATAATTGTTAACAAATGCTGAATTCTCATTTGTGCCCATTATAGCAGGGATAACTTTTTTAAAGCATATGAATGGTCTCCGATTGACCCCCATTGGGGAATTTATGTTGTTGCAGGACAGCCAGAAGAGAGATGAGGAAACTGTGGGGAGCCTGGCCAGGGTAAAGCCCTGCTCCCAGCGTGTCTGCTTGGCTTCCCTGCGCTGCCAAGGCAACTAGGGAAAAGTTTAAAGGGGTTAAACAGAACAAAATGCTGGATCCAAACTATATTTTAAAGCTTTTTTTTTTTCCTGTGGATGAGTCTGTGCTATCAAGAACCCTTTGGTAAAGTCCACTCTCCCTTTCTGCCATCACCTCTGTCCTCTTATTCTCCCCAGTAAGCTACGAACCAAGTGACTCTGGTTTAGTAGTGGGCTGGGGTAACCCACACACCTGCACCCACGTCCTCACCCTCTGTCTATACCAAGATAAAAGGGGTTGCACAACTTTACCTGCTGGATCTGGCCGCAGATGTGCTGGCAAGCAGGGAGCTGGGACGAGCGAGACCCCGGCGCTGTGCCATACTTGTGTCTGGTGGGGGGCTGTGAGAAAGGGGTGAGATGTGGGGAAACCTCGCCTGGCACGGACAAGGTGCTCCAGCACCTGCACCCTACTTTCTGAAGGGGTGAGGTCCTGCTTTCCTCCTGCCTTGAACAGGCGGAGTCAGCAGCTGGGGCCACAGCCACCACGGCCATCCCTCCGTCCCCTCCATCCCTTCCGCCTTTACCTCCCTGCTTCCTTTCTCATTGTTTGTGTTTTTCCTGTAGTTTCTTGATGTCACCACTCCCAGCCCAGGGGCATGTGATACAGCCGCTGCTGGCGTCAGGCCTTTCTCTTGGTGCTTTTTTTAAAAAGGGAGGAAAAATTGGGCCAGGACTCCTTGCTTTTGTTCTTGGAGGGGATCTGCTCAGCCTGAACGTGCAAAATATGTGTTGTCTTAACTTGGCCCGTCTTTCTTTGTGAGAAGAACTTTCAGTTTCTGTAGTATCAGTGCAGATTTCTTCTCCAAATGCAGAAAGCTTCAGGGCAAATACAAGGGTGGCAACTGGGGGAGGACTGACCTGTGTGGTGGCTCCAGAAGGCACCTCGTGAAACACAGAGCAGAGTTATGGTTCAGGCTTTCGGTGCCGAGACAGATCTTGTGGGCCCCAGCTACGTGGGTGACTGGTTCATGTTCATGTTCCTGTATTGCCAGGGCTAGGTAGGGGAAAAAAAAAAATCTATTAAAAAAAAAAAAGGTAAATATAAATAATTTTGGATGGTTTGAGTAGCTTATGATTGCAGAATGCCTGCTTAGGCCAAGGAGAGGAGAACCGAGTAATGGCAGGAGGAGCTGCAGGATGTGGTGGTGAAGAGTCACTGCTGGAGGTCGGCGTGTTGGTGGGGCAGCACGTGGAGCTCTCATGGCACGCCCGGCCTTGCTGGGAGCCTATTGAGGGTAGTTGGAGTCTTTCCATTGATTTCAATGGGCTTTGGATCAAGCCCATGCCATGCTGTTTGTTTATTTTGGAAGCCTTTTGAGGATAAAAGCACCCTTTCAATGGCTGCTCTTTCTCCTTCTCCTTTGGTTCAGTTGCTCCTTGCGCCCCGTAGCCCTGTGTTGTTGGACGCACATTTATTTTTCTGAACGGCCAGCAGCTCGTGTGCTTTGGAAAGCTTGCTTTTAGTCTTACTCGTAGCAATGTTTAGTGCCATCTATAAGCAACGTGGTGCCTCTGTGGGGAAATGCCATGAGCTGCTTGACCCGTTTCCTTTTCCGTGGTCAAACAGCGTGGAGACTCACCTTCAAGAAGTACACTGCTAATGCCAGAGCTCATCTGCTCTAACAACAAAACATACTGATTTGCCTCCTTTCAAATTCTAGGTGGTTATTCCCCATTTATTTGCTCAGAGCTGACAAATGCACACTGTATAGGTACTTTATTAGTAAAATGAGGCACTAATTGCTGTAGCGAGAGATGATACATCGTGAAATGATGTTTTTTGCTTCCTAGCTCGAGAAGCATAGTACAGCAGATCTGCATTCTCAGAAAACATCACTCCATAGCACTGAGAGTGCTAGCACCTTATTATGTAGATTTACAGTACCAATTTCTTCTTGCCTTTTCTATTTACCGGTGCTGTCGCTTTCCACTGCTTTGTGATTCTCCCTCTGCAAAACTGGCTGGGAAAATGCAGTGCCCTGCCTCAAAAGGCACTGAACTGAACTCATCCATGGTAGGTGGAACAAGACCTGTTGACCTCAGGTTGTGCTGGATCAAGCCCCAGATAAAAATGGCAACAGGACCATTCTCTTACTTGAGCACGCTGAAGCGGTGGGGCTGGGTGCTGGTGGTCTGGTCTGGGGGAGATGTGGTGAGTGCAGCACGATGGAGATGGGGCTCAGCTACTTCAAATACGGATTTTGATGAAAAACTTACATTGGTATTGGCACTCTGGTGTGCCAAATACTGAATGGACACAGAAATGAATCCTGCTCTGTTGGGTTTATAGTCTGAAACTGGAGGGAGGGAGAAGAAGCACAAAGGCATCCAAGATGGTGTCTTGGTTCATGTTTGATAGGCTGCAGTGATCTAAACTCTGTCATCGGAGCATGTATATAGGGAAGGACGAGTCCTTTCCTGGGTGTACACCTTTCCTGGGCTAGGCATGACCCATAAAGTCTAATCAAGGGCAGAGCGTTGCCCTGAGTCATGATTTTTCTGGAGGCTACAGCATCCCGGGTTACTCATCCTGAGAGAATGAATGCACTGAGGATATAATTACAATAGTTAGACATCATTTATTCTCACTCTTTAAAAGATTCTTGTCAGGAGACTGATAGGTTTGGGTTGTTATTTTTGTCTTCGTGGCCATATATATCATGCAAAATGCTGAAACTTTACTATCTCATTTATGCTTTCTCTTATAGCATTGTAGATCTCTGCCCAGTATTTAGGTTATGTAGTAATTCTACCCCATTTGCCATAGATTAACGAGTCTATAAAATAATCATAAAGCTGAGGCAGCCCTGGATTTTCACGCTCCTCACGTATTTATATCTACCATGAAATACTTCATCCAAAAGTAATTATCTGACTTCTTCAGGCTCCCTTTAATACGCCTTGCCAACTGAAAATGCAGGAGACGCTGCCCCATTTTTGGCTGGGACAGCAGCAGGGCAATGCCAGCATGCATCGTGGAGCGGCGCCGCGGGGCCCGAGGGAAGCTGAGCCAGTTTGGTACCTGTCGGGCAGTGCGGTGCCTGACCAAGTGACCCGTCCACAGAGCTGGGGAAGAAACCTTCCCGCTGCTGCTGGGGCTGTGGGAAACGCGGGACAAAACTGGTGAGGCTGGATGTGTCGCCTTGGCTGGAACTCCAGCCCCTTGGTCCTCCAGACTTGGAACGTGCCACTCCTCTGATAAGACCCCGAAGCATTTCATGGCTCCAGTAAGGCGATGGGCAGGAAGAGTGATGTCCACTACTAGAATGCAAACCACGGAAGCGTGTGGCGTTACTCCGAGCTGTTGGGAAGCTGCTGCAGCAGGTCTAGGTGGGAGGTGGAGGGGGTTGTGCTTGACCCACCTGAATATTTAGGAATGTGAGGTGGAAATTTTGTCAGAACTGGTGTGTCAGTGCACAGAAGCTGTTATAGTTTTGCCTCCAAAATGAGTATTTTGTGCACTTTTACTGCTCTGCCAGTTTGGGGGAGGTAGAGGTATGAGACTGCTGAGACTTCAGGTGTAGAGGGGAAAATGTGGGTTTGTCCCTTCCTGTTTATTTTCATGGCGTGTGACAGCTGCCTGTCCCTGTGTTCTGCAGGGTCTCAGCCCCTCTTCTGCAGAGGCTCCTCGTCCCCTTTCAGGCTTGGGGACCATCTCCATAGGCCAGTTGTTGGGAGAGGAGGCATGGGAACAGTCCACACATCAGCGAGAGCGACCTGCTACAGGGCTGGGGAGGCGGGAGGCAAAATCAGCAGCTTGGAGGGAGATTGTTCTTCCTGCTGCAGCTTCCAAAGGCAGCCACGGCCTCTCCTCTGTGCTGTCACTTCCCATGGGTGCTCCCCAGAGACATGGCCCAAAGGTGGAGGTCGGGGGGCGCCTCCCTCTCGCCAGGGCCTGGCCCAGCAGCGGGCTGGCGTGCTGTGAATCATTTCCTCCAGCAGCACTGTTACCACCCCGGTCACAGTGCGGCTCTGGGCAAAGCCCTCTCCAGAGAAGGTGGTGGTGATGCTTTCTCTGCAGCTCTGAGGATGCCCCAGGTTTCCACCCTGTGCTCGTTTGATCTCTGCTTTCCTCCAGATGTGCCTTGGGAGTAGCACTGAGTGCAGGATGATTTCCCATGTCACAGGTGGTGACACTCCTCTCCTGATGAAGCTTTCTCTGAGAAGGAAGCCCTTCCCACAAAACCGGGAAGAGGAGGATGGATCTCCAGGCTCTGGACCCATCCTAGAGTGCAGAAGGCAGCATCACATTAGAATCATAGAATGGTTTAGGTTGGAAGGGACCTTCAAGATCATCTAGTTCCAACCCCCCTGCCATGGGCAGGGACACCTCCCACCTAGACCGAGTTACTCGAAGCCCTGTCCAACCTGGCCTTGAACACCTCCAGGGAGGTTCCAGTGCCTCACCACCCTCAGAGTGAAAAATTTAATTAATTAAATTAATCCTACAGATGTCCTGACCTGCTGTACCATGTCCCTGGGGCAGGTCTCCATGCCTGGGGAGCCGCAGACAGCAGTGCTGGTGACTGGGTAGATGGCAACCTTTCTGCGGGTCCTCAGCTTGCCATCACCTGTGCCGCTGAGAAAGGGCATAGAAGTGGAGTTTGAAAGTAGGTGCTGTGTGTGTGATAGAAGCAAATCCTCTTTCAGGTGGAAATCAATTTTTTTCTTCTGTTTTTTTCATCCTTCTTTCCCCAGAAGTCTGGGATGGTGTTTCCCCTTATTACATATCTTCTCTATGCAAACTGACTTTACAGGGCGGTAGACTTCTACTGAATTAGAAATGTGTGTGTATAAAAATTTAAATAGAATTTGTATATAGGTATGTGTTAAATAGTGACATGCATTAGAAGTCGTGCTCACTGCTGCCAAATTGTGTATAAACCTCTTGAACTACATCCTCACCTGATTATATGCATATGGACACGTGTGGTTTCACAGAAGTCAGTGGAGCTGTGCCAAATTATACCCCTGATGCCCTGGCCATCAGCTAGTGGAGGAGCTAGATCTGTGTGATGAAAACTAGGTGACACGTTCTGATGGCAACAGCGTGGCAGCAGAAGATGATAAACCCTGACTTGTGAAACTGGAGCATATGCTACTTGTTTTGAACCTGACCTGATTTTGTAGTTCTAGGTATAGCGGGTAGGAAAGTTTGCTGTTCGAGGAATCAGACTGCGAGCTGTTTAATCATTTATAAAGCTAAAAGGCAGTGGCACTTCATTTCTGATGTGAAGTGCTAATTAGTTTACTATGGGATACAGACTGCAGGAAATTCGTGTTTCTGGCACGGCGGCTGTTCGTCTTTAAAAGTGTGTTTATTTGTTGTGGCATTATGTTTATATCACTAGCACAGAGCAATATATGTACAGCCTTGAGCTCTCGGAGAGGAGGAAAAAAGGCAGTACCTCATTTAGAAGTATGTAAGGCTGCTGTTAAAGGAGCTCGTTAGAGGCTGTGCCTCACCCAGAGAGAGGAGCACTAGGTATCAGAGCCTCTCTCTGCAGCTGTGGATCATTTTGGGTGTAGTTGTGGCTTTCGGCTACATCAGTCACTTGACTTAGGTGCGGTCCAGTGGCCAAAAGCTGGGAATCCAAATTTCTGGTGGGAGGGGTCCAAATACCTACATCACATCATAGAATGGTTAGGTTGGAAGGGACCTTCAGGATGGTCTAGTTCCAACCCCCCTGCCATGGGCAAAGACGCCTTCCACTAGACCAAGTTACTCAAAGCCCTGTCTAGCCTGGCCCTGAACACTTCTAGGGATGGGGCCTCCACAGCTTCCCTGGGCAACCTGGGCCAGTGCCTCATCAACCTCAGTGAAAAAATTCATCCTAATACATAATCTAAATCTCCCCTCTTCCAGTTTGAAGCCATTACCCCTCATCCTATCACTACATGCCCTTGTAAAAGGTCCCTCTCCAGCTTTCTTGTAGGCCCCTTTCAGATACTGGAAGGCTGCTATAAGGTCTCCCTGGAGCCTTCTCTTCTCCAGGCTGAACAGCCCCAACTCTCTCAGCCTGTCCTCATGGCAGAGGTGTACTCTATGTTAGCCTTAAAGGAGGGTGACGTGGTCCTTTCACGCAGATTTCCTTTGCTTTCTAAATCAAGGTTTGATACCGGGAATGGTGGTAGATAAATCTTTGTGGAACTGTAAACTTATTTCTGAGAGGTCCCCAAAATTCACACTAATATAGAGGATTAAAGTAGGTTAGTTAAGAATATCTTGTGATATTTCTTTTTTCAATAATCTCAAAGAACAAAATTCATTTGCAAACACCTTTTACTAGAAGTTGAATCTTGCTTCAAAAGCTCTTGATCAGGACAGGTTGGATTACAGACTTATCCTATGCACCAGTGCTGCTTTTTAAGCATCTTATGTACTGAGAGGTTACAACATCAAAGGGAGGGTGCCTGATGACTATATTTCACTTTATCTTTATTAAGTTGGTAATTAAGGGCCAGAGTGTAGCCAAAACGATTTTTGAAAAGTCACTTCATCTTTATTTGGGGTTAATTGCGCTAACGCTCACAGCTTGACAGGCTTGTTTCATGACAGGAATTTAAAAAAAACTGTTAGAGGGATGTGCAGCTTTCAGCATTGTCTGAGAAAGTCCTAATTCCCAAGTAATCCTGTTGTTCGTGCTCATGAAAACTCCTATAAATCAGCACCTTTGGGCATTTTTGGAAATGTATTTTTAAAAGCAGTGTCATCATGCGCTGTCGGCTTGTAACTGGAGCAAAATGGGAAAATTTTGATGCAAACTTTAACATGTGGATTTGTGCAGAAAGGAGAACCGTATCTGGGTGTAGGGGGATGAGATGGGACTGCAGCTGGTTTGTGGTGGACAGTGTGGTACCACAGCCCTCTGGGTCCTAGCACAGACCTCAATGATGCTTATCGTTGCCCTGAGACCATCCCAGGGTGTCAGGGCCTGAGGGTTTGAACCCTGGGAGTTGAGCTAACAGCAGATTTCAAAAGAGTGATGTGTGCCATGAAACAGCTGTTTCTCATAATCTTGTGAGGGCTGTCTTGGTGTCTTTTTTGGTCTTCGCTGAACTTTACTGTTGGCTCTACAACATAGTATGAATATTGGTTGCAATCACGCGTAGTCAATGTTAGGAGGACAAATTATGGATTAAAGTGTGTTTTAATGCACCGGTTATGACAGACATCTGCTAGCCCATATAACTAGGCATTTTGTGCATCTGCACAATAACTCACCTTTGACTGTTAAAGGCTCAGACCAAAAATGATAAAAGCTTTGATTTCATTACCTGCCACTAGGGATTTTGTGTGTGTCCTTTTTCCTATATATCTAACCAAAAGTTGTATCTAGGGGCAATACTGCTTTGTAGATATAAGGGAAGATTGATGCTCTTGTCCTGTGGTCTCACAGGTAGATGAATTCTCTATTCATGTGAACTTCATATAAGCTACTTTGAAAAGAAAAGCAGCGATTCAGCTAAGCCTGGTTCCATTCACTTTGGCAAAGAAAAACGTGCAAGGAAGCCTGAGAATCCACTTGGGATCATCTTTTCCTATTATGTTGGTAGCAAACCTTTGTTCTCTTTTAATACTCATTATTCTGAAACTACGATCAATAATGAACCTGCCACGCATCAAGTTTTCTGTCTTCTTTTAAGTGATGTTCTCCTTGGATTCCTGTTGTGTAGGCTTATTCCTTACCAGAAATGAATGCCCTGTTGTTCATATGACTGTACATCAAATAGATTTGCAGTAGCTGTCTCTTGTGTTCCCTTGAAAGTGGTACGTACCTCTACAAAGACCTTTCCTGAGATATCTGTCTCCCCTCCTCTTTCCTTGTAGCATAGATATCTGGATACTACAGCCTTTGGAAACCAGCTGGGTATCTTACTGGCTTTCCCTTGCTGAATTTTGTGATCTCTGCTCTGACTCTAAGGAGTTTGGATGCTATTTAGGTATTGCAAATTAACCCACTTGCAATCAGATTCTGCAAGTGGAAGTCAATAAAAGACTGAGATTGATTTGAATGGGTAATTCATCAGCTGCATATTAAAACACCAAAGTTATTCTAAATTGCATGTAGCTCTTTGCTCTTTTTTTTGTCCTGTGGGTGTTCAACATTGCGCCCCAGGTTCAAGGGACAGTGCACAATGTACTTGGGTCAACTGGGAGGGTGAAGTCCAGATGGCGCTTGCTTCTGATTCTTTTATCACCTGCTTTGTCTGCAGAAGGGATGACAAGATGTGTGTGAAGCTTTTATTCATGAGACTGGACTTGAAGTCCATACACCTTAAGTAACGGTGGGGGAAAACATTCTTGCCTTGCTCTACCTAGCCTACATGTGGAGCTATAACTTTACTATAAGAACATAAAGCCAGCACAAGGTAATGGAGATGTTGATGGGTGAGGTGGTTGGGAGCGCTTAGGAGGGACGGCCTGAGTGTACATATGGCTCTGCCTTCTGAGGTGGAGCCACCTGAGGCTATCGCTTAGGCACACAGTAATTTGCAAAGCATAAAGAGTAACTGCAAAATGTGTAAGTTCTTACTTAAAGATACCATTGATCATAGACCAACGTAAAAAAAAAAAAAACCCTTGTGCTGTGTTAAAGGAGAAAATCCTCATCCTTAATTTTTGTACTCTAATTAGGTGATAAGGAAAACAAAAAGGCACTGAAGACAGCAGGCACAGCAGAAGTATTTAAACTTTCCATAGTGGGTTGGGTTGGATTTTCCTGGCGCAGGATGGGGCCATTCCCTGCACTATTTCTTTAACTACAAAGCTCCTTTTCTTTTCTTTTAGAAATGGAACTTGAAAATTGGATTTTCTTTTTTTATCCTTGTGTTTAAATTTGGATATGACTTGACCATAACGCACAGATGCTATTGGAGGTTTTCCTGGCTGGTTCCTCTCCAAAGCAGTGTTATCTGAGGGAACGGCAATTACCGCTGCCAAGCCTGGCGCTGGTACTGGCTTAGGCTATTGGAATAACTCTCTCTAGATACTTGGCACTGCTCTCTCCTGGTGGAAAACAGAAACTTTTTCCATTTTGTGCGTTTGTGTTGATGTTAAAGTCCTCTATACGCAGAACAGCGATGGGCAACATTGGAGGAGGAGGAGGAGGAAGACTTCCTTGTGGCCACTGGCTCTAAGAGAGCATTCCAAGGGACAATAAACCTCTTGGGGTGGGTATAGGGATGCTGGATTTCAATTGCAGAGCCTAAGTCTTTACTTGCCTCTTGCTATAATAAGCTGTATCTCTCTCTGTATTGGCTCACTTTATAACAGCTTCTAATAATGCTTGAAATGTTGTTGTCATTGTTTACCCCGTATGAAACCAAGTCTGGGAGAGGTTTAAACTCCCTGGCAGCAGCATAGCCAGTAGATAGCAGCACTAAGAGCAGCAGAGCTGCTCTTGCTTCCTTTTAAATAAGAGGAAAGAGTGCGGTGCTTGGAGACGCACAGGTCCAAAGCCAGTCTAAAACAGGCAGTCATCTGTCTACAGAATTACATCACCCCAGCTACGACACGGGATTTGACTGTGCACGACCGTAGGGCTCTTGCGATGTGAAGAAGGTTGGTTAATACGGAATGAAATGGGTTTTGTGAATACTTGCACGCCGGGTGTCTTCCTCCCCTGAAGAGCATTTGGGACAGCACTGCTGCAACTCCGGCATAGGGGCCGTTTGCAGACAGCATCCTTGGGGAAGCAGTACCAGGAACACCGAGGGATTTAGCTCTCCCATGCAGCCTTTGTGCAAGCTGTTCCTGTTCCCTTTTCCTTCGTTTCATTGCACAAGAGAGAGTACTTTTACAGAGAGGTTGCTCTTGCTGATGGTTTTAGCCAAAAATCTGCTCTTTGAGGAGTTCCTTCAGCAAGGGGCGGATGGTGGCATGTGGGGCTCCCCGCAGCTTCTGTCCCAAAAAGCTTAGGAAATGTCAAACCTTCCGAGGGATCTTAAAAAGATTAATTGCCTTTTGACTTCCACCATCCCTTAGCTTTTAATAGGAAAGAGCTCACAAACGAAAGGTGCTGCTTGTCGGCATTAACAGTTTAAGCCCCAGAAGGGCAGGGTGCTGCTTAATTTTGTATCGACTACTGAGGCAAGGCTGGAGTCTCCTGTGGGCTGTTATTTCAGTGTTTATTTGCTGTGGGCTGTTTGTGAAGAGCTCGGCTAGCATGGGCAGCTTTGTTTTTCTCACGCAGCAAGTGCTGCATTAATGGAGTTGGGTTAATTTAACAGGAGAGCAAAATCATCTCTTTAGCAGGTGTTGAGCGTTTAATCGGTATGATGCGACAACCGAGGGGGAGGCGTGGAGCAGGGAGGTGGCTCTGTGCTGTGGGCATCTACCGTGATCCGAGCTGGAAGAGAAGTTAGTGCATCTATTTCTGCAGGACTATTCTGATTGGGGTGGTTTGGTTTTCTTTTTTTTTCCCTTCTTTCCTCCACTTGCTGGCTCCCAGAGGTGCTTTTTTTAAAACAGGATTTCTAGTGTATAATTTGAGCACGGGCTCAGCCAGGAGAAAACGATGACAGCTTTGTTCCCTTTATGGCAGATAATGAGGTGTCGGAGGCAGATAGCGCCGTGTGTTCGGCGGGAGCGGTGTGTGAAGCTCTTGCCCGGCTTACTCAAGTGCGGCGGCGATTAATGCTGGCGAGCGGTTTCCTTCTCCTCCCGCCGCGTCTAAATGGGGTTGCTGTCAGGGCATATGGCGAAAAGGGTTAAAATTTAATTAGAAAACATAGCGGTAGCTACCGGAGCTTAACGGAGATTTATATAAGCCGCTAAGAAGGACAAGGCTGCTGTGTGAGCTGCTGGTTGGGCTGAGCTACTGCAGCCACTGGCTGGGCTTCAGGCGCCGCCGGCCGGAGCACGCCTGGGAATCTGCCCAGGAAGCGCCGTGAAAGAGGAGTTTGTTTGAAGGGTTGACCCTGGCTCTCTGCAACACCCCTGCCCTCCGCCTGCCGTATAAAGCCGGGCTGCCGTCATGCCAGGCGTTTAAAGGAAGGGAGCGAGAGCCAGCGGGAGCCAGCCGGGACGGGGATTTTGTTTTGCTAGCGGAGCAACTCATGGCTTCGGTGTTCATGTGCGGGGTGGAGGATCTGCTCTTCGGCGGGAGCCGTTTCGTCTGGACGGTGACGGTGGCAGCGCTGAGGAGGTGGTATGCTGCCCGGCTGCGGGCTTGCCGGCAAGCCCTGCGAGCATGGTGTGGCCTCCGGGATGTCTACCAGGTAAAAAAAACAAAACAAAACAACAAAACAAACCAAAACCCTAGTAATTGCCCCAGGTTTTGTTAAAAAAAGCACCGTGCCACCTGATGGGCACGTGCTCACTCACCTGTGTGATGCCTCAGTGCGCACACCCCGGGCAAGGTAGCTGGTTTGGGGCAAGGTGAGGAGCATCGTGCCGGAGCTGCAGCTCAGGCAGCCCCGGTGCGAAGGTACCCGGCAGGTTTATGATCGGAGTCTGAGCTGATGTCCAATATTGCTTTCAAACCGCCAGCGCTGTGCGTCTGTCTTCAGTTCGGGTTGTGGGGGAGATATTTTCTATTTTAAATGTGTATCTGCCAGTTTACCTACAACTGTTGCAGGGAGCCCCTTTTGCGGCTGTCACCATCCTCGCGCTTGGGATCTGGGAGACAGAGCTCAGCTCTCAGCCTGCGCTGCCATCAGGCACTCGGAGCGCGATGCTGCCTTGGGGAGAGCCTGGCTGTCGTTTTTCCTGCTGTTTGTGTCGCTGAATAGCAGCGGACTGTAATGTGAGAGTACTGCGCGTTGCAAAGGGATTGTAATTTTGGGGGGCTGCGAGGAGTCCTGAAGCAACAATTGGGAGACTCCCCTTTCTGCAGACAAAAAATACGGCACCGTATTTCCAGTTACTGCAGTATCCAGTTGCAGTTAGTGTGGTGTCACTCTTTTTGGAGTCTGTTTTTGCTGGCAGTTACTTATTTCTGTGTGTCTGTCTGTATTTTTGTCTTACGCGTGAACTTGCACTGCGTGCCCGGTCACAGCGTCAGTGTGCGTGTTTGCTAGATTATGTTGAATTATCTCAAAGCTGCTTCTCCCCCCGCGCCCTCCCTGGTGTGTTGCAACACAGAGAATGACACAGCTCATGGCAAACAGCTCTCCGGAGCCATCAGGATGTAACTTCCATGGGAAAGTCATCCCAAAGGATCTGTTGCTATTTAGCTTTAAAGTATGCCCAGGAGTTGGGAGAGCAGCTTTATGGTGATAGAAGTGCTTCCAAGTGCTCGAATGCATCTTGGCATCTTGTACAGATGATGGATGTGAACACGTTGTGATATACGTGACACGTGTGTCACTTGAGGAATGTGGATCATGTATAGTTAGGGAACGCAGGAGTACAGGCCTCATTGCTCCCCATTTGCCCACCTTTACTGACCGGAAGAAATGTGGGATGCAGCTCTGGCTTCCTTGTTTCTCTGTAAAGAAAATCCAGCTACACCTGTACAGTGTGGGTTTTATTTTTGGAGTCCGTTCACGTAGAGTGCGGAGCTCGGACTGCCTTCGCTCTCTGCTGCATCCCCATGGAGGCAAACCCCATCCCTCCGGGGTTGGAATAGTGGCTCAGTAAGGACCAGCTCTGACAACAGCTGTATTCAGCCTGTTCAGCTGCGATTCTCCGATGGTTGGCTTGAAGTGAAAAGAGGTTTATTTTTTTTCAAAACAAAGCGTGACTGTATCTCTGCCCAAACTTACTGTGTCCTAGTGGCTGTTGGTGGATTAATCTGTTGTCTTTATGAAAAGCATCACTGACTTGTGCCTGTGTCCTAAAGTGGGGATGTGAAAATGGGTAAAAAGAGGAGATTTGGTCCTCCTGTCATCGTTTCAGGCAGTCCTTGAGCTGGGGGGTGGACGAGGAGCTCCCCTTCCCTGCTCTCTGCCCACAGCCTGTCACAGCCACGAGAAGAGCAAAACCAGAGTGCTGGGGACATGCAGTGAGTGACCTGTTGCTCTACGCTCACCGCTCCGAGGGTCAGCCCTGGGAGATGAAACCAGGCAGGAACGAGGTGACTCTCACATTTTAATGTCAGGAATTTCCTAGTGTGGTAGTTTGGGGTGCGTTAAAGAGAGACGGCTGAAGGAATGCGCTGCAGCTCTTCCTTGGATTGTGTAACACATTGCTTTTTGTGCTGAGGTCTCGGCTCCGCTGTGAAAACCACTGGTGGTATCCCGGCTGAGTCTGGTGGGTGTAGGACTGAGCACACAGCGTTAAATGTTACCCGTCTGTTTGGATATCAGAGCCCTGTAAGAGTTTGAATCAAATATTATTTTTCTCTTCCATTTTTTTTAAAATACCTCAAGCTATGAGAACATCTAGAGATGGTAGCTGGATGACCCCTGCATAGAGAGATGTGCTTTGAGCTGTGCTGTGTTACACTCGGTGGAGTAATACAGGAGAAAAACACAGTGCAGAGCTCTCCATGGGGTCACTTCTCTGAGGAGGTGGATGTTGCAGTGTCTGTGGGACTAGGTTCTAATCCTGGACATGAGATTTTGTGTCCCATCATTACCGTAGATCCTGCGTTACCTTGGGCAAATTGTCTTCCTTCCCTGTGCCCCGTTCTTTGTCTGTAAAATGGATACAACAACACTGTCCTACCTGCCTGGGATGCTATTTGCCTTCTCAAATTTCTGCTGAGAAAAGCATGAACCCACGAAAGCATGGGTTTGCCTTGTGTTCTTATTAGTGTTGGCACCTGGACAGGTGCTTAACAAAGTCCTTTCCCACCTTGGCTTCATCAAGAATGTTCATATTTCTGTAACTCCTCATTCGTATTCCAGGTGTGAAAAATACCACGGGTTGTATATAGAGGGTCTTTTGACTTAACTTAGGCTTTTGCCCTCTCTGAGGACTCCCTGGGCTGTGCACAGTGTAACAAACCAGGAAACGAGTCAGAACTTTGTCACTGAGCTGCGTGTAAGGGACATGCAGGGAAGGGTGAGGTGACAGGCACTTGTGCTGCTGGTGACCAGCAGCCCTGGAGGCTTTGGTTTGCTCTGATCCATATTCGGGGTTAATGTTGTTTTGTGGGTCAGTGGCTATTTTTGGGTGAGTTGGACACTGCTAGCAGGTATCTTTTTTTTATTTTTTTATCATCAGTACATTATTGTGGTGAAAGGGAAAGCCAGCAGGATTGCTTCTCCCTGGGCTGCTAAGTTTGGTATTATGGTGATGGGGTTTTTTGTTCTGTCTTTTTTAAATCTACAATGCTTGCTAGCCTCATGGGAGACCTAGGCTTGAGCTCCAGCACAGAGAAGCCACTAACACCTTCATGCTTCTATGGAGGGGCTCTTCCCTACATCTTCTGAAGCTGTTGGGCACAGTTGTTGTCACGTGGGCAGAGCCGTCTGGCCAGGGGAGGCTGAAATCCTCTCTGCCAGCATAAAGCCTTTACCTGCCTTAGCAGCTTTAAGTACAAAAAACCCCTACCAACCAACAAGAACAAACCAGCCTTTGTCAGTCACCTTCTCTGTAGCCACCTTGTTTCTACTGTGTGTGTAGGAAACACCTTCCAAGGTCCTGCTGGCTGTTGTTTCACCCGGTCTCTGGTGCAGGGACTTCAGCCCCAGCCTAGCAAGCCAAGCTCAGGCGCTTCGCTGAGATGGTCTTTGCTCCAGGGTGCTTGCCATCATCTGTCTCATCTGCTGAAGAAGGCAAAGGGATGTTCTATTTGCCCAGAGCCTATTCATCTGGAGGAGTTTGTGAGCCAAAGTGCTGACGGGATGTCCCGTTTCACTCTGAAATAACCTCTGAACCCACGCGAGGGGAGGAGAGTTGTACAGTATGTGAATTTATCCTCTCTGTGAGCATTTGGCTTGAACGCCAGGGAACATTGTCTTGTCTGTGGCAGAGAGCATCTGAAAGCCTGTCCTAGAAAAACCAGAGGCTTGCAGAGACAGCTGATGGAAGAGCTGGCACAGATCTTCTTTCTAACTGCAGCAAGTCAATACAAGCTAATGCTATTAGGGCTTGGAAAAAATCCTAGGTGAGAATTCAGCATGGACACCTTCATGCAAGGGTACCCATTTCCTATGAGGGAGAGGAGCGAGGGCTGTATTTTGTTACGGAGATCTGGCACGTAGCGCTGTGGCCTGCTGGCTGGGCTTTGGGGTCTTCCCAGAGGCCCCCCCCCCGATGCCCATAGTTGGGGGAGTGTGTCACTTCTGGGTGTCCTGATACTTCTTCCAAAATAAACCTTTTGGCAGGGCTCTCCACATGCTGGTTTTATAGGCCACCTGTCTTAAATCCCATTATAGAACAGTAAAACAGAAAGTGAAATTTTTATATAAGTGAGGTTAATGAGCAGCAGCAAAGCCAAAAACTTTCAGGATCAACATCTATCCCGTGTTCAGTTACTCGTGTTACCACTGGCCTGACTTTCCTTGGGATGTCAGCAGTACCGTAGCCTGGTGCCTGCCTTCCCCTCCGGTACAAATACCAGTTTTCACCTGTACATCCCACATCAGTGTCATTCCTCATTAGCCCCTATGCTTTAAGCATGAAAGAAACATTGCATTAAAGTCTGTTTGATAATGCAGCTAACTTTTTATAAATTAAAAACTGGTCAAGTGAATGCTTTAGTGTCAGGGCTAAAGTGCATAGCGGTCAGTCTGCTTATTGCAAAGGGGAAAAGCGAAACCAGGCAAACTGTCCCCAAACTCCCTACGGAATACGATGACAGGTTGTGATTAGTGTCTGCTGGACATGAAATCAGGTATGGGAGCATGTCTGTGATTAAGGTGTTCAGTTACTCTGGTAATTTGGCTAACAATCTCTGGTGTAAAAGCGTAAATTGAATTCATGTGGCTTTTTGGACAAAGTGCGTTTTAACCTCTGAAAGGTCATTTCCTCTGTGTGAAGTGAAAAACTTTTTGCTGATGAAGCACAATAAACAAGCTTTGTGCATGTCTGTCCTGTACGTACCTGGGGTGGAGGAGCGAGAGAGGAAGCGGTTGACTTCTGTTTCCTATGGTGCTAACGTAGTTGGTTTGGATAGTGAGAATCATGTTTCCTCTGCTACCACACCTTAACTTTTCATTATAAAAAATGCTGACAACAATCTGGAGATGCTTTTTTTTTTTTGTTTCCTTCTCTTTTCACAATGATGAAAAGTGATGCTGGAGCGGTGAGGGTAAGCACGAAGGGGCAGCGCTGTGTCGGTGAGGGCAGAGCTTTCCTTCCTCCGCACCGGTCAGACCCCGGGAGCGATGCTCAGAGGAAGCATCTTGGGCATCCTTATGGGTCAGCTCTTTCCGAAGGAAGCTTGAAGACCTTTTCAGAGGACGCTGAGTATGTGACCCTTCACAGATTTAAACTTGGGCACGGGGGATTACTGGTTGCTCTGGAAAAGCTTTGCTCTGACCGCTTTCATCCAGCTGTTTTTCTTTTTGAAGGGTTCTGATCTAATGCTGTGACACTGCTTATACATCACCTGCAGAGCTTTGGTTCTGCTTGAAACCCCCGCCGTGTCCAAACATGACACACGGAGGCTTTCCTTGGGACTGGGGCTTTGGAGGAGCCTCTTGCAGAGCTGAGAACAGGACTGGCTCCAGGCACCACCTCCTGACAGCTTAGAGTTAAACTTGGCTTTACACGCTTCCAACAGCAGATTTCCAAAGCTCTCTGCCAGACATATTTCCATTCGAGCTCATGATATAGCGTTTTCTGTTTGAGAGAGTTTATTCAAACAAAAATACGTTTTTTGTACCGCTCCTCCCTCTTCCCCAGCAGACAAACTTCACAACCAGACTGTGAACTTCATCTCATTTCCTTCAGGGTGTTGTGGTGCCAGTTTCAAACAGTGCCTTCCATTCACTACCCGCTTTGGCCTGTATAAACATTTTTTTTTTTGATCTGACGCAGTTCACAAAATACGTTACATTTCAAATGTCGCTGGCGCCACTTTTCAGAAGCAGGCTCCTGCACAAAGGTATTGCTGCTTGAACTTCCCTGGATAACTCTCCGTTTCGATCTTGTGCAGAGAGGCTGGGCAGCCTGCTCTGACTGGAGTAGGGGCTTATGAAAAAGCAAATTAAAAGTGTTTCAGGCACATGCTGGTTTTTCCATACTTTTTTTTTTGTCCTTCCAAGTGTTTAGCTTTCTGTCATCGCTTTTGCTAGCGCTGTTATTGCAGTTCTTTGCAATCTTGGATGGACTGTCCATGTCCTTAAAATAACACTGCGCTATCTTTGTCTCCTCATTTTCTGAAAATCAGGCCACCCTTGTACGGTCTGCATTGCTCTTAAAACCTCTGAGTCATAATTAGTGATTAGTAATTCTACTAATCTTCTGTACAGATGGAGGCCAGTTCACTCTCAGAGACTGCAAAGAGGATAAAGCTATCAGTGCTGGAATATATTAGCTTAAATACCCTCCCACACACAAACACACATGTACACTTTTCCCTGCTAATTGGTCTGTCATTCATTTAAACATGCATCAACTCTGTGTGGTGGGGAAGGAGAGGTGGGGAGAATGAGGGCCATCAAAATGCTGAGAATAGCCTGGATGTGCGGTTTCTAGCCGTTAAAAGCCATCAGTGACAGTCTAAGCAACATTAGGTTTAAGACTGTGATGTTTTTGTGGTTGGTTTTTCAGCTGACTTGAAGGAGGTGCTGTCCCGGTGATGGGTGTCCTGGTGATGGGTGCCCCAGTGTTCATCTTCCTGCTCCCCATCAGGTGCAAACGTGCGGTGCCAGCAGAGCTGGAAGTGGTGATGGGGAAGTTGCGGCGTACAGCACTAATCCCTCATGGCCACTGCTAATTATGTGCTGTTTTCTGAGCACCCTGGTCTTACCTTTCGTTGGGCCAGTGGTTTCTAGGTAGGGTGATGTGGGCTGGGCAGAGGTAGGTGGAGAGGTAGGTGGAGAGGGCCATGCTTGTGTTGGTATCTCGTGCAGGCAGATTACCGGCTTGTGTATGGGCAAGGATGGCAAAGGGCTGGAGGATGGGAGTGAAAAAGCTGGAAGAGCAGGAGAGAGCAGTGCAAGAATTATATAGCGTGAAAAGTACAGGCTGTGCAAGCAAGGAGAGAGAAGGGGAGAGACCAGGGAATAAAAAAATAATCATTCTGACCCCATTCAGGTGTATGTCAAAGCCTCCGATACTCCAAACTGAGCACAAACTTGCAAGAAAGTGTGGGGAAAACAAATAGGTAGGATAAAAAAAACAACGGCAGCAGAAGTGTAATAGGAGAGGAAAACTGAAGTCATAGATAGACAGGAAAAAAAATGAGGGGAACAATCTCTCCAGAAAGGTGGCTGCCCTAGGCAAAGAGGTCCCCGTCGTGCTGAGTGTAGAGTTGTTTGACGCCAGACTGGACGTGTCTGGTTGCCACAGTTGTTTTGGGAGAGCAAGTACGTTGGTGTGGATGAAGCCCATTGGGAATCTGGTTGGGCAGGTGCACTTAGCAGGCGTGCAAGTCGGTGTTTGCTGAGCCGTAGCGAAAGTGGGAGTGAGTAATTCCTCTCTAATATCAAGCACTCTGCATCTGCTTCCCTCGTTCGGAGAGGCTGGGGTGTGCGGCATTCGCGGTAGGGTTTCGTACCCTTTGGCGAGGAGTCGCAGCGCTGCCGTCCCCACACCCCAGCTCGGAGCTCTTCTGGTGGCCTCTGAACTGCAGAGACTTCTCCCTGCTCAACTCTTGCTGCTCCAACAGCTTCCAACTGCTGGAATGTCTTATGGGTATACTGTATTTCTTTTAAACTCTAATTTTTCTTGTTTAGAAAAATTATCTGTGACCCAGAGTACAGCCAAATTACCCAGCCCAGATCTGTATTTGTTTGGAAGCCCCGGATCCTCCAAGGAGCTGTGCTCTTCCCCTCCTCCAGCTATTCCTGTCCCTGTGGTTATCCCAGCAGGGCAGGACTTGGCACCACCCAGGTAACCTTCACGTCATTTCTCTAAGGAAAAATGACTCACTGTCTATTTTCCATCTTATTTTTGGGCTTTGGAGTCTATGTTGTGGAGACAAATCTAAGTTTGTTACTCTGAAATACTCTCCCAAAACTGTCTCAGCTGCCACCCCTTTGGTTGCTGGTGCAGTCTGGACCAGCTGGCTGGACCTGACCTGACATCCTCCTGCCTGATGTGGAGCCAGCTTATGGTTTTTTTCATGAAACCTGTGTTATTGAGCACTGTGTGGAGAGCTTTTGTAGTCTCATGACTGTGAGAACATTAGCTTTTACAAAATAACTTTGGGGGGGAAAAAAACTCCCCTTTGTCTGCAGCTATGTAAAAGGTGGATATTTGATCAAAGCTAGTTCCTCTGCATTAAACAAGGAGGGCGAGACACCTCTGGCACCTCACTGCATCCCAGGTGTCTGGGGTAGCTGGGGTGAGTTGCCCTCTGGAGGTGTCTGGATTGCTGGTAATTTACGGAGGCAGCTCCAGGCGGGGGGAGCAGGGCTGACTCACCCTGTTTGATCTGGTGGACCAGGCAGCCCTGCTTCTCTTCCCAGCAGCATCAGTAAGGCTCTGGCTTTACACAGTGCTCATTTGTTGGCCTCAGACACTTCATCCGTGGAGCCTCCTTTTTGGGGGAGTTTAGCTGGACCAAGAGGGCTTGGTACTTCTAAGAAGTAGGAACCGTCTGTCTCTGATCGGGTGTCGCTTTCAGAAGTTTGACCCCAAGGTTCTTGCTTCTCATTTTGATAAAAACAAGTTTGTTTCAGGTGTCGAACCTAACTTTTCTATTAAAATAGATCCATGGATTATAAAAATCAGGGTGGAAAAGTCTTCATGGTTTTGTCCTCTTTGAGCATAGTGACTGCTCAGTCGGGAGCATAAATAACCGAAGGAGAGCATCCACCTAAAGGGAAGAGGTCGTTCTTGCTCCCAGGTGAGGTTGTCTTGGTGTGTGTCCAGAGCTGCTCTCCACTCTGGGAGCGTTTTGTGATGTTCCCCCTGGCCTGTATCTTCCAGCCCGTGTTGGATGCTGTGGTCCTGGGCTGTGTTGTTCCCTTGGCATCAGTTGTCTTACCATAATTTATGCAGCCAGAGGATGTGAGTCAGTGGTGTGATTTAAAAGCTTGGATGCCCATACTCATGTCACATAAAAGGAGATTAATAATGCTGAGCTGTGTTTGTGAAGGAGGAACCGCCTCGTATTTTAGATTTTGAAGTAACTGCATGTGTAAATTTGAGATCTTACGCCTCTTGTGTACCTGCCTGGAGGTCAGGTTGGAGGTCTGGAGGTTACAGCCTCCTGGATTTGGGTGCGCAATTCTTCAGTTTTGTGTTTTCAGTGAAAGCAGTATTATATAGTTGCTTGACACTTCTTTTGGAGGAGAGGTCAGTTTTTGCACCTTTGTGTGATACCTGTGCTCGCTCTGATGCAGTGTTACTGTGTAGGTTGATGCACCAGAGCAGGAGAAATCGGGGAGAGGAGCTACATGTCCTTTAAGGATAACTTGATGTTTCGCACTGAAAACAGTCCTGTGAAAGGAACAGCAGGTAGATGATTTTCTCCTGTACCCCTACCAGAAGCAAATTGCACTCCTGGAGACCAACTCTGACCCCAGAATGAACTCGGATGGACAGCTGAGGGTGTAAACTCTGTCCGCACTCCCGGTTCCCTCCCTGATGTGCGGTAGCCCACATCAGAGGCACCGGGCCAAGGTGTGCTGTGGAAAGGAGCTGGGGAAATCCAGTGAAACACCATTCCCGGGGGTACCTGTCGCAGCAGGGGACTATGGAGATGTGAGCGTATGAAAGGAGGGTGGGCGTGCTGAGAGGACAAGCTGTGGTTATCTTCATTTACCCATATACCTTCGGATACGTAGATGAGCCTCCCTGCTGCTGCGGGGCCAAGCCCCCGCTCCCAGGGGTCCAAAGTGGAGGCGGCTTGAAGCTTTAGTGCTGTGCCAAGTTTTAGCATAAAGGTCCCTTCTGTCCCATTTGCGGGGAGGAAGAGCCGGAGGGGCAATGGCAGCTCCCAGCGAGCACAGAGCTCTTGGCATGGGGGTCCTTGGCCGGCTGCCGCGGCACAGGGAGGCTGGCAGGGACCTGTGGTCGCACAGAGAGGTGTCACACTGCCCCGCGGCTGGCACCTCGTGCTATGTCTTAGGTTGGTAACTGTCTCTTTTTTTTAAACTTGGTTTTCTTCCATAATAAAGGGGTTAATATTACAACGGAAAAAAGACATAATTGTAATGCTTTCCCAGCTTGCCTCCATTTTTAACAATCACGTTTCATCCTCTTGTATCCCCTGACTCACGCTGGAAAGGCTTTTGTTTCTGAATCTGTAATCAAAGCAACAAACGTGAAGGTCACTTCCTTGAGATTATATGGCAACGGAAGAAGTCCGGGATTGTGTCTCCCTTCTTCCCCCAGCTTGAACGTACAGAAAACATGAAGGCTTAGTACATGCATGCTGTTGAGTACGTCTTGGGTTTCTCCAGTCCTTTTAAACCACCAGGGCGTGTGACTTGGAGGTAAGAGGCTATATTTTAATTTCTGATGCTTAGCAGCGACAGATAACATTGTTTAGTGCTGTTATGTTGTGCCCTGACTTAAACATCACGCAGAGCTGTGCGTGCAGGAGAGCAGGCGGCCAGAAAGCAGCGCGGAGCCGAGTGAGTTTGCTTTGGGGTACTTCAGAAGTGCAGGCTGGAACCGTTTTCCTTGCTCTTGTCTTTCCCCTGAAAGATCAGTCCCTAAAAATTTCTTTGCATCTCTTGCACTCCGTTGTGGAGATAAGGGGCTGTTTGTTTACTCCTAGCATTTACAGCTGCTTTTTCCTGCCTTTGTCGTTAAGTGCTGCCTTAGGAAAGTGCTAAATCCAGGCTTGGTTGGGGTGACTTTGCTGCAGCTGGAGAGCAGGTCTGTAACGTCTGATTATAGAGAAAACCCATTTTCAGAGGTTACCCTTGGAGGCTGCTCCGAGATATGATTTAAACTGAACAAAGCACAGATTCATAAGTCCCGAGAAAAGGCGGTCAGTGCCCGGTACAGTAGCTCCTTTCAGCATGTAGCTATTAAATGTCTCATCAGTAAGGTCCCCACCCCTCTTGCCCAAAAAGAAAACCTCATGAAGAGGTTGGCACTGGAGATGCAGCAGTGCACATGGAGCTCGTTAACGGCCGTTGAGAAAGAGCCTTTGATCCGAAGGGCTTGTTTTGCTTTAAAAGTGGAGTGTGGAGCAGTCCAAATCTGTCAAACCCCCCCGCGCCCCCCCAGAGTGCCTGGCAAGGCGCTGGTGGCAGGGCAGGCTGGCTCCTCGCCGCAGAAACGCCGCTTAGCGCCCGGTGCAGCCAATACCCACTGTTTTGACTTCTTCCAAAAAGCTTAGGATTTCAGGCTTTGCTTGTTTTATTTGCTTGCTCTTTGCATTTTTTTTTTTTTAAAGAGTTACAGAAGTTAAAAGCAATTCAGATGGGCTTTTGATATAGCCTCCTCTTTTTTTTTTTTTTAAATTAATTTTCATCTCCTGCTTACCTAATGTGTGTTCAAGGCTGGCGTCTGGGTTTCCTGAGGGGCTGATGCCAAGCATGAGAGTGCCTGGAAAAGTCCAGGGAGAGCGCGGGGACATGATGGGGGGATGAGCCGGGTGCAAGGACCCCGATGGGACAGGGGGGGAGAAGAGAGGCAAGATGCCCTTAGAGGATATGGTGCTGCCTGGAGAGGATGGTGTATATTTGGTCAAGGCTTTCTCTGCCTATGTCTCCTGCCTCAGGAGTCTTTCCTCCAAAATCCAGCCCAGGGGTGAGCAGGGGGGTGGTGGAGAAGCAAGAAGTCTGGTGGAGAGGACGGGGGAGCAGCTTGTGAGAAGTTGTCGAAGAGAATGGGGGAGAGCTTCAGGGCTGGGGGGAGGTATAGAGGCATCAAGGGCAGGGTGTGGGTCCCTGGGGAATGGGAAACTTCTCTAAGGGGATTTTTTTAATCTTCTGTAACTATTCCTGTAAGAGGGAAAGCTGAGTTCCTATTTCAAGTGGGTTAGGGATGGCTTCTGGAGCGGAGTAAAACACAGGAAAAGTTACCAGAAGCTCTACGCAGAAGAACTCCCGAGATTCGTGTTGTAGAGACTTAAGCAGGGAAGCAGGAGCTTAACAGATTTGCCTCCAACCTCCTGGTTGAGGAGCGAAGGTCAGAGCAGGTCACAGGAGGGCAGCCTGGTCCTGCCCCACGGTGGGTACCACTCGTTCGAGGGCAGAGGATGCTGTTGTCTCCACACAGTACCCTTCTGGGGCCAACATTGCATTTGCTCTGTTGGGTAGCATCAGGAAAGCTCTCTGATCCCACAGGATCTTCCCCCCCCCCCCCCCCACCCCCCCAGGGCTCACCCAGTAACAAAA
>VYXH01005799.1:940920-996515 GCA_013397275.1 Burhinus bistriatus | reverse complement strand
CCCCCCCCCCCCCCCCAAGTTCCCAGGAGCTTGCACTGGAACAAAACATTACCGTGGGCTTGTGCACGGTAATGACCTGACTGCAGTGTCTCAGCGCTGCTGGTGATAAGCGTGTCTCCACCAGACGCTAATTTATTAGCTGTGTTCTGCCAAGGAAAGCAGATGTTGGATGAAGTATTTCATTGACTTGATGTTTGTGGCAGACTTGCACTGATTGTTTCCTATTAATTTTCCTGATTTTTAGGATTAGCTGTAGAGTTGCCTGTCTATTATTTTCTTGTTGTTACTTTAAATACATTGCAAAGCGGTAGGACTGGTAACATCAGCATTCATGGAATGACATGACCTGTTTGAGAAACGTTTCAGTTTTGATTATGGGATGCCTTTATTTAATATAAGGAGAATACTGATGCAACAGGGGGGCTGTTCCTTCAAGAAGATGGCTAACCTCTCCCCCTGTGTCAGAGGGACTCAGCATCTACTGATAACACTGCTGGCAAGATCCGGTGGCCTTTGGCAGCGTCAGGAGAGGTGAAATGCTGTCTGGATGCTGCTTGTCAGCTGAAAAGTATGGGGCCAGCAGAGCCGTGAAGCAGTACATCCCTCTGCCTCGTGCCGCAGGAACCGATGCTGCCTGTGTGCTTGTAGCACCCCTGTCATCCGCGCGCTGGTCATGGGTGAACACCCCCTGCACCCCCGCGTGGGAGGGAGCAGCAGCAGGTACGTGAAACCACCATCGGTAGCATCAGGAGAGGCAGCCACAGGGCAAAATTTCCTTGTGGGGAGGAGAGGGGTTAGTTTTGTATGTTGTATGGTCCTGGTAGAGACTAAGAAGCAGCAACTCTCCTGTTTAGATTTGGCTCTTGGCAAAGGGCTTTATCTCCTGGCTGGGATACTGTATTTACTTTGAGGAAGACTGAATTAATTTGTTCCCTGGATTTTCACTTGTCACTGGTTTTGGTTTTGTTTTTTTGGTTGTTGTTTTGTTTTTTTGTTTGTGGTTTGTTTTTTTTTTTAATCAGTGTGCTCATCATTACTTCTGAGCATTACATTTTAGCATTTTGGGAGAGGAGGATGAGATTTAGAGCCCCATGACCAGCTCCAGTGTGTGGGATCTTTCTAACGACCACAAGAGGCTGTGCCTGTTGTCCTGTACAAGTCAGCAAACCATCAATAAAGCAAGTGAGAGAGTCCCTTAGATTTGCTATCCCCTGCAATGAGAAATAGTAGAATAAATGGGGAAGAGGAGAATCGCATGGAAAGTGCGTTGGCACTTGGCCCTGAAAAGCCACAGTGCCTGCGGTGAGGGAGAGCGCTTGGGCTGTTGCTTTGCCAGATTTTTGTCATGAAAGTCAGCAGGAGCCAGTTTTTTCATCATACCTTCAGTTCATGTGGCTATTTTAGGAGGGTGCCATGCAACCGGGAGAGCCTCTCAGCCCCCTATTCCAGGCACTGTGTTTTATCTCCAACTCTTTGCCAACTTCAGCAGAGCCAACGTTTCCATGGAAAGCATCATCAAAGGGGCATTTGTATCAGTTTGCGCTTAAGTAAGTTTTCTCCAGCCTGTCTCATCTTAAAACGTTACTTCTGTGCATGTCGTATTCAGCCTGGTCTTCAAGTGTCTGTCCCTGCCTGGTGGCTCCTGAGACAAGAAGCACTGAGATCAGGAACGGGTCTGTACAGTCTCTCCAGTTGCTGTGGGTCAATACCCCATGAGCGTTGGGATGGGAACGTGCAGAGCCAGGGTCGGCTCTGCAGCCCTTGGGAAGGACAGGGGTGGCATTTGGAGTCACCTTGGCGAGGTGAGATGAGTCCTACAAAGTGGCATGAAGGGTGGGGAGATAAGGCCAGCCACTTCAGTGCATTGCTGACTATTTAATACGAAGCAGATACTGGCTTCTGTTAAGGTTAATAGCAGGATAACAAATGATTTAAGGCAAAATCCTGGCCCTAATAAAGTTAACAGCAAAGTTCATTGACTACATTGGAGACCGGACTTCAGCCAAAGGTTTCTTTATGACTTGAAGATTGGGAAGGAGAGGCAGTATGTCTGGAGACATGGTCTGCCCCCTGTAAAGCTGGTGGAAGCTGTGTGGTTGCCTTCAAAAGGGATTGGGGCAAGTTTATCGCGACTATGTGAGCCAGGCTGTGGTGCTGCGGCAGGGAACCAACCGGCTCCCTAGGCTGGCGTGTGCAGAGACTGGGGGGAAACCTGAGGTTTTGGGACCTAGAGCCAACCCTTTGTGTTTTGCGGGAGGTATTGGTGAGGCCAGGAGACTTCGAGGGGAGGGGGCAACCATGCAGAGGAGGCATCGCCTGGGGGCTTTTGTGCCGCACCCCTCGCTGGCAAAGGAGATGATGGAGTGGGACACGATGTGGCAGTGGGATCGGGGCATGTTTCCTTTCCCCAGATCTTCACTTGTGGGAGGGTGGAGCATTTCCAACCCCCCACCCATCTGTTTTCCCCTGAGCACCTCCCACCACGGGACACTCCGTGATGGGCACCTACCGTGGGTCAGGGAAGACCCGTGAGCTGCAGACAGGCTGACGAGAAATGTGCTGCATCAAGGCGCTTTTGGAGACCTATGCGGATCCTTTAAAAAGTTTCCATAGAAATGCTGGTATAAAACCAAACTCCTGTTTGTTATTTTTCTGCTTATTCCTTAAAGCCTTGAGCTACTCTGAGTGCTGGAACATGATGAGGCTTTGCTCTCCCAACAGACACACCAGGAAACTCTGAGGTCATTTCAAGCATTATAACTTTTTCCCTCTTCCCCCCCAGCTGCATGCAGGCCCCTTCCTTCCAGGAGAGGCAAAGGCTTTTATTTTCCTGAGATGTGCCTAGTTAGGGCAGCTCCGTATTGCAATACACTCTTGCGTCTTAATTTATATTTTTTATCAAGCAGTGCACGTTTACGAGCCAGACGTAAGCCGGCCGGTTGTATCAAAGTCAATGAAGCAATGCTGATCTGAGGCAGCTGAGGATCTGATCCTAAATGCCTTCAGGACTGAAGGAGAAAAAAATAAAACCAAAACACCTAAATGCTGATGAAAATCTGAGGTCAGTGTAGGGGCTTCAGTATTAGGCTTTGAAATCTCTTACAGGCTTATGAGTTACAGAAGAGGGGTTGGGGGGAAAAAAAAAAGAAACCCTTACAGGAAATTACTGGTGATGCTTTATAGCTGGTTAACTGCAGCTCAGGTAGGGATTTGGAGATGAAATTCTCATTTTAAGTGCAAGGCTGGTTCTCCAGGTTCCTACACCTGCAAAGCAGCGCTGCTGCCTCTCAGTCACTGGTCAAAAGCAGGGCGGCAGGATTTTGCGCTCCCCCTGCCATTCCGCAGGCTTTGTGGAGGTTGGGCCTTTGCGGCAAAGGGACAGTGTTTCCTAACTGACCACGTGCATCTTGTGAGTGGGAATATTGCTCTTTTGGTTTTTGTTATCCATATGATTTTCTTCAGCTCTCTGACTTGAGCCACCGTGATGTGCCTGTTTCAGGAATGAATGATCCGGCTTTTACGGTCTGTGTCCTAATGACGCACGGCAGCCCAGTTCCTCACTTTCGGAACTGCAGGTTTAAGGCTTTGTGTGCCGGCCATTTATTTAGTGAAAATGGTTCCCCTTTCTCTCTCATCACTGGATGTCTCAGTGCAGTTTTTTTTTCTTCCTGTAAAATATCTTCCAGAGCTTACTCACCTGCCAGTGAAGTTTAATTTCCCGTGGTTCCCCTGCGAGGAGCTTATGGAAATAACACGTGCAGTTCTGCGCAGCTGGGACCGAATCCCCGGTGCCACACGTGGGTGTTTTCTGGGCAGAGCCCTTGCGGGTGCTCAGTAACACCCCCTGTGCCCTGAGTAAAAGGGTTTATCTTGAGAGGAAGGGAAGAGGAGAGCTGGGGGAAGAGGTTTGCTCTCATGGACCTTGGGATATTAAAGATGTGAAGCCTCACTGGATGGCGGGGTGGTTTTAAAGCTTCCAGCAACGCGTATTTACGTGGGTGCAGGACCCTGGCACAGCCATCCTGTCCCTGGGCAGGTCGCAGTTACCCATTGGCGCAACACGGTCGTGCCCGAAGCGTGTGGATGTGGGCTGCTGAAGCCCAAATCATGGCTTGTCCCAAAGGAGAGCAGCTGGGATGCACGCACAGACCTCTGAGCATTTCGATGGTAGAAACAGTTCCCAATTTTGTCTCAATTATGGGCAGTTTATGTACAATCCCATCTGGCTCCAGAGTTGTTAGGTTTTGGAGTTTTTTTTGGCTTTCCCTAGTAGCGAAGACTCCAGACCTTCTTAAAACAAAAAAAGGCTTAAAAATAGGAGTCAGTGACAGATACAGCCAACTATGCCAAGCGATAGCTCTGTAAGTTGCCCAGTTTTGGGAGGTGAAACCTGGTCTGGAGGGAGTGCAACGCATTCGGGTTTGCTTCTGCCCTGAACCCTTCTTGACTTCCCATCCCTCAGCTATGCTTCAGGAGATATGTTATTCTGTCAGCTTTTTTTTTTGGCATAAGTTTTTTTGACTTTTCCTGTTTACACCCTGTCTAATTACTTTTTTCTTTTTCTTATTTTTTCCTAACTGGATGACACACATGGATGTCTAAAAATATTGCCTGTAACAACCAGCTTCGAATAGGGAGGATGTTTCTGCTGAAGAAAAATAGCATAAATATCCTGCATGTGTTTTGGTTTTTTTTTTTTCCCCCAAATAAATATTCAGGCTCAGGTTATCGCAGGGAATTGGTTTAAGTAGCCAAGAAATAGGCTTTTTCTCTCTGCCTTGGTGGTTTTTTTATTTTTTTTAAAGGACTGATGTTTCAGAAAATCTGCCTCCATGATTTTAGGCGGAGAATTTGTCTTAAAAAAGCAAGATGGAAGAAAAAATGCTTTGTTTTGGGTTATTTTTCCCCCAGCTATATAAAACCTTTCTTGAACATTTTAACCTGCTGTATAGAATTACAGTCTCACCCAGTGCTTTAATTGTCACATGTGGAGATTCTGAGAATTGTGCATTTGTCCTCCTTCATTATCTTCCTTTTTCATTGAAGACGTGGCTATACCAGCTTCTTGCTGAAGGCCCACTGCCTGTAAGTTAGGAGGGCTGCAGAAATGCAGTGACACCAAAATATTACATTGGACAGTGTTTGTCCTCCTTTTTGTTCCTCTCCATGTTTGAGTTTTTATTGCTTACTTGTGCACAAAGCGTACAAGTGACTTTGGGGGGGAAAAAATAAGAATCCAGCATCCCAGTATCTCAGTGTGGTTTTGCCAAAAATGAGGCTGTGCGTTACGTTGCTCTGCTAATTTCCTATTGGGAATGAGATGAGATACAGGGATACTTCATGAATTTTATGCTGCTACTTCTTTTACTGGATAATAGCTTAAATATTAGCAGGCTGGCTTTTAAAAAATAACTGCTAAAAAAGACCAACTTTGGGGCATGTTGCAAAAACATGACAAAATTGTTCATTTTGATAGACAATGCAAAATCAATGAGAATAAGCTGAAAACATAGATGTGCGCATATATATCTCGGGACTGCTCACGCCGCCTCTTAACTGAGCCAGACAGCTGTGCTCATCTCGTGATGGATTTGTCCAACTACATAGCGAATCCATTCTATTGTTCAGATTAGCAAGGCGTACTGAATTAAAGATGAAAACTTATCTGCAAGGGGCTCTCGGGTGTTGGGTCTCTGACGAGTTCTCCCTGAGAGCTGGAGAGTCAAACCGCGGGTTCTTTCCCAGAGCCCAAGGAAATAGGCCTGCCAGCGGATGTGCTGCAGGGAAATAAATCATACCGGTGTCATTGGGGGAGTTAAAAATGAGTCCTTTGCTGCTTTGGCTCCAGGAGCTCCAGGTCTCTGGTGGCTGAGCTGGAGGCACTCTTCCATGGCCAAAATCCAGTGTATGTCCTGTGATGCTATGGTGGCAAAGTCCTCTTTTTGAAGCTCCCCAGCTTTTCTTCAGGGAAGAGGACCAGACCATCAATACCCGTGTTGGAGCGTGTGGCATTGCTGCACCACAGTTGTGCCACACCTCTGTGTTTCTGCGCTGGGACAGTATGAGGCCAGTAGAAGATGACCGATATTCTGAAGTTTGTGAGGTGATCTTGCGGCTGCGATAGCCTCTGAAGCTTTTGGTTCTGCCCCCTGAATGAACGAGGCTTGGAAAACGTGAGTACTGTCTTGTATATAGGAGCCCTGTCTGCACAGGGGGGCGGCTCCATGTGAGGAAAGAGTTGTCTCCTGGAGATGACCTCTCTGGTGGGCGACATTCCTGATGCAGGATGGGCTTGCGTTGCTCTGTGATAGTAATTGGGGGTGATTTGCTTCTAATTGTGTTTGTAAGTACAGAGTAAGCCAAGCAAAGTGCTCTCTGCCCCATCAGGAATGGGGTGGGGATACTTGGAGTGAGCTCTTGCACAGCTGCAGAAACCAGGGTGCTGGTTGCTGAAACCTTGGGTCTACAAGAGGAGGATAAGGGCTGGTGTTTGGACTGTCCGAGTTAGCACTGCTTTGCTTAGAGATTGGAGCCTGCAAATGCAAAGCTGGTAGTCACCCTGGCAGATTTGCGTTCCTTGACAAGGCTGTGGTGCCACACAGTGAGTATCCATGTTGTGCTTCTCAGCCCAGGTGGAGAAGGCATCTTAGCAGGGATGTAGCCCTCAGGTGTGCGTGCATGGGCTGGGAGTGGGGAGCAGAGGGATGCAAGCAGCAAATAGAAAGGGCTCCAGAGACACCCCCCTTCTTCCTTGACCTATAGGCAGCAGCAGACACTTGATGGCCCTGGACAATGCTGTCGTGTCCCACCATGCAACAGAGTGTTCCTGGGGTGACACGCACCCATCGACACATGGGGATGTGTGCAGGAGCTGTCAGGTTTATCGCGAGTATGGCATTTTGCTGTGCTTTATTGCTGACCAACCTGGCATCTCCTGCAACTTCTTGATTGAACTTTCCAGTGTTCTGGGAAGCAGCTGTATGATTTCTTCTGAGGTGAGATTCCTGGAGAATGGGGTACTAAACGTTAACTGTGTCTATATCTGTAAATCGGACTTCTAAGCTGTATCCTTATGTTTTCTCATCAGTAAAATCAGGGATAGTTATATCTTGCCTATCTTCAAGGGTGTCATGAGGTTTAATTACTTTATTTTTAAGGTGCTTTGCAATTACCTTGAATAGCTGAATAGCAGCACAGATTATGGTTGGTATTTCTTTTATGTTTTAATCTTCCTGGCACCCTTCCTTTCTCCTCAGCACAAGGCTTTGTGGATGTGTTTGCTATAATGGAAACCTTTTTTTTTAACTTAACAATAGACAACCAAGGCAATTAAAACAGTCAGAAGTGATTAATGTGATTTCACTGGGTGAAAGCTAAAGCAGCTAGCAATTAAATAATGGCAACCCTTGTGCTATCTCAGAGCAACAGATGGGGAATGATTTAAAAACACTATTGGATCAGACACTTCACAACAGGGGCAGATTGGTAACAGTATGTCAGAGCCAGAAATATGCACCACCTTGAAGGCTGGTGCTGATGAAATGATTAATTGATGGTAACATGCGACTTATTTATGACCGTGCCATGGCAGACCTTCAGCTCTCAGGAACAAATGAACCCGTGGTCAGATTGTAATGGATTTAAGGGCTCCAGGCGGCGTGTTGGTGAGCGGATGAATTGTAGGGACTGTGCTGGAAGCTGGAATTGGGACGCTGCAGCTTTGCTCCCAAAGCCTGAATGATAAAGCACCGGAAGGTGGTACCCTGCTGGAAGCGTGGGGCTGGGGCTGGTGCAGCTTTGGGCTGATGCCTCCTGGGGGTGCAGCACCGTGGGGTGAGGCCGTGGTTTGCGCTGGGGACATCGCTGCCGTCTCCGAGATGGTGCAGTCTCGGCTCTGCACCCCTCATGCACAAGAAGTCACTCCTCGTCCGGCGCTTGTCTACAAATTCCCATTCACAGCAGTAGGAGAAATGAAAAGGAAGGGGTTTCTTCCAGCTAGACTCCCTCTGCAAAAATGGTCCTTTTACCGGGTTGGCTGTTTTGATGAGCGATGTGATGATACGTCTTTGGTTAGTGCCATAAGTTGCCAGTGCTGGTGGCACAGATGCTGCAGCCCCGTTTTCCCAGACACCAGACAGTTGTGCCCGCAAGGTGCTCATCTCTGACCTGTTTGCAGAGCTCCTCAGGAGGGGACTCCCTCAGGTTTTGGTCAAAATGAGCTTAATTAGTTGAAACAATAATGCTTTGTTAATTTAGCTTCTTACAGCTGACTGGTGACAGAAGAGGCTGTGTCTCGGCAGCCCTCCCTGTGCAAACAGCCGCACGTTGAAACGGGGGCTGCACGGGGGGGAGGCGGGAGGTCTCTTTTCACTTGTACTGCAATCCGGTATAAATTGTATTTATTTTTAAGTCTTTATAAGGTTTGGATGTGCAGCATACCCCGGGGCAGGAGGTGATGAGGGGGTGGTGGTGGCAGTAGAGCTCAGCCCTGTCCTTGTCCCCATCCCTGTGGAGCCAGAGGGACGTGAAAGGAGAAACCGCTGTGTGTTGCCGTTTAATCCTTCCGGGAGCCCCTATCTAAGCAAACCACCCTCAGCCTCTGCTTACAGCTCAGAATTTATAGTCCATGAGAAGCTTGTGCTGTCAGGAAGATGAGTTACTCTAAAGCTGGGAGGATAAATATAAAAGCCAGGTTTCCTTTACCAGCTCTCACCCAGAGCGTGCTGCAAAGCCAGTCCTCGCCAAAGCCAGCAAGAGGGTCCAGAATTAGAACAAATTTTAAATAATGTAAAAATCTTTCATGGAAATGCATTAGACTTCAAAGGGCAGATATTAAAAGGGCCTAATGTGCAGCTATTTCTGAATTGCTGTCCTATTAAAGAGAGAAAGACAAGTTGTTTGCAAGAGATAAATGTGACATGAAATAAGCGGTCCAGATATAACGTCAGGGCTTCCAAAGCTCATCCTCTGCTTAATCGTTCACTTCAAGCACCTGTCTCGGCATGTGCAACCACCTATATAAGAATCCTATGGAGGCAATGATTTCTAATGCTTGTGAAAAGTTATCCAAGGGAGACCATTAATGTGCCGGGGGAGAGTCCCTCTAGACTTGAGACCAGGTCCTCTGTCAACAGGCTAAATCTAGGCTGACTCATGTGCAGGGAGGGTTGGATAGGTGGGGGGTTGCGTGGGTCCCTGGCCATCTCTGCTCCTCACCGGAGCAAAAGGCCAGTGCTGGAAGTGGCTATGGTACTAGCCAGGCTGGTTCATCCTCAAATTAAATTCTCCCAGCGCTTATGTCGCTCTTATCTGATCCCAAGCGCTGCAAAGTACCCTTGGGTTCTGGCTTGAAGTTGATGGTAGCAGAGAGCGCTGAGGCAGCTCCCCAGACTGAGTCCTTGGAGAAGGACACTCAGCTCTGGTACGGAGTCAATTCCCTTATCAGTGCAGATTAAACGCTTGCTACGCACTGTCCTTGCCCCTGAGCCGCACGTGGGCCTGTGCAAGGCAGGAAAGGCGCGGGTCCTGCCCTTCCTCAGGGGCTTTGTTGCTGTCTTTGCAGATGACAGAGGGCCGGCACTGCCAGGTGCACCTCCTCGATGACAGGAACTTGGAGCTGCTGGTTCAGGTAAAGACCCCGCTCTTTTGGGCGCCGGTAGCACGGTGCCGGATTTCTCTACTGATTTTCTTTAGCAATGCTGTTGAGGGCCGATGCATAAGGAGCGTTTGAAGAAAAGTTGTGTCTCTTACTAGAGCAACTCGGAGAAATGGAAGAAGCAGGGCACGCGTTCACGCACGCCCGCCCCTCCTCAGACCTTGAATTAGCGGGAGGGTTTCCCTTGGACGCTGGTGCACAGTGGGCAAAATATCTGCCATCAGTTCTGTATTCAGCTTCTCGTTTTTGCCAAAATTCGTAAGGTGTATTAAACGTGCCCCTGGTGGTGGTGCCTTTTGTAATTTAGAAGGGAAGAAAAGTCTGTATTTTGGGGGGATGTGTGTTCTTCCCATAACAGAACCCAAAGCACGAGATCTCCCAGTAGACAATATTTTCTTAATTGAAAAATCCCTGCCGCTGTAAGTGCAGGAAAGCCTGAGCTTCCACATTTCTCCCCCAGAAAGAGGAAAGCAGCGGTCGGTCCGTGCTCCTCGGCTTGATGTCACGGGTTAAGTACATCATTGCCTCTGTGCTCCGTGTGTCTCGCGGCTGCATGGAGACACCGTATCCAACTGTCCTGAGTCTGGTGGAGTCACTTCTCTATTGAGTTGTACAACGGGGTTTTAATGTGGCTGCATGTACTTAAATGCCAGTATTTGCAGAGAAGACTTTTACTACATATGAAAAGTCTGGACTGAAATGCATTAAATTATTTTTATTCTTTCAATAGCCCAAACTTTTGTCTCGGGAGTTACTGGATCTGGTGGCCTCACACTTCAACTTAAAAGAAAAGGAGTATTTTGGGATAACGTTTATAGATGATACGTAAGTACGTCCCTTTATTTTGAACAGCTGTGTGATCATTGCAATGTGAAACCTTATCCCTAACACTGTGGCAGCTCAGCGTGATGGAAAAATGACTTTTTCTTTTGAAGAAGAAAGATTTTCCTAGCTTGTGCTGCTTGGCTGAGGAAAGGGGAAGGCACAAACCAGAAAAAAATTTGCAAAAATATCTTCTGGGCACAAACCAGAGAATACTTGTAAAACACCTTCCTGATGCTTTCAATTTTCATGTTTGTCTCACAAGATGGAAAAATTGATTCAGCAATAATTTCCCACGTGAACACCTTCAGCTTTCCTACTCTGTGCTTTTAGTAACAACAAAAAGGTTTTGCATTTATTTTTGAAATGAATTGCTCCTATTGCTTTGCACTTCAATCTCAAATGTACTATTGAGTCTTTTAAACCCAAACTTCCCTCTAACAGCAGTGAAATATGAAATGAGTCCTTCCCATAAACAGCTTTCCTCTAGCTTCTCTATTGCTTTTAGATATCCAAGCTATTCCGCAGACTACCAGAAAAAGCTGCAAAAGCAGTAAATGCTCGAAATGCACAACTCTCCCTTCCCGGCAGCTGGAATATTTCAAGCGCGTGGTGGTGGTGTTGGGTGCAGCATGTTGCTGCCGATGCCCGTCCCCTGCCACCCTCTGCCAGCAGCTGCTGCTGGGCTGGGTGAGATGTCGCAGCCAGGCTCCGGAGTGCCGTGGGAGATCCGCTACCGTGGCATTTAACCCGGAGTCGGCTGGGTTAATTGAAATCTCAGCTGGTGTTTAGACTCATCTGGCAGCATTGCACTGAAATGCTTCCCCACCTCGGCTGGGTGCAGGACTGAAACCCACAGGCAGGACTCTGCTCCCCAGGGTCAGCATCTCCAGAAGAGTTACCTTCAGCTCCCCAAAAAAGCTGGAGCAGAGCTGCTTAGGACAGCAGGGAAGTGGCGTTGTGCACTAATACAGCCCCTAAATAAACCTCTTCTTGTCTAATGGGAATACTATTAGTCCCTGCTGCTCTCCCTTGCCACTTTTTATGGTGTCCTGGATGGAAGCCTTTGCCTACAAATCACGTTGGAGCCACGTTTGGGGCTTCTGCCAAGGCAGGTCCCATCTGCAGGTGCAGGACTGGCCCCGGGGAAAGGGCTGGTGGTGACGGGGCTGGTGGGAGCCACTTGCTCTGCGGCCCTGGCCACAGCAGTGTGTTATTTTTACCAGCCACTCTCATCTTGAGCTCTCCCTAGAATATTTTTGCCACATCCTTATCCTTTCAAGTGTTGGAAAATACTTTCTTCCACCCCTTCTGTAAATCCCTTGAGGACGCTGTTTGCACTTGGCTTATTCCCACCCCCCTCCAGAAGAGCTGCCATGAAATTCTTCTGGAGGTTTTTGGTTGCTAGCGCTCCCTCAGGGTGAGCTTTAAAGTGCTGCCAGGGGATTACCTAGAAGCTGTTGGCATCCCCAGAAACACCAGTGGGACTCCAGAGGCTGCCTTGGGTGTACGGGGTTGTGCTGGGTGCTTGGAAGGAGCCTGTGGCCTCTGGAGGGCACCCATGCCCCAGCCTTTTGGGGCAGCCACAGGTTCCTGTGCTCCCCTCCGCCCCAGGGTGTCCTCAGGGAGGTTATTGGGATTTGAGGGATTTCAGTTTTCTTTCTGGCTCCCTTCCTATTTCAATCAGAGAAGCCACTGCAGAGAAAGAGAACTGTTTTATACAGCTGCGTTGTTTAATGAGCGTGCCTGCGGTAAATCCTTCTGCTCCGAAATGGGGGTTTATGTCTTGCTGGGACTGGGGACGGTGCAGAACCGGAGGAGTCGGGGATATGGCCGCAGAGCTGTGCAATCCCCATGCAGCAGCAGAAGAGATCGAACCCCTTTCTGCTGCAGGCAAACATCAAGCTCTGCTACAGATCAGATCCCCCCGCTAGCCAGGAGAAGTCAATGGAAGCATCCCCATCTATAGGTATTTCAATAATGCTTAGTTTTTCCGGGTGCTGTGCTATGGCTTTTGTGCTGCAGCTGAAAATACAACTGCAAAGAGCCTTCTCTAACATCCAAAAGCGAATTACATCAAAATCTCAAAGTTAGGAAAAAATGAAATAATTGAATGAGATGTTTGCCTGCTTCAGAGCTGAATCTGGCACTTTTTAAAGTGACACTTGGCATAAAGACGAGCACTGCAAAGAGCCCGTTTCTGTATTTCCTGTCCCAGTTTTTAACCGCCTCCCCAACCTGTTTCCGCAGAGGTCAGAGCGTCTGGCTGCAGCTGGATCACCGAGTCCTGGACCATGACTTGCCCAAGAAACCGGGCCCGGCAACTTTGTACTTTGCCGTTAGGTGAGTAATTGTTTTCACAAAGCAAACATTACCACTTGGGTTTATTTATCAGCAGGGGTTTTTGTTTAAAAGAACTGATTGCGGATCTGATAAAGGAAATAAATGTCAAAGCGATATATTATTTTTAGAAGGAGATTAGGTCCTGGATAAGTGCTGCTCTCTTTTGTATTTAACTACAAAATAAAGTAGTTTGGAACCTGCTACTTTTTAAACTGTTACTAGGACACTTTTCCTAGGGTTTTTTTTTGTTTGTTTAAACCCCCATATTTTAAATATCTTCTTTGCCTGACTTGTCTTTAATAGTGCTCAATTTTAATGCAGTTTGTTTAAACAATCGTACTTACTTTTTCTTATGTTTATTTAAGGGTTGTCTGTACTCAAAAGGGATTGCTGATGGCTTCTTTGCTCTCACAGCTTAAGCCAGTCCCCAGGAGAGAATAAAATCCCTGGCAAAGTGATGGTTTTGGCCAATGTAATTGCATTACTTTAGGGCTTTTGCTGGCAAAGCTCTGCTGGTTAAGGTCCTGAAAAAAACCCGTGTCCTATGAGACAGAGCTGTGCTGGCAGAAAAGACCGAGCATCATATTCTTAATATTGTTGGAGTTTTTGTTTTCCTTGCAGTCTATGAGGAAAATGAGAGCAGACTGACCTCATTCGCTTTTCATACCTCAGTAAATTTATGCCTTGTGTGCTTAATTATTTGAAGCACTTCCAAGACAGAGCCTCTGGTGTAGTTGGGCCGGTTGGCACCGTCGCCTTGCCATGTCCTCCGCACCCTGGTCATTGAGGGAACGGTTCAAACAAGCGGCACTTTGTTTTTGCTGAATATGTGCTTATCTGTGATGGAGTTCACAGCTTCTCTTCCCTTCCCCACTTCTAAAAGAAAGGAAAAAATCAAAATCCATTTTAAAAGGGATGATGGGCTCTTCAATGTATTCCACTGTGTTTGAGGATCTGGGAGGCTAAAATCTGTGACTGCCCAAGAAAGCTGTGGAGGCTTGATTTGAGCGTTTCTTTGGTTGGGATTAATGCTGTTGGCTCGTGATGTTCATTTTGGCCCTCTCTATTGCAAGATGGTCCTCTACGGGACAGGGTGTTCAGAGATCTGGGCAATAGTTTGTGTATGAGGAGTGGGCTTGGAAAGATCAATTTCTAGAAGCTATTTTTAAGCCTAACTACTCTGGGGTCGTGAGATGCAAACCAAGCAATTAGGAGCCCAGGAGGTGGGTAGTGAGTGAGAAGCAGAGCAGGACGAGGAAGATACAGAAATAATTAGCAATATAGAAACTGTCTGATCTGTAGAAAATAGACATTCCAGCAGAAAAGCCACTTCAAAACGTGCAGCGCTCTGCTTTGTTACAACTTTTTTGATAAATAAGAGACTCTAGACCTTTGCTCCATGGTCCATGCCTTGGGTGGTTAGTTCAGACACTTGTCTCGTGTGAACAATTTGCCTTGTCATAGCCTATCCCTTAATCAAACTCCCATGAGAGCAGCCAAAATACATAGTTGTAGCTCTGTGCTCCCGTGGCTTGAACGGAAAAGTGTAGTTGAGCTTGGGGCAAGTGGCATGGAGGGGCTGGGCAAGTATAACCAGGCAGGACACCGAGCTGCTGTTCTCCTAAGTGGCAAATGTGCAACAGCGTCAGTTCTCAGTCTCTTTCAGCATGGCACTGGACAATTTCCAGTAGCAACAGGGAAATGGGGGACACCCCTAGGTACCTGGTTATGACTCTCCTTTTGTTCACAACTGTCCAGCCCTGAGCTTTTGTCGTTCAGTAATGAAACATGTGATAAATCCTTTTGGGTTTTAATTATTTTTTCTTCAGCTGGCATAAATTCAATCCAGTCAGGTGAGTTTTCATATGGTATATGTAGCTGGTTTAGGACTTAGACTTAGGACATGCAGATTTAGGACTTATGAAAGTGTCATTCTAGTTTCAAGGATGCTAACAGCATTGGAAAGAAAACCAGAACATATACTTTATGGGGTTCCTAAATATGCCTGTCATCCCTCGAGCATCCTTATCTCTGTGGTCCAATGTTCCCCATCTGTACGGTGGTGATAAGAACGTACAGCTTGTACCACGGAAGAAATAGAGCATGCAGATCTGGCTGGGGCAGGGGCAACACCTCCCTGGTGCCCTCTCTAAATCCATAGACACTGCAGTCTCCTGTACCACCAGTGACTGGGAGCTACCTCTCTTCAGAGCCAGGGGTACTGTCCTGTTTGTGAGGATGTCAGTCACATCTGGCTCTTAGCTGAAAGAAACCGCAAATGCGGTCATTAGTTGAGGAAAATCACCTTTTTGGTGCAGCGGAGGGAAGAAGGCTTTAGCTGTGAAGGTCTGGCAGCAGCTTGAGAAAGGACAAAGAGTGAGGCTCCTGCCCTCTGATGCTCTGCATTTCTGGAGAGAAATGCTCCAAGTGTACTTAAAGTGAAGTTTAGCAAAGCTGTTGAAAACAAATTATATCAGGTGTGATCAAGAGAGGGTGGAAATACCTGTGGTTCCTACAGTTCTCGGTGAAAGGTGAGTCATGGAAATGTAAAATAGCCTTTCAGATGTCTGGGGCAGGCTGCTGGGATTGGGTCTGCCCCTTGGACATGCCTGTAACATGGGTAAATTATCTCCTTATTCTGCAGAGGCGTTCTGGGGAGTGCTTTAAAATTAATTTGATGGAGCATGCTGTAGGAATGTGAAATGTTAAAACAATCACTACTTTTAATGTATTGCTTGTCTCAAGTCACAATGTAAATACTGTATACGTTCCTAACACGTGCAGTACGCGCTAGCTTTACTGCTTCCTACCATGCGCTCTGTGCTGCTGCTGTGGACTTCTTCCAATGTCTTGCCAATCGTCTTCGCCAAGAGATCAGTGGCTGGAGCTTGAGGTTGTCAGGAGCCTTAGGAGCACCATGGGGCTGCGGGAGGGATCGCCCTGGTTCTGATAAACATAGTGGGCTTCATGCCCTGTGTTGGCCATCCATCCCTCCTGCTATCAAAGGCAAGACATTGAGAAGCCCTGATGTGGTCTGCACTGCTGGGACAGCGGTGGTGGCAGCCCAAGTCTTTGCTTGGCTGGAAAAAAAGTGTACCTGCTGTCTGGCATCGGGTGGGAGAGTCTGGACCCAATGCATCCATCCTCCATAAGGAGCTGGAGCACAGGTATCCTGCTTTCAGATCCAGCTAAAGGAGGATTGACGGGACCACGTTCACACAAATCTGTCTTTAAACTGACTTGGTAGTCCCATGCTCCTCAAATTATAGATGTGGTTTCTCTGCACCATTTAATGTATCTCAGCACTGCTTGGTTTGATGCCCCGAGTGAGTCGGAGAGGTGCACAGATGGGTTGTGTGTGTGATTTTGCAGAGTGCCAGCGGCATACATAGCGTTTGGTGTAGCTCTGTAACAAACTGGCACCCATCTGCTAACCTTGGGTGGGCCAGAGTAACCAGTAATGGGACTGCTTTTGTTGGTAGTGCCTCTGTGATGCACTGGGGGAAGAGGAAACCAGGGACAGGGAAGAAGGCAGCGAGCGCTGTGCAGAGTGGTGCCTGCAAGGCTGAGCCAGTTTGTAGCCCTTCCATGTAAACCCCTGGTTTTAGGGCTCCCGTCATCGTTAGGATGATCATAAACGCTGGGCCAGCTTCCCAGCCTGCAACGTGCCACTTGGAGTTACTTTTTCCACTTGTGTGTTTTTATCTGCATAGGAGGGATGGGCTTTGCTGCTTTAATGTTCGACAGGGTTTTCAAATGAGATGAAAAGTCATCAGATATCTACAGTCTAGTGAACAAGGAGTTTGTCGTTCCCTGCGTGCTGTTGGCCTGTGATTTTTCTGCTTGTTCCCTCCTAACAGGCAGGAAATTAAATGCAGTAGCTCATAGTTCCTCTGTGCTATTTTATTACTAGAGAACAAAACATTGAGGAAATAAAATTATTTGGGAGGAAGATGAAACCTATTCAAGAAAGTAACTGTTTGGAGTTTTTTGATTTTTCAGGTTCTACATTGAAAGCATTTCCTTTCTCAAGGACAAAACTACGGTCGAGCTGTTCTTTCTGAATGCCAAGTCCTGTGTGCACCAGGTATGCCCCAGTGTTCCTTTGGAACTCCTTGTTGCTCCCATTTATTGCTCCTCTGCCACCTACACGGTCCTGCAAACTCACTAGGAGCTACATCTAATTTCTAGATCTTATTGAAGTATTAAAAATCTCAGCGTGCTTTCTCTCCTCCTCTGCTTAAATGCTGATGCTCCAACCAAATGGATAAGGATGATGATGGTTTCCTTGTCTTGGTTTTACAGCCCCGCTGTGTGCTCACTGTGCTAGAATAAGTCTTAAATACGCAAAAGCTTTTAAGTTGTTTGAAATCTGGGTTGTAACTTCACAGGTAGGCTGTGTCTCAGTGGCGTAGCCTTCTACACGCTGCATCATGAACACTCCAGGCAAGCATCTCTTCACTGATCTCAGGCTGAACTTGTCTCAAGAACAAAAGCCCTGTGAGGAAGGTCCTACGCTGTGAACTTGGTTCCTTGTTCCCCGATTTCCTGCCTTAATTCAGTGTAGTAGTAAAGTAATAAACCCGATAGAGTAGTAACCAGAACTAGTTATTAAAATACTTTTTATATTTACTCTCTGGTTAAGAAGCTTCCACTGTTTTTTTGAAATGTTTGAATTGGTAGAACATATTTGTAAAAGTTACTTCATGATATGGTAACTAAAACTCTGGAAAAGATAAGGTTGGTCTGCTGCAGGTTCATCTTGGTCTGGAAAAGGGGTGGTGTGGCAGCCACCTTCGGCACGTCCCTAATAACCAGTGGTGCAACGGTAGCTGTAGTTCAATGAACTTTACTTTAGCAATGCCTGATGTTTCTGGGATTTTCCAGTTAATGTAAAACTCGGGCATCTGGCTTTTTTTTTTTTTACTTGTGGTTCAATCAGTCCAAAAGGGTCACTTGGTTCTTACAACCTTTTCTTAGAAAACAATCCTGTATCATTAGCTGGTGGTGGAGCTCAGTGTAGCCGGCCAAAGTTCTCACCTTTAATATGCTTCATATTTGAGGGTTTTTATTCAGTATCCGGTATTTGTTATTTTATGGTGGGATCAGAAATTCCTGATGTGGAAGTGGTTAGTGGCAAAGCTGTGACTGTGCTTTGTACATGAATTGCTTTTTGGAAGAGTGGAGGAAACTGGGGCCTTTTTACAGAATGCTAGTTTTTAAAGATGTTTGAAGAACTGGGGGCCTCACTGGTTAACATTAATAAAAAGCAAATCTCCTTTTGGTGTATCTGCCATTTGAAATGAAGGGTCTTGGCAACTTGTCATCTGTTCAGGGAAGACTGGAGCACTTTAAGAAGAGAAAGCACAAATAATTTTTGGAATTGGAAAATGGGTCTGGTTTTAGGATGGAATGTGCAAAATGCCACTGCTATTGAAACAAATGCTGTCAGCATCAAAACGTTTTGGTGCAGGTATATGTGTTTATACGCATAAAGCATAAGAGAAAGCAAAGGAAGTGAAACATAGAAAAACCTCCCCTCACTGATCAGACACACGTGTTGTCAAACCAATAAGGAGTCGCTTCTGGCCTGGGTAAATATTATTTAAGCAACATAACTTCATATTACTGAAATGAAGTGCTGATAGCACGAGAAGTGCTGGTGACGCAGGGAGCGCTGAAATAAGCAGACTGTGCATCATCCAGTTGAGTCCAGGCCTTCGGGAGCTGGGAGAGGTTTGAATGAAGGCTGGTTCGTATTTTCCCCCCCGCCCTCCCCATGGCTTGCAAGGTGTGTGCTCTAATTGGTAGCAACCCAAAGTGCTGGCTTCCCTGTTCCTGCAAGCAAAACTGCCAGAAGCAGGGAGGGTTTTCTGTCATGTCTGGTTTCTGTGGGCAGCAGAGGGATGGGAGCATCGCTTCCTCCCAAGAGCGGGATCTCTGTGGGCAGCGCCGAGCGGTCCAATGTGTAACGAAAGCCAAGAGCTCCCGTTCTGCCTGCAGCGCTTTCTGTGCCGGGCGGCTTCACAGCCCGGCTCCAGCAGAAGCCCGCAGCTACTTCAGCAGAAACCAGTTTATTTACTTTCAAGATGCATTTGGTCCAGTGGCTTTTAACCTTCAAATTAAGTTTGTTTTTTTTTTTTAAATATTTTATTCTATTTGATAAACTTATGGTCAGTCTCTAGGTTTCAAGTAGTACATGAACTGCACGTGGGACCAATTCTTATATTTAAGCCCATTGGACAGGGACAAAAGGATACAGAAGGCTCCTCGGATGCGCTCGCATAGTGTGTCCCTCCCGCGGTGCTGCCAGGCTCCCTCCTGCTGCAGGGAAGGAGGGCACAGGGTGGGTGGGGGTCGGCTTCTGAATATGAGCAGATCCCTAGCTCCGGTGAAGCGAGTGGCTGATGCTCACTGATGACAGCAAGGAATGTTCCCTGGCATTTCTCAGTCGTTAATCCAGCTCCAGGAGGTTAGACCTGCCTCAGCTTGGCTTTTTTTTATTTTTTTTTTTTTCTTACCTCTCCTTTCTTTGCTGCGTTCATGGAGTGAGGAAGCCTCAGTGTCTCAAAAAGCAGCAACCCCCACCCAGCCCATCTGCTCGGGGGTGCTCCTCACCGCACTGGGTGTGCTGGAGGATGCCCTACTGCGGGGCCATATCCTGACCTGGATCTCTGCCTGAAGCTTCTGCTCTGTGTAGGGCCAGGAATGTGGCTCAGGATAAGTGCTGCAATAGCTGGGGTGTGAGAAGACCTGCCTGGATAAGATTGCTTAAAAGCCAGCCGTGTTTTTTTGCTTTCACAAAGCTGTTTCCAAAGTTTTTCACGGTAGCTGTTCCCCATAGGGGACACAGTGTGTAAAAAGCCCAAATCCAGGGTGGTGCGGAGGCCTGACGCTTGAAGGAGTTTGTGTTTGTGCTCTTGTGACGTTCCTGAGCGCTGGCATGTGTTGGCAGCACAGCAGTGTGTAGGTACCTGTGCTTCCATGGCTTGTGTGCTTTAAAGGGAAACGATGCTTTCCTGAGCAGAGGGCAAGCAGGTGAGGTTGCCCTGCGTGCGAGATGGTGCACGTTGGCGCTCCTGCTAGTGTGTAGGACACACCACGAGAGCCAACCAAAGGCTTGGGCAAATACAGCCAGTGCGTTGGCAAAGCTTCGTGCCAGTCCCTCCTCCGGAGGGGATTTATCCGTGGCTTACCAGGTTCAGAGGCTGCATCATAAATGTATTTACAGTATTCTTTGAAAGATCTGCAGGTAATCCTGTGTGTGAAATCCTGGAAGTGGCTGTATCTAATCAAAGAGAACGGTATCTCCCTTGTGAAGTCCGGCATCTCTGGGTTTAGGGGGCAGCTGCTGGGCAGAGTGTTGGCCATCTTGCCCCAGATGACTCCAGAGAGGTTTTGCTCCCAGCTGACTAAAAATTCAGAATAAATAATATATCATATTAAATATATAAATTATTAAGTATATAATATATTACAAAATATGGCTTCTGAATAATAAATAATGGAATAAAAACCTGCATAAAAGTTCTGAAAACGGTAAAGGCTGGCTTGTGCTCTGCAGCGCACAGCCACACTGCTCTTCCTCGCCTTTCAGCTCCACATTCCTTCCTGCAAATCTCTGCTCCTTTCTGCAAATCGGGTACCACTTTCTGCTGCCAAGGGTTGGAGGAATCTGGGGCTTGTGCATTTTGCAATTTCTGTAGACATTTTGGCAAGGGAGGGGCAGATAGACAATAAAATCTCTGCTGCCAAAAATGTATTTCTTTCTACTCCCCACCCACTCCCCCACCTCCGTGCTCTTCTATGCAGTCAAAGCTCCTTTGCGCCTCTGGGACCTTTGCTGCCACACACCACGTTTGTGCATCCTCTACGATCTGTGGTGGTGTTCTCAGTGCTGTCCCCCTCTCTGCCTTGCCCTCGTCCCCTATGAGCAGCTGGGGAGCCAGGGGGGTCCCCTTTGCCCAAAGCACAAGAGGGCTGAGACCTTATTTTCGCTTTTGCGAATCATATTTTAGCAGCGTTACAGTTCTACACCCGGAGCAAAGAGTCGCTGCGCACTGAGCACGAGGCATCTCTGGCTGCTCCTTTCCACCGCACCCCATCTTAACCCACCACCGCATCAGCGCCGGCACCTTCCTTCAGCACAGTGTAACGTAACACTGATTTACACGCCTGGAGAATAAACTTCCTTTGTTGGATTTGCCAACACCACCCCTTCAGCATTTGTTGGCCTTGCCCTCCCCATGTCTACTTGCCTACGAGCTGAACGCAACATTTGCTGTTACGCTCGTGAGAGCGTCTGGTGTTTCCTCACTGCTGGTGCGTGCATAGACCTTGGCCTCCAGCCGACATAACAAATGCTGCCAGTGCTCTCGCCATACCCTCCTTTCATGTTGAGCTGCCCGTATTTTTTTCCCCCTGGTCTGATGCTGCAGACCCCCAGGCCCTCTTGGTCCTGTGTGGTCCAGCCAGCTGCCTGGCTCCTGCTCGCCAGCATCCGTGCTCTTTGGGCTGGAGCTTGGAGAAGCTGTATCCGCTGCCAGGAACAGCTTGGGCCACCGAGCGGGAGGTGGGAGCGGGTAAAACTTAGATCTCCAGGTCTATGGAAGGGCCTCCTGGTGACTTAGTTATGAGCTTGTTTATCTATGTGTATTTTGGGAGAACGCAATGGCTGGAAGGATGCTTCATGTACATCTGGGCTCTATTTTCTTACGTGCCTCTCTTTCAAGGCTTTAAGAACTGCTGCCTGAAAACCTTCAGTGGTGACAACTTCAATTTAAAAGCTTTCTTTCCTGTCACTGAATCTAAGAAGCTGGGTTTAGATTTATAGTGATCTCTCAAATCTACTGTACAGCTGGAATCTAAAATAGTGGAAACCTAGCACTTAGTTTCAGGTGAAATGGGTATCTCAGAATTGATGTGTTTGCACAGGGATAGGGGAGCTTTGTAACACGTTCAGTGTGTTACTGCAACAGCCCATGACCATAGCTGGGATACTTTTAAGGAGGTGGGTCAGAACTGGTCACGCACAGGTTGATGATAAATTTGGAAAGATAAATTAGTCTTTTCTTTCAAAACAGCCAAGTTTGGAAAAATAACACCCTACTTGGCTAGCGAAGCACTGTCAAGTTTACTATGCATTAGAGCTAACCTCCATATAGCTCTGCAGCCATACGGTTGACTCTTTGCCAGTCCTTAAAATATTTTCTGTAAACTAAGATCTTGGTCAAGTTGGCTGTGTTCCCCTTGTCCTCTCTATATTTGGGTGGGTGTTGGAGGGGGTTTATTTATTTAATTTCCCATTTGTTTGAAGGACTTGCAAGAATTGCTTTAAAAAAAAAAAGAAAAATGTTAAAGGAAATGGAAGTTTTCGGAGGAGTCTGTAACCGTGATAGCTTTATGAACAGCAACGCTTGTGAGCACTTGGCAGCCTGAGGACCAGTGCTTACCAAGAAGAGCTGTTGAAACAGACCCCTGGTGTGAGCATAAAGCCTGGCTGGCATCCAGCTTGTGGAGAGCAAAGTGGTCATATATCAGAGAGCTCTCGAAAGTTTTATAACAGATATTTCCTAATTCTGCCCCACCTCTGGGGAGAGGGGAGCGTTCCCATGCAGCCTCATAACATTGTGTAGTCTGATCCTAGCCAAGGCTATTAAACTATGCTCTACTCGTTGTCCGTATCTGCTGTTCTGCTCCCGAAGACAGCATGTGTAAAGCCTAGGAAGAGGACCAGCTGGCCTTCTGCACCTTCAGGGCTGTTATCTTCCATGGGTGCTGGCAGCCACATCCCTGGCCCAAACTCCCCAGCACCATGTCGGCAGATGAGAAGGATGGAGCATAGTTATGCCTGTGAGCAAAATGTGATGGGAGGAGGAAGCAGGACCACTGTGCTGATGTAAGCTGGCAGATCTCCATGGGGCCCCCCTACTCATTAGCCCATGAGACCTCATGTGGGGCTGCACTGGTGGCTTGGGGGAGGGACTTGGCCACGGTGTGGGTATAGTCAAGGGACTCTACACAGCACCTCTGAGAGCGGTTGAGGTTGGTCCAAGGCTGCTTGCTGTAAAGGGGGATGGTGCCCCAGGGACCTCTTAAGGCTTTTGCCAGGGGAGGTGTAGGTTGTGTCCCAGCTGGACTGGCCCATTGCATATGAAGACTTAATTGGTTTGTAGGCAAAGTTTCATACCTTGCATCTCTTGATGCAGTCACCTCCTCCTGGGTCTAACTACCAGCGCTAATTGCAATGGAGAGCTTTGCACCTTTGATCTCCTGGCCAGAGGGTAAAGATGCTGCGACAGCTCAGGCAGTTCTGTTGTTGGTGTGTGTTGGGTATCTCACTGCGGGGCTGCGGTAGGAAAGCGAAAGGCTGTGATTATACGTTAAGTCTAATGACGTTTGCCATATACCCTGGCTTGCAAACAGGGAAGTCTTTATGTCCTTCCCCCCGTTCTCTGCTTTTACTCTTACATTAATGCAAAAAAAGGAGCACTAAACGTGCTCCTGGTGTGCTGAACTGTGTAGACGAGTCTCAGAGTAGCTCCTGCTGTCCCTGGTGTTTCATCTAAGCGTTGGCTGAAGCACGAAATGCAAGCAAGGGAGATGGATGAGGGTGGTGGCAGAGACAGCAAATAAAGAGTGTAACAGAGAAACCTGAAGCTTTTGCTCACCAGAGGCACTACCAGCTTTTTTTTTGGCTGGGTTGGCTTAAGCCGCTGAGGTGGGAAGCAGCAGGTCCTGCCAGGAGAGAACCATGGTGGCTGCTGCACGTGCGCTGAGCTGTGTTCAGTCTCAGGTCGTGCTCTCTCTCATGTGGGTAGGAAGGGCTGCGGGGATTAGGGAGTGAAATGAAAGATGTTGTGGACCATCTAAATGCTGTGAAGCAGCTGTAAGGCCCCCTGAGCCACCCAGGCTGCGCTCCTCATAGGGTAAATGCAGCATGAGTGCAAATCTGAAGTGCCCTTTTGAGGAGGATCAGAAGGACCAGCCTTTAATTTGCTCCTGTAAGGGCTCATACTCTGCATCTCCTGCTGGTTTAGTGCTTTCCTTTCCCTCTGTCACGTGCTGCAGGCAGACACTTGCTTTGCTGTGCTTTTTCTCAGCCCAGTGTTTCTGTCTTTGGGAAACTGGCCCCAGCTGAGATGCCTAACAAAGTTTGGAGCTTCCGATGCAGAAGGGGATGGGGATGGGGCTGGGGCGTCCGGTGCATCACAGGGCAGCGTGAACAGCAGGTGACACCACCGGGATTGAGACGTAGGTGTGAATGCCGGTAATGGGTACAGGCGCTTTAAAGTTGGAGGGTTATTCGTTTGCTGCTATTGTTTTTCTCCTTGGTATAATTACCCAGCACAGCCGCGCCGACAGAGCGAGTTGTTGACTTGCCTGACCTAGTTCCTCCCGAGCTGCTCCACCTGTGTCATGTACCAGGTTGTGGCCAACAACCCCTCCCTTCCCCAGCCCGTCCTAGGAGCTCAGGCCACCTCCTGCAGCCTCTGCTCCCAAAGAAGCCTTCAATGCTGAAAAGCTACTAAGCTTTCTGCACTGCAGGGACCTGCCTTTGCATCTTCTGGCTGTCAGGGGATGCTGGATCTCTTGTGGGAAGTCATGGTGGTGCTGGGTAAGAGCATGGGCACTGGCATCGCTTTCTTCACTTGTGCTGTGTCCACATGTCCACACCCAGCTAATTGCCTCCCTCAGTTCAAACATCGTGTTGTATGCGTTCGGATCCTTCCTTTCCCTCTGTCTAATTGCACCCTTCTTTCTCTCAGCTTTTTTTAATCACCTTTTGGTAATCATGGGTAATAATATTCAATATTGTGGCTGTCTTGAGGCTATTCAATCATAGTGTGTGTATTTGGGGGCGTCTTTGGTTAATATAAATTTTTAAAGGGGTTTGTTTAAGAGAAGAGGTGTGTTAGTATCTTAATTCTCAAATCTCCACGTGCAATGTTTTTGTTAGTCTTTAGCTTCTGAAGATTGTATGTTCTTTGAACAAACCGTACCAGTTTTCATGTCTGGCTCTAAAGAGTTAAAGATGACAGTTCCTCTGTGTTGCTTACTTTTTTAAAACCTGCTTTAATCTGAGTTTACAGCCTAAAGATTTGCTTAGCACAGTTAATGCTCATCTGACTATCATCATTCTTGATCTGTGTTTTCATCAGGATTTCAGACTTGTATCTCTGTGACAGTAAATTCTGGTGTTGTTGCTGTGTCTAATGAGGGTTCACTGCTCTATTCATGAGTGAGCTTGTGATTTTTATCACATTCATAAGTCTATGTCTGTGCAGCAAAAGTCTTGAGCTCTTATCTGAATCGGGGGCTAAATTCTGCCCGTGGGCACTGGAGGCAGGAGTTGGTCTTTACTAGCTGCTGAGATAGCGACCTATTCCTGCTCTGCAGTAATTGCCACCCGCTTTGGACATCTGCTACAACCTTTTAGTATTCTGATGTTTGTCAGTATGACAAAAGCCACCACCTGAATCTGCTGGACCAAATGCAGTGTCTAGATAAGCCAGGGGCCTTTTGGAGAGCTACACAAGATGCTGAATGTGTCTTGCTGGTTAAAATGATTGGTCCCTGTGCAAACTCTAATTGAAAAATATCGGTTTCATCCCCTCCCTGGAGCTGTACCCACTAGTCTGTTTAGACTTATTTGCATCTAAAATGTAGAAGACTCCGATTCCATTATCTGAATTACATCCATCTACTTAACCTCGTGCTAGTGACCTTGTTCCCACTTGGGATAAATCGAGGAAAACCTTCCATCTTCATCTTCAACACGCGGCCATGAGAGCACTCGCTGCCCTGGCTCCCAGGGCCCCCTGCCTGCTCGCTGAAGTCTCTGCTTAAATTAGCCCGGCAATTGAAGGCATTGAAAATAAATCTTCTTACACCCATTTTTCCCCATCTATTTTTGAAATCTGACCTTGTTGTTAAAGTGATGCTAAAACAGAGACCCCCATCCGCTGGCCTTGGGGCTGAAGGATGGTTATAAAATCAAAATATTGCCTGAGTGAGTGGGAAGAGTCACGGTCCTGAGCTCCTGAGTGACACGTATCGCTGTATGGATTTGTGTCAAGCCAAGGGCTGTCCAAACTCCTTGCCAGCCCAAGGCAGGGCTGGATTACATTATAGCAATGGCCAACTGGGGAACCAGATGGCAAATAATTTTATATTATGATGGAAAATAATTCCAGGCTCGGAGGGAATTGTCCAAGAGACTGTCACTTGTATATATAGTATTAGTGAATTAGATAAAGGCTGAGCTGGGCTTTGGGATCCTTTGCTTCAAATACTCGCTCTGCTACTTAGCTACTGCGTGACCTCAGGGCAGTCCTTTTGCCTCCCTGCATCTCTCTTTTTCTTAGTTTTTTAGCCCCTTGAAAGGGTAGGTGTTCTCCTGATTGCTCTTTTGGGGTTTGGTTTGGTTTTTTTTGGTGCAGAGCCTCCCTTAGAGTGGCCCCAGTCTCCTGCCACTGCTAACTGCATGGCGATACGTGGCGATAATTAGGACTGGTCCAGCCTGGTCTGAGGTTTGCAACAGCTGGAGAACCATGGTGGCAGCCCTGTGCCTGGGATGTCCTGTTGGTCCCCTTTGCTCTGGTCAAGACACCTTCAGTGTCTTGAGAGAGGTCCAGTTAGAGAGGACCTTCTTACCTGTTTGCTCCTCAACACAGCTTCTAAGCAAACATGTTCAAAACTGAGGACATGGGCACAGCAAAACCCTTGCTGTGAAAGCAAAGACTGAAACTTCATCACGTGAAGAAGGCAGTCCCCCTTCAGCCTGTTTGGTGTCATAAAACCCTAAATGGTTTGTGGGATCAATTTTAACATTTGTGGCAATGCCATAGCAGCCTAGTAAAGTGACCAGAGTTTCTTGAACACTTGGATTTAGAACCAAGGAAATAAACACAGAAAAGCAGCCTCGTAATTACTATTGCTAATTAGTTAATGGTTGTGAGGTGCTTTGAAGATGAAAAGTGAAGAGGTGCTCGGTTATTAAGTCCCAAACACCCCTGTGATGCCAGCAGCAGCTATTGCTGTGGGTCAGCAGAGACTCGCTGCTGCAGTTCACCGAGTGCTGCAGAGATTTCCTTGGAGCCAGTGACAAAGAGAAGAGGGCCTTTGATGTGAGAATTGCATTTAGATATTTAAATCTCGAAGAGTTTCTTGTAAGAAGGTGATGAGCTGCAACATAGCTGATCCTGCCTTGGGGCAGGGAGATGGTCTTGATGATGGGCTTTTAAGGTCCTTCTGGCCCTGTTTTCCCTGATTTTTGTGGTCCAGGGACAGCTTTGCTGAACTAGAGCCCGTCTTTCCTGCTGAGCAGAGGTTCCCTGTGATGGTATTTTCTCATGTGTGGGTTCGCTGCCTGCTGGTACAGTAGAGCACGGTGCTGGGATGACCTGATCTCCTGTAATCCTTCCGCTGCCATAGTTGGCCTCAGAGGCTCTTTGAGCAGATGCAATTTAAGCTAAAAAAAGGCAGCTCAGATGTGCATGACAAAGCCTAACCTGTTACAGACCTGGAAGTAACAAACTGCCTTAAAATTGCACCTACGTGAAGAGTTTGTGGGCTGCAATCTTTGCCTTTTCTCTTAAGCATCAACATGAAAGAGATCTGAAGGAAGGATGAACTTGAAGCTTCCCCCCCCCTCCTAATTTGTGATGTGCCCCTCCTCTTCTTCTAATAAAATATGTCTGGGAATGCTTTGGAGGCTACTTCTGCATAGCTGTTGCCACACCTGTTGGGAAGGGGAAATTCCTTGTAGTCTGCCGTTGCGGAGCAGCCCGAGGGAGCGCTGCTGCAGGAATGTTTTATTGATGACAAAGCTGGCAAAAAAAGCTTCCTTTCCATGAAAATTGAATTATTTGTTTGTTCACTTTTGAATTTAGTCTCTGTGGGCCAGACCTGCAGCTGTGGTAAATTAGCTCAGCTCCAGATGTGCCCTATATATTTTGAGATGTCATTTCCCTGTATCGGTATGTAATTCTGTAGCCCTTCCTGCTACCCTGGTTTTGGCACTATTTCAGCTTTCGGTTTACTTTGTTCCCTCGTGCATTTTGGGGACAGAAGATGTGTTGGGATCTTGGTGGCAGGAGACTGGCATCACGTCTGCTATCTTTACTTGCAGAAGATCAATAAGAAAAAAACCCCAATCTTTGTATTCCTGGGCTGGTTCATGGGCTCAGTTTTGTCCTTTATACACAGTTCGCAAGGTGCAGTAGGTGTAAGGGGTAGCTTTGATAATCCTCGCTGATAATCCAAGTGTAAGTGCATCTCCTTTACTCTTCCGGTGTTAGTGCTGGTCCCAGTATAGAACCAAGACCAGGTGTTTTGCTTGTAAGAAAGATTGCACTTATGCTTGCAAGCTGGAAAAAAAAAAAGGGTCCTTGTGTAGTTTTGATGTTTTTGGCATTTATCAACTGCACACCTCTGAAGTCACCGAGCGTGTCGTGCTGTCAGGACAGGACTGGTTTTGGAGTGGGGTTGACACAGGAGATTTCCCGCGGGGTGTGTGTGTCCCTGCAGTTTCCCTGAACGTTGCGCTACAGCTCCAGTTTACTTCCAAGAACCGGAGGCTGTAAGATCCGGACTATGTGGGGCAAAGGAAGCTTAGTTATGCTATTCTTGTGATTAATAAGTATTACTTATCTAGCATCAGGGGTGTGCATACCACCATCACAACAAAGAACTGCGGTCCCTGCCCTGAGGAGGGTGGTGTGCTTCAAGCCATAAAAATACCTCTCGTTCAACCCTGCCTCCCTGCTTCGTGGCAAGTTTTTCGGGTGTTTTTGCAGCGTGCAGGATCGGGTCCCTGACGAGGCGTGCGCAGTCAGATGCAATAACGCAAACCAGTGTCCGGTAAAATGCAATAAAGGAAAGATTTGTAAAAAAAACACGCGAAGGCGAGAAAAGGCGGGGGAAGGAGGGAGTTGGGAGGAGGAGGAAAGGCACTGTCACAGTGTGTGTGTGTGTGTATATAGGCTCAGGAAAGGGGGTCGCTGCCAAGGGGAGGCGGGGAGGGGACTGCGGGTGGAACTCCCTTTCCTGGAGCGCGCTGAGCCCCCCGCCGGGGTGGTGCGGGGCACACGGGCTTCATGTTCTGCTCTTTCCCTGCACAGGGACAGATTGAAGTGGAAAGCGAGACCGTCTTCAAGTTGGCAGCCCTGGTTTTGCAGGTAAGCGGCTCTTCCTCCTGCCCTTTGGTCGGTTTTCTCATCCCGGTAACTTGGGCTTGGTTTAGCTCAGCTGCCCGCTGCCTTCCTGGGTTTTATTTTTTTCTCCCCCTCTATAAAGACAAAACCATGTAGCGTTGTTTATGGTCTCTGCAGTTGAGGTGGGGGGGTAAAAAAGTTGGGAGCTGTTTTTCCTTATAGGCAAGCGAGAGAAATGTCTGTTTTAGAAATTTTAAATTGAAAGAGGGCAGGAAAGAGGAGAAACTCATCACGTGAAGTCCTTGGCAGTTTTCTCTCCAATATATCACTTATTTTAATTTAAATATGTTCTGGAGATCTGGGAAGAAAAGAGTATTACACTGTAGCTACAGTTACTATATTATGCCTGTGTATCTTTCAGAGCATGTGTTTTTGATACCTCTTATTTTGAAATAGATTGTCAGTTTTTCCTTTTCTTAATCAAGATTTGTTGTACTCAGACTTAAACTCTGGTTGTTTACCACTTTCCATGAAATAAAATTCTGCCTTTGAAATGTTGGGGGTCTTTCCTGGTGACAGTTTCTCAGTGACAAAATGCTATAGCAAAGCTGCAATGGCTTGATCTGTCTGAACTGTTGTTTTCATCTCGAGTGAGCACAATTCCTCTCAACTGCTGACCTGTTTGTAAAGCCGACCTTTAGCTGGATGTGGTTGGCCGGAGAGAGAATTGTATTTCACTTCTCGTACAGAAGAAGTGACATTTGATTTGCAATGTGAAATTCATCTTCATTTTGGAAGTGGTTTTATTTACGGTGTAGGTGGGTAATCTACAGCTAGGAGTGTAAAGAGCTGAGTTCTGTTCTTGGATATATGCAGGCAGCCTCCGTGCTTTGTATTGAGTGTAGCTGGGGTCAGGATCTGGCCACAGAGCTGTGGGAGTGGGGAAGTGAACAATGCTGGGAAAATCGAGGACTTTTGAAGAGATCATGTTTTAATTCTGTCACTGTTTTTCAATTGTAGGAAGCTAAAGGGGACTATTCCAGGTAATAACATTTTCCTTTCTAATACTGGTGTGCTTGATGGATATGTTTTTCTGAGTTGGCATTGTACTGCAGACAATCAAAAATGGGGGTAAAGTCCAGCCGCGAGCAGTGGCTGAAGAAAGTGATACGTGCTGCTGGGCTGGATAAAATCTGAGTCTGCAGGGTGAGTAATGCCCTTTGTGAGCAGGCTCTGAGTCAAAACAGTTGTTGGGTTGGTTTTTTTTCCAAGCCATCCCACTTTGCTCCCTTTCCCAAATGTGGGTGCCGAAGTGGGATGGAGAGAAAGCTCCCACTCCTTCCTGCCAGAAAGCCTGTGTCCATCTGCGTGACCTTGCCCGCAACCCTGCCTGTACAGTGGCAGCACGTCTGGAGAGACACGGAGCCCGTCAGCTGCCCGTGCCGGAGATCAATGAGCCGCTTTCTTCTGCAGCTGCCCCACGGGGCCTCCCCCTTCCCACACTTGACCCGACAGTTGTGTTGTCACCGGGGTGCAAGCCGGTTGCTGGACTTTAGCTGTCTGAAGCTGCATCATCAGACTGGGCTTACCCTTGGAAATCACTTTTTACCATGCACTGGCTATGATAACGGGCCGTGGGGAGGAGGTGGGGTCGCACTCAGACCTGTTAGAGCCAGGGGAAAAGACCTTCAGTTCGAAACAGCTCACTAAGCAAATAGAAATTCAGAAGGTTGGCTTTGGTCACGTTAATATTTTACTACTTGCTGAGTTTTCCATATGGGAAGAGAGGTGTGTTTACTTTCCATATGGGAAGAGAGGTGTGTTTACACTTTAGCTGCACTGGCTTCCAAGAACCGTGCTTTGAAAATGCTCAGTACAGAGCTATCAGATGAGGCAGCAAGTCCCGTCTGACTGCCAAAGCCGGCAGCAGTGGCATAACTCTGCTTTTCCTTCAGTGCGCACTGGTCAAGTAAGTGCCAGTGCTGCTGCCCAGGACCACTTCTTCTTCAAACGCCAGTCCCTTCTCTGCTGAAGGACACCCTCTGTGAAGTCCATCACAACCTCCTTCTCCTTTTTGTTGGCATGCTGGCATGCCTGCAGGGAGGAGAAGATATCCTTGTGACTGAGATCAAGTGGACGGGCTGGCTGTTCAGACAATTTCTGTTCCTAGTCACGCTGTAGACCTGCTTTGTGACCCACGGGATATTTCTGATAGCCACCGTGTGCTGCGTTGTTCTCTAGAAAGACCACTTATCTTGCCTGATCTCACAGGGACACCCTAAGACACCCTAAGCTGAGCTCAGCATAGGCACAGATAACCAGAGAACCGCCGTCCACTTGACAAGAAGTAACTTGTTAAGCTGTAGCAACTGATGGCACGTGCTCTCAATTCTCCAGAGAAAAGGGGTAAAGGTTAAAAACTACCTTTGTGGTGAAAGCCTCCCCTATGTGGTTTAAACTTAACACTGACACCTTATCATTTGCCATAAATAGGTTTGTAAGTATTGCTTCACACACCCAAGAACTGCGTCTGTGGTTATTTTCCATGCCGCTGCGGACACGTTGCAAGGAGTGGATTGCCCGTGGTTACCTTCAAAAGTATTCAATGAAAATTGGAGGGAAGAATAGTGTGCTACGAGACTGATTTCCCAAGTGCAGCTCTTCCCCTAACAGTTGCGTGAAAATAGCTGTAGCAATTGTTTCCTCTGTTAAATGAAACACATGTTGTGCCTCCATGGCAAATGAGCACGGCCAGCTGTCCCAGGCCCAGTGAGCGCACCAGAAGTGAAGGAATTTCATTTTACATATCACAAGTGGTCGTTTGGACCACCGCTGATAAAGCACTAGCTTAATTACCGGCGTATCTTAAAGATACTGCAGGACTGGTCTCCCCTGCCAAACTCGCCCGTGATACAAGGACTATGTGCTTGCAGCGGTGCCTCCGTTCGCAGTGTCTTGGGTTTGGCGTGTTCAATGTTCGCTGTCGTTTGGCAATTCCACTTTGAATCACTTTCTGGAATGTGGGTCTTGCACCATTTCTGCTTACGTGAGAATACACGGGTTATTTTTTTTTTTAATATAGGATTAGTGCTGAATGAATGCAGGTAAATACAGGAATTGCCTGAAGTCCTAGAGATTAGCTTTCTGGAAGTGAAAAATGGGCCAGTCCAGACAACGCTGGTGATCTCTGCCTGGCTGATTTTTCACACAATCCCATAGGGAGCTTTTCCACGGGGACATGTCCCGCGGTGGGGTCACCGTGCGGCATTCCCACTGACTTCAGCTGGGAACAGACAGATTGGTACCAGGGTCTGAACGCTTCAGACTCCTGCGGCTCTGCAGTAACCCCTTTCCCAACCCACTGCTCAAATTCTCAGATAACGTCTCGATGGCAGAGAGCAGCAATCTCCCGAGAAACACCCTCCCCTACCCCGTGCTGAGCGGGTGAGCACATTCTTTTGAAATCTGTTTATTTTCAGTGAGCAAACCTGACGTGTGGGCACTTGGAGAAAGTAAAAACTTTTGATTTCTCCGCCACAAAGGTCACTCTGGAGGAACTTTGCAGTCTGGTAGCACTGACAGCATGAAAATAGCAGGGTCTTTGGGGTTTGGCCCTTGCAGGTGGTTTGCAATAGGACCCCGGGGTCCTGGGCCGGGCTGTTGGGACAAGGGTATGCTCCTTATCATTTGGAGAGAGGCCTCATGTAAGATAAACCACCCAAGTCCCCCTTTGAGAGGACGCTGGCTTTTAAGACATCTTGATAAAACAAATCGCCCCCACGGCACGTCCATTGCACGTGCGGCTGTTTTGGACAGCTCTGGTTTCCCAAAGGCAGCCTGAAATGACTGCAGGCCGCGGGAGGAAGGATTAACGAAGATGACAGCAGGCCGCGATCAGTGTAGCTCACCGCACACCCAGTTCCTTTTCCTGTTTACCGAACCGGTGATCCCAGCCAAGATAATTACCCCCTGCGTGTGATGAAGAGCATGTCGCAGGGATGCTTGGTGAGCCGTTCCTCTCCCGCTTCCATGGGACGGGGTCGGGGCTGCCACGAGCAGAGCGGTTCCTCCCAAGAGTCTCCCCGCTGCGATATTCCCAGCAAGTCTGAGGTGCTGCAGATCCCTGGCCTTCTGCCTTCCTGTGCAATGACCGGCCACCTTTTGCTGGAGAGGAGGGATGTAACGCTTTGTGTTCGCTTTTCACCACTCGTCTATGGTTTCCAGTCGACTGCTTCTCTGTTTAAACTGAATTTCCATCTGGTTTTTTTTCCAGCTCCTGTAATAAGAACCCATAGCAAAGTATTAGTCATTAACAGTAGTTTTGAAATTTTGCATTAGTTAATTGTACTCTTCCACTCTCATATTTGGAAATGAAACAGGCAAACCTGCAAGCCTGCTTTTACAAAATCTTGGTTTTTAAACTCTCTGCAAGGGTTTTAAAAAGAGAATTTGATTCAAGCTGCAGCTGCTGGCATGGTTCAATTTTTGAGGGGGAAAAAGTCTGTATTCTATATATTTTAGAAATTTTATTTAAATTTTAAAGAAAGCTCATCTCTTGGCAGGTAAGCAAAATAATAGATCGGTCTGGTAATTATTCATTGTGTAAATATGCAACATATAAAGTCTTGTCTCCTTGGGAGATAAATGATTTAGCTGTATTTAGTTTACAGACTAAGCATCTGTCCTCAAAAATGCTGTACAATAGTATATAGTACTATTTTTCTTTGTAGATTGATGAAAGAGACAGTACTGAGATGTCCTGGATGCTGTCCTTCTACCATTAGAAAAATGTTTATTAAAATCAGATTAGCTACAGGGACTATATAAGGAAAAGAACTTTTAAAAAAAGTTTATTTTCTGACTGATAATCTTGGATCACATTTTCCCCAGTAACGTTTCCAGGACTGAAACCCAGCCGTGCTCCCTGAAAGTTAATTAAATTGCTGGAGGAGGGCTTCCATTTTCTTTAAATAGCTGACGCATTCGATTTTGATTCTGGCCTGTGGGCTGCAAAGATAACTTCTGACTGGTATAACATAACACAGACAAAATAATGAATTCCTGATAGCTGACATGTGTGAGGCACCGGGGTTTATCATTACATGGGTGATAAACGCAGTTTGTAAAAGGAAAAGGTTTGTGTGAAAGATACTCCTGCAAACTGCAGCTGTGGAGTAATTGGTTCAGAAACTCCTGAATTTGAAAACTTAGGAAAAAAATGAAGTGCTTGGTCTAGGTGCAGGAAACTGGTATTAACAATTTGCTCTTAATTAAGAGTGAGTGCTCACTATTAGATTTTTTGGGTAGTGTTTGCTTGGGAAGGTGACTATTTTTCCAGACAAACTGGCAAATTTCTTGGTAGAAAAGAATGTGGAAATGATAATGTGGGTAGTGCTAGAAATTATTAGCTGCTTGAAAGAAGTTAATAATTGTCTGATAGTAAAGCACCTGTTCGGTGTACTGCTCACCCCAAGGTTAAGGTAGCTTCAGAAACAGGCCACACCTGAGGTTTGTTAGAGGCAGCTCGTCCAGCCTGTTTTTGGAAATCTCACCAGGTTCATATGACCAAATCTCCAGGTGTGGCCATGTGCAGGACTGAGGTTGGGGCAAAAATGCAGATTTGGACCAAATCTCCCAGTTGTTCCTACTCCCCTCTCTCAGGTGTGCATCCTGGAGAGGTCTCAGAGGGCTCAAGGTGGGTCTGCGTGGTATGGATGGAGCCCACCTCGTGTGTGTGCCGGCCACTGACAGGCACTGTGGGGCCAGGCTAGAGCTGGCCTGAAGAAAGCCCTGAAATGGGCATGCTGTGGGTGTCAGATCTCCAGCACAAACCCTTTTGCTCCACCGACCTGCTCCTCTTAGGCTGCGCTGTCGGGGAAGGAGACCTGTTGTGAACTGTTTGCTTGGAAGCTCTTTTCCAGGGCCATTGGGAATTGTGGATGGATTACAAGGGGACATATGTGGTGGTCTCATGTGGGGGCTGAAGACCTGAGCATGGCCTGGATGCTTCTTTCAGCCCCTGAGGGTTTCCTTCCATGTGTATTGGTGGGCGATACAAAAGAGCTGGTGGACCACCAGAGGGTTCACTCCCAAGGCATCCACCTGGTGCCTGTCATAGGCAGCACTGTGCTTTAGTTTTTGATTCTTTTCCATGCAAATGCACTCTGTAAATGCCTGTACACTGATATTTGCAGAGGTTTTCTCCGACGTGACCCAGTGCTGCCCGGGGGCTGTGTCCGCCTCGCTGGAAATCACTGCTCAGCACTGGCCCTGCAGTTGTGCTCCTTGTGCTCCACGGCTGCTTGTTTGCCCAGTTGAGTCATTGTGTGGTTTTTGCCTTTCAGCTGCCAATCTGCACACTTTTTCTTTAAATACCTTGCTAGGCACTTGCTTGTGAACCATTAACTCTGTCTGGGTCAAACCCAGCTGTGTGCTTTCCTGAGCTCGCTCTTTTGCAGTAACTAATTTGAAACAAGATGAGCAAAGGTGTATTAACTTTAGAGCCTGTTGGCTGAGGGGGTTGATTATTTATTTTACTTTATTTGGGAACATCTAATGAACTGAGGTAGTAAATGGGCAAGTTTAGGAAAAATCATGTTTGATATGTATTTCATACAATGATAATGTTTCCCCTACTTGACAGGTATCGGATACCTACTTTCCCAAAGAGCTCTCTGCTTAATTGAATTTTATACCTTCTTCAAAGAAAAGCCGGTTGAAAACTGCAGTAATTTTTCTATAGCAATGTGCAAGTCCTGCTTTCCTTGAGGAGTCACATCAGTTTGGTTTCGGGGTCCTACACCCCAGCGTACCATGAGGAACGGGTCGCTGAGAGAAGGCAGCGTGCGGAGGGGAGCCTGAGCTCTGTCTCCCAGAGCACTTAGGCAGCAGTTCTGAGATGAAAATGTTATGGTCTCCTGGTGGTTTATTTTTCAATAAAAAGTGGAAATTCTCTGTGTAAACTAGGTGCAATTACAAAAAAAAAAAAAGTAGTGAAGACCCTACTTTTCTGCTAGACTTTTAACAGCAAGATGGGTTTTTTTCTACTAATGCTACTTGTAGATTCATACAGTTCAGGGCAGACCAAAGCGTACATAGTCTCTGCAGTGATGTAATTTTAATGATTTTTTACAATTTCCTGTTTTAAAGCGGTTCTGTAAGGGCTCCCAAGGAATTGGTGTAGTATGCTTATTATGCAGCAGATGAATTAGGCTGAATTAGGTGAAAGCACTGTGGGTGAAATGAGCAAAGAATTATCTGGGGAGAAAAAAGAGGATGTTTTGAGTAATTCAATAATCTGATCTCATGGGATTTACTACTTGTATATGGCAGTGTACCTTTAATATTTATATATAATTATGGCAGTTTGGTAAGGAACATACATTTTCAGATTTCATACGCATGATGTTAATACAATTTCCTGAGGGGCGGCAAAGGGGTGGTTGTGTTTTGTCTTCTTTAAGTGTCCCTCCACAGTCCATCCTTATCTCTTTTTTTTTTTTTTTTCCTCCTTTCTTTTCCTTTAAGGCACTTTTAACTCAGAGGAGCAGCACTACAGTGGGTACAGCCCAGCCACCTAGGGAGGGCTTTTGTGTGTGCTCTGCATCCAAAGCAGATGAGAGACGAGGCAAGCATGGTGCCAGAAAAAAGGCATCATCCCCAAAGTTGTTCCCCGTGCAGGGGACAAGTCAGGCATGTTGCTGTCGCGGCTGTTAGGCTTGGAGTAGCATCGTGGTGAAGTTCCACAGCCTTAGGTGAAAGATGTCCTCACCCTTGTCCCTAGAAGTTCCCTCAAGTACAGGTTCAGCATTAAAGGATACTGCCTTTTCCTGTTGTAAAACGAGATTTCATGGCTTTTGTGCAGTAATGTATTCATTCACCTCCTGTCCGTTGCATATCTGGAAAACTTCGTCAGGCCTACAGAGAGTTTCTCCAGCCTTCACCATCAGCTTGCAAGCAGGAGTTTGGCCTCTGATCTAAGAGCAACATCCTCACTTCAAAAAAAAAAGGCAGAAAAAAAAAAAACCCTCTTGCTTTTCCTCCCCATGATGGTTGGGATGTATCACATGGGGTGTAATTTGTGCTTTGAGGAAATGGAATGACAGCTTTTCAGCCTCAGCTTTTTTGCTTTTGCAGATTTGTCAGGTCTTTATCGTTATTTGGATACTTTATTTTTCTTGTGGTTCCACGTATCTCTGTATCAGCACGCAGGGTTGTGATAACAAGCTTTCAACTTTGCTGCTGTACTCAGACATGCTAAAAACCCACAGCTAATATGGCTAATCTGACTTTTGTGTGAACAGGAAGAAAGCGTGAATGTTAGTAATAACAGTCTGTTGTTGCGAGGAAGGGTTTGGGATCCTTGAAGCGTTGTATCAACTGTGAGTAGTCATCTCTTGCTCTGCAGTAAATCCCCAGGTAAAGCCGAGCCCCTCTGCTTCCCGTCCGGGCTGACAGAGAAGCACTGCCAATGCCTGCTGTCGGGATGGCTGGGCAGCTCTCGCAACGTGGATGTGCTGCACCGGGTCCGTGGGACCGGGAGCCGTCGGCAGTGGTAGGTGTGGTGTTCAAGGACCGAAGGGTTTTATCTTCAGCATATTCCTATTTCACATCAAGAGCTGTAAAAGAAAAACTGAGAATTTAGGGCAGGTTCAGGTTGCAGATTTTTTTTCCCAGCTGTGGAGAACTGCTTCCTCGGCACCCCATTCCTCGTCTGCGAAGTGGAAATACGGTTGGTGCCTCATCCACCGAGGTGGCTCTCGCTCTCGTTTGCCTGGTCCCCATGTCGTCAGATAGAGAGGTGTGTGCATATAGCTGATAAGAGAAACGTTGCTTTTTCTGTGGTGCTCTTGGTCCATCTTCCAAAAGCCAACGAAGCAGGGTCACCAAACCCCCGTGAGATCAGTGCTGCTGCTCCTCTGTCAGGGTCAAGGCAGGGCTGGGGAAGCAGAGAAATTAACCTAAAGGAGCAGGGCTGGAGCTGGAGATCAGGCCCGGAGGTCCAAGGCTGTGGTCCATCTAAGCATGGGGAAAGGTTGCCCAGCCCCAGGCACGCTTTGAGTTTGGTGCAGGTCCCTCTCGAGCTGTGAAACTAAAGCCGTTGTTGCAGCAGGGTGAGGGAATCCACAGCATGGCCTCAGCGTAGGTGTACAACAAGCCGGGTGTTGAAAAAGCCATCTGCGCTGCTTATCACGCTCCTTTTCACATACAGAGTTTGGAAGGCTCTTAGAAATGCTCCTTCAAATACCTTTCTGAGCAGGCGGTTCCTATCTGGTATTCAAGTGGCAGACTTTGCAGCTCCCCGCTGGCCGGGGTTAAGGTTGGGCTCTGGCTGTCCTGTGCCAACGGGAGCCCCTTGTTCATGGCCTTTCCGGATCCTGGTCTTCCTTCAATAGAAAAATAACTTTCTTGAGTGTGCCAGCAGACCATAAACTGTAAGGCTGGGAAATGATGGGAAACGTCTGGCATTTGTCACAAAAGACGATTTGTCAGAGAGCGCATTTCAGAATCCTGCTGCCAAGATCCTGCTGCTCCGACATACTCGAAAGCTGCTAAATCCATCGGCTCTCCCCATACCTTCCCTGCTCTGTCTTCCTCCCCCCCCTTTTTTCTCTTGCACTTTTAACCCTGCTCATTTTGTTCCCCTCCGTTGCGTTGCTTCTTCCTCTTCACACCTGTTTCTTGTGGTACCTTGAAAGGCAGACCAACCTCCATGGGAGTGCGAGGTTGCCACGCTCTGCCCTTCCATTTATTTTGAAAACAAAACAAACGCCTCCAGAAAAGGCACCTGTTGCTGAAGCGGTCCAGCTGCAGTGTGATGGTCCGTGTTGCCGGCTCTCATCTGTGAACGTATGGAATGGAGCCACATTGGAGACCTTGGTGATGCTACCCTAAGTCTGGTCACTTTAGAAGGTCACCTTAGGACCAGGCTGAGGTGTGGGCAGCAACATGGGATGTTCTTGTACTGTTACAGCATTGCTTGTAGTCGCATAGCAAAGGAACATAACCTCAGGACAAGAGGTAATGGGCACAAACTTGAACGTAGGAAGTTCCATCTGAACATGAGGAGGAACTTCTTTCCTTTGAGGGTGGCAGAGCACTGGAACAGGCTGCCCAGAGAGGTGGTGGAGTCTCCGACTCTGGAGACATTCCAAACCCACCTGGACGCCGTCCTGTGCAACCTGCTCTGGGTGACCCTGCTCTGGCAGGGGGGTTGGACTAGATGATCTCCAGAGGTCCCTTCCAGCCCCTGTGATTCTGTGAATTCAGTGGTTATTCTCAAGAAATTGGACCATTACTAACATCATCTGAGTAACCTGACCAGCCTTCTGAAAACTTAGATTGTCAGCTTTTAAGTATCTAACTATGTGCCGTTTCTATTTGTTTTGCTAGCTCTATCTTGAACAGAATAAGAAGAACCCTAATGGAAAGTTTTTGAAGCATCTTCATGATGCAGGGTAATATTGTATCGTCCTTTAGCTGTGAAGCTCCATGTTTTCTTGTCTCATGTGCAATTCTCAAAAGTATCTGCTGATTTTTAGGTGTCTGTGAAATAACTTTCAGGTTAACTTTAGGGGTTGGTCAATATTTTCTAAAAACAAGGCCACTCTAAATTCTACCTGTGGTGTGCCTAAAATTCATTTCAAGAATTAACTGAATATAAAATAGTGACATTCAGAAAGACCCAGGAGTTGACTTATTCTAAAGATCACATAGCAGCACAAGAGTAAGTATTTATGTGAGATCAAGAGGCTTCGAGAGTCGAGGAAAATCACTATACAATGCACTTTCCCAGGTGATAAATTTCTGTGTTCTAAAGTGTTATCAACACGATTCAGCAGAGGCACACACCTGCTGTCACTTCAGTCAGTTAAAAGTTGTCTGAAGTCCTATCCTTATCAGTTTGTTAATATTTACAAAGATGATGTGGGCTGATACGCTTTTATGTTGTAGTCCAATATATTGTTTTTTCTGCTCTGGGTGTGTCTGTTGCTCTTCACGTTTTATGCTAATCTCATTAGCCACATCTTATTACACCTAAGTTGTTTTTGACAGTGGGCGCAGGGAAAAAAGCTGGGCAGCCATTGACAAATGGTCCTAATTAGCACAGTTCTGTAAATCTTTGCCTAGCAGGGAGTGTCGTATCACTTGATTACAAGCTGTGAAGATGCACTTTCTGGGAGCATAAATGTATGTCTCTCTTTAATTTTCAGTAATATGCTTTAGGCAGAGCGTGCCACAATAGTCTGGCTTGGTTCCTTCCCAGATTTCTGGTGGGGGTTTTAGCAAGATACCTAAAATTTTACTGTATCGTCAGTGGGTTGTGGGAAGCGTGTGGAATTGGTCCTGGTTTGCTGCTGGAGATAGTAAGTTTGAATGTGGGAACTCCTATTCATAGTATGGTACGTGGTTAAATATTGCTATTGGTTATTTTAGAGACAAGCTGCTCTTCCATCTCCCTAGAGCTGGCACTGATGAGCAGGGCATGCTGATGGGGACAGCATCTTGCCCAATGTTTGTTCTTGTTGGGACAGAAAATTAAATATGGACAATACCAAGAGTGCAAGCTGAGGTTTGGTGTGAGGAGGGTCTGATGTAGATTTTCATTTATGTTTCCCAGGTCAAGTTCTCAGTATCTGCCAGACAGAAAACTCCCATTTAGAGGGTGGAAAGGGTCCATCTGCTAGTTTTCTTCTCCATAGCGGTAAAAATACTTCAGATGAGTTTCCTATATTCTCCTCCTGGGGAATAAGCAGACCTTTTGCCAGAAATGTTCCGTCCCATTGACTCTGGGCAGTTTAAGTTTATGTATTGAAATTGTGCCAAGAACCACCAGTCAAGAAGCCGCCTCCGTAGCAGAGGTCAGATTAAATGCAAGTGGGCCTCTCTGTCCCGACAGCCGAGGAGTCCTGCCCTGATGAGAACCGACCACAGACACACCAGATACAACACTGGTGTGTTTGGTTGGTAGATAGCATAGACGGTTGGACATCTGGAGCTGGGGCTGTCTGCCCTGTGATTTCTGTATCGCCTTGTGATCATTGTGAAACCAAACAGGAACAGGTAATAATTCAAACCGTCGCTCCTGCTATCTGGAGTTGTCACCTCTGGGGAATGGCTGAGTCTCGGAGGGCTTGGGAAAGTGATCCTGAAGGTCAAGGGGAGACGTGCTTGGGCTGCTCGGTGCAGATGAAGTGATAGTGAACTCTGTGGAAGGAGGAGGGAGGATCATTTGAGGCTTTTATTATCCCTAAAGCTGTGAATCATCCCAAATGCTAATCCTCGGGCGCGCAGTCAGCAGATCTGGGCTGCTGCGTGCCAGCCTGCGCTGTCTGAAGGCATCCAGCATGCAAGGAGCTATGCCCTGTTTCTCCCAGGTCTTTTACATTTTTCTAGGATTGTTTCATGCTTTATCTTACAATTATGCAGGGGAAAAAAAAATCCTCATGTAGAGGAGACTTTCAGGCCTTGTAAATCTATTTTGATGGACTCCCTCCAGCTGCAGATGGATGGGACGGTGTGTCTGAACCTCAGGGTATGAGGTTGGGTCCCTTCAGGAAGGCAAGTCCCAAGGGCCAACTTTATCTCAGAAAAGAAGTGTATTCTCCGCTATTGCGAGAAGTTGGGTGAGTTTCTAGGTTGGCAGAAGCACAGAGAAGGTCCAGCTCTGCTGTAAGTCTCTGGACTCTGCCTGCTAACAAACTGCACCAGGGCCCGTGGTTCTGGGTCAGAGCTGGAGGGATGTTCCCTGTGTTGTGGCACGGGTGTGACTGCAGCCCTTTGGTTACTATATGTCCCAGCTCAGTGCCCACAAACCTTGTTGGGGAGGTGGGTGTGCTGGCTGATTGGTGCTTGGTTTAAATTCAGTGGTAGACATTTCCGTGTTGATGAGCTGCTACTCATCGCTCAAGCTTAACTAGCGCCCTCGTTTTGGCATTTGATGGGGATAAAGTAGCTACTCAACCAGGTCCAGAGGTGAGGGACCCAGCAACCAAACAGGAAGGCGAGTAGCCCTGCTGGAGGGCACAAGTTGTGCAAAAGGTTGCCTTTCAGAGCTTGGTAGGACACAGCTGCCAGGATTCGTGGCACTTCCGCAGAGCCTCAGTGAGGTGGAGGCTACTGGCCCCATAATGGTTGGCAAAGGAGAGCTTGGGACCTCTCTGGCCAGCTGTAGTGGTGACAGCTGGGGTCACCTGTCCCCCCTGCCCAGCTGCCTCTGCTGGTGCTCAGTCAGCTCTTGCCTCCTGGCATCAGCTTCGTTAGTGTTTCAGCCCTCACTTGGACATTTTGTTGTTTGCTGGAAACGAGGTTTCTAAATAGGGGTTTAGAGACCAGCCATAGAACCTCTGATTATGAATATTGCGGGTTGAGAATCTTTATTTAGAAGAACAGCCCTTTTGTTTGGTAAAAATGAGCTTTTTTTGTTATTGCTTCCTTCCAAAACCTCTCCTGCTTCACTGCATTTCCCTGCCAACCCTGACTGCTATGTCAGCCATTGCAGTTATGAGTCAGGCTTAAAAATAGGAGGAAATTTTTATTGTAATAATCAATTATCCTGTGAGGCTATGATTTAAGTTGGAAAGGGACCTCAGGAGGTTGTGTGGCAGAACCTCCTGCTCTAAGAACATCAGCTGTGAGACCAGGCCGGGTTGCTCAGGGCTTGTTTTTTTGTGTTGTTTTTGTTTTTTGGGTTTTTTTTAAATTATTTTTTGCATTGGTTTCTGGGGCCTCAGGAGAGTGTGCTCTGTCTGCATTTTCATGTGTCCCTCCAAACCCCTGGTAATCGGCCTTCTCGCTGCAAGCTGAGATGTCCTACAGCCTTTTGATCCCATCAAAATGGGCTTTTAAGAGGTGAATAAAACCCCCTCAGCTTTTGAGAGCATTGGCCGTATTTGAGTGTTGAGAGGAGAGATCCTGATTTTCTACCCAGATGTCCCCATTTGTGGCACTTGGGTGCTGGCCAGCTTGCAAAGAAAAGCGCATATTCCTGGCAGAAGAGCGCTGGCCCGGCAAAGCTCAGCAACAACAGCTCCTCGGCGCTAATTGACCCCTTCTTGGCAACTTCATCAAAGACGCTGAAGAATAAATAGGCTGTTGATTGAACTGTTTCCTCGTCCTCAGAGGTGGTCCCTCTTAGTCAGGGTTGAGGCACATTGTCAGGGCCGGGGAAGAAGCTTGCAGAGCGATTAGCCCATGCTTGCCGAGGAACAACAAAAAGCTCTAATTTACTGCGCCTTCCGTGTGACATCTGCCGTGTGAGATGGAAATGTGGTGCAGGGGTTTGCTGCCTCCTCCATCTGCAGAGGTTGATCCGCGGTGCCCATGGAGCAGATCTCTGTGCTCTGGTCCGTTCTACTGACGCACGGGGTGCTGATTTTGAAGGAAGAGGAGGAACCGTAGCTGAGACGAAATCCCTGATAGTGGAATCTGATGAAAACAGAGGTCGGCAGCAGGAGAACGCCGTCAAGGAAAGCCTTGGATGCAGAGGTCGAGGCGGATGCTGATGGATGTGACTGATGCATTCCGTACATAGAAAAATCATGTTCGTGCTTGTTGGCGCTGCTGCGAAGGCACGCAGAAATCCTGCAGAAATGAGGCGTGCAAGTTTCAGCTGATGAATTAATGGAGCATATAAGGAGAAAATATTAACCATTTTACTGATGTCTGTAAATAGTTTTTTAAATATTCTGCTGGGGTTTTTTGTGACAAATTGCATTTGCATACTTCTACTCCTTTTATTTTGTTCCAGGCTGGGCCTGGAGTCCAAAATATTTGAACTTGCTGTAGAATAAGCAGCCCAGGAAAGCTATTTTCAGTGAAAATATTTTAAAGTATATGAACTGAAACCCTTTGGTTTGAATCAGATCAGTGTTAAACTCTGAGATTTGACAAATACCATGCTGCTTCATGAAATGTATTGTCTAGAGGTCGGATTTTAGCTGAAGACAGAGCAAAAATTAGCACTTGCTGAAGCCTTGCTTTTGGGCAGAGACTTTCCTTCTGCAGCTGTCTCGGGGCTCTTTCTGCAGTGGGCAAATAGAGTAAGTGTATGCAAAGTAAATATTGATATGGTGTTCCCGCCGCAGTGGCCTGAGAATCACGTGTCTGCGTAACGAGTTACAACATGAGTGTGCGTGACACCGTATACATCACTGTCATGTGAGAGGGCCTATAGGGTTACGTTGCTATGACAGCCTGAGATGGGGCAGCGCACCGTGTTCTTGGGTAGCAAATACAGCCCTCTCCTTCTGCTGAAACGAATGATCGCGTCTATGATTCACCGGCAGTGACGCTGTGCCATTTTTGTCTTTTAGTGATGAAAACACTAGGAAAGACTTGAAGACACTGCCTGTCTTTCCTACCAAGACGCTGCAGGAGCATCCATCACTCGCTTACTGGTGAGCTGTTTACTTTCAAATGTAAATCGTTGCTAGGAACAGTAATGACGAGATCACTTTTAAACAGTTTTGCAAACTCTTCTAAAAGTTTTCAGCCTGTATGACATAGGACTTGGAGTTATAATTTCTCGTATTCAAGCATTTCCAGTTTTTAGAAGGTTATAAATTACATGAGATCCAGTGCAAAGCCCTCATTGAAAGTCTGCTCAAATTGAATTGCTGGATCAAGAACTGCTGGATCAGAATATGCGGGGAGCAGGGCTTAGAAAGAGCCGGAATCTGAACTCCAGCCGAGCCTGGCTTTGCGAAGAGCGCCTTGCTCTTTAGCTGTCACACGGTAGAGCCTTTGTGGTGGGTTGACCCAGATGTCCACCCAGCTGCTGTCCTCCATGGGACATGGGGAGAAAATAAGATGGAAAAGCTGGAAACAGAAAGGCGGGTCCAACTGTGTGGCTTGAATCTGCTGTAAAGGAACACAGGATTTGGGATGAATCGACGTATTGTTTCCTTGGAATTGATGCCCTTTGTGCAAGTTTGACTCCCTCATTTGTTTTGGTTTTTTTGTGTGTACCTGATGGATTTTCAAGTATACTAGTACTTGCTTATGATTTGTTTTTTTCAGAATCAATAGTGCTGGGTTTTTTCTTTGCTTTCAAGTGTCTGACACTTAAATGCATATTTTATTTCGCATTCCACTAAAACAAAATGTTGAAGTATATAACAGGAAAAATGCAAAAAGGTCATTGCTGACAAATCTGTATTTCTTCACCTGTGAAACGTCAGGGGAAAATACACTGGAAGGAAAACATTTCTGGTTTAACTACTTCTGTCTTCCATATGTAACACTAGCCATCCTTTGAAGTTTTGGTCCTTTAGAATGTGAAAATGAATTTATACAATCAATACCATTATTCTGCAGCAGCATCTGCAGCAGAGCAGGCTGATCCAAAATGATTCGTTAATTAGTCTGGAACATGGCATGCAATGGCAGGGATCAGCCAGGCAGCTCCGTGCTGCTTAATGAAGGGTGAGAAAAAAATCGGTAAGAAACAGAATGTAAAACCAGAGCGAGGAACGTACAGAGGGACGCTTCTCTGCATGCTGAGCAGGCATCTGAATTTCGACAGATGCCGTCACACATGAAAAAAATCACTGAGCCTCTAAATTGGGTTTTGTGCTTCTTTTGCAGTGAGGACAGAGTAATTGAGCATTATACACAAATTAAGGGTCTGACCAGAGGACAAGCCATTGTTCAGTGAGTATGACACTTGTTAATTTGTGAAGATGATATTTTTACTTTTTTTTTCTTTTTTGTTGAGAAGTGGCAGTGCATGCTGTTTTGGTCATTATTGCTTGGAAACTTTACCATTTGTATTTGCCAGATTCTTTTTTGTTGAGTTATATTTCAATGTTCAATTATTTGAAGTTTCAGATTTCACAGGCTTCCAGTTAAGGTTATGTGTCTTCATTCAGATACCTCAAATATAAAGTAAATTATTTGGACCTTACTTTATTGGAAGATTCTTCTCCATACCCTGCTTGCTATCAGTTAGTGTTCACACCAGACTCTGAAGGGCGAGTATTACCTTAGGTCCTGTAAAAAAACCCAAAAGCATGTTTGTTGAAATGTTCAGAGTTTGGCTTTCAAAAGAATAAGAAGTATACAGAGCCTGTGGAGTTTCATTTTTAATTTACCGTTAACATTAGTGTATTTCCTACAGGCAAATGCAGTGGGAGGCGTTACGAACTGAGAAGTTTGAGATGATTGCCATGGTTGCACGATGTAGACAACTTGTAGCTTTTCTCACGTACCTCGATGCCTCTAACTCCGTCTCAGTAATTCAGGGGCTTCTTTCAATAGGAACAAGAGGAAAAATTGTCTATTCAGTGGTTGTCTGAATTGCCTTGTGAAACAGTTGTACAACTGCATAAACACTTTCATTTGAAGCCTATCTGTTGTAACCAAAGCACCATAATGGAATAATTATAGGCAGATCTTTACCGCCAACATTTCCCAAAAGGCTCACATGTTGAGTTCAGAATTTTTACTTTCGGTTCTCTGACCTTCTGCTAAGAGATTGAATGTTTTCTTGTATGAGAGATCTTCCATTTGCTTTAGCTGGGCCAAAATACCACATCGTTCCCTGAGCCAGGATGCTAAGCTTTTTCTGAAAACATGGGCCTTCAATTATTAAGACCTTCAAAATATGCAAATGATAAATGACATGTCCTGAATGTATGTGTGAAAAAAATATGTTAATAGATATTATTCCCTCCAGAGAAAATCATCTGATATGCTATAAATCTGTCTACAGGTACATGAAAGTGGTAGAAGCTTTGCCAACATATGGAGTTCATTACTATGGAGTAAAGGTTAGTAAGTGCCCACAGATAACGTGATTGCTTAGCTTATTACGTGTGATTACATTCCTCTAGGAGTAGTTTGATGATTCAGTACTCTTCTATCAGAATATTAAACCCCCCGTTTTTCAACCTCTATAATATTTCCTCCTTCAATATTCTTTAAAAATTGTTTCCAGAGAGCAGCAAAGCATTATGTGCTACAGAAGACAGAAAGGAATCTTGTACAACCTTTTCTAATCCTGTTGGGAGCTAAATTCATATCAGCTTAATTAAGCTGGATATCACTTCTAGATCCGAAGCAGTTAATAGTTTCCCCAGAGACATTTCTAATCAAGATTAGGAAAAAAAAAAGTACAATGTAGAAAAGACTGCTTGTAAGTGGCTGGTGATTAGTGGGTGCGTACTCGGAGTGGGGAAATGCTGAGAAATATTTTTGGAGAGTGATGGAAATACACCATTTATTCCCATTTATAGAGCAGAGCCTGGGCCAAAGTGTTTTGTGCAGAAGAGCTCAGCAGAGATGATGTCTCCTTACTTTTGAGTCATGGCCGTGACCGTGGTACCTGAGAAGCTGATGTTTTGCACTGTTCTCTCCTCCTGCGGCTGTCCACGCCTGAGTTTAGTGGATGCAGTCACTGGCCACAGTTTTTTTCTATCCCATATCCTTCCCCCTCACAGCCACTCCTGCAACGAGTGACACCCCCTTGTTTCAGCAGCACCGTTGCTTTTTTGACCACTTTGCACAACCACCACCTAGTTTCTTGCCTCTGCTTGAGAAGGCAGGGGGAGAAAGCTTCAACATTCACTCTAGCAATCCACTTCACATCAATTTGTTTGCAAAAAAAATCTGGGTTCCGTACCTACTCGTACTTGTCACAGAATGCAATGGGCTGTAATCTTGGAATTGCTTAATTCTTAAGTAGCTCTTGGTTCATGTAGACGTCCATTTTTCAGGACAAACAAGGAATCCCGTGGTGGCTTGGAATAAGTTACAAAGGAATAGGCCAGTACGACTTACAAGACAAAGTTAAGCCCAGAAAAGTAAGTTTTTTGCATCGGATTTTTTTTCGGGGTGGGGGGGATGGTTTTGCATGTCAGAATATATATTTTTTTTTTTAAGCTGTTGCTTATTAGACTAGAGAACAAAAGACCAACCGTTGGAGGCAGAAGGAGAATTCTGCTGGCACTGGGGCAATAAAAATCTTCGTCTCGCACAGATAGTATAAACTGCCTTTGGGAGCTTTGGCTCATGTGTCATCTTGAGTTTGGTGGTCTCAGGACAGTCTGGACAGGAATTTTGGCAGCCTCCAGGGATCACTACGGAAGTACGAAACAATTAGGTTTCTGCAAGTCTCAAAACTAAAGGCCTTGTACTCGAGCAGTGTTTTCATATGTGTTTTTTGTGTATGAAGTGATAAGTTTCCACTGATATCCGTGAAATATGAGGGGGACTGCGTGAAACTGCAGGCCTATTTGAGCAACTGTCCACTTCCATGATGTGGTGAATTGTAAGGGGGGGATTGAGAGTAAATGCCAAAAAACTGGAGGTTGTCCTCCTCTTTCTCCACCCTCTGCTCCCCAGTGTGTCTCCTGCAGAGCTGACCCTGCCAACAGCCTCCCGTGCTGTTTAAAGGGGGCAGAGGGTCCCGTATCGCACTGCTGGCTCCCTCAAAGCCCCCGTCAGCCAGCCCTAACAGGCTCTTCTGCCGGCGCCCTTGGAAGCCCATCACGCAGCCCAAGCACACGATGTGTTGGGAGCTCGCCCAGTCCTGTAGCCGCATACGTCTCCCTGCGACGGGACTGAGCCCCACACGTCTTTGCAGAGTTATTTAACCCACGTGGCTGGGGGGAAGAGCCAGGACTGCACATGCAAGGGCCACGCTGTTAGGCTGGGGGTGTGTGGTTTCTTTCTGGTCATGTCTTTGTTGGAGCATCTAAGCTGTGAAGGAGATGGAGACCTGGAGTTTTGCTGTTCTCCTTCCCCAGGAATGATCTGGGCAGGAGTTCACATGAAGCATGTGCTTCCTGCCAGGGAATTTTATATTTGCAAAATGATACTGTTTAGTATATTTGTGCCAAAAAAGACAACTTAACAAAACTTCCTTGTTAAGAGTAATTCCCCTTCAAGATCCCAACTTGATCTTCTCTTTTTCCAGAGCAGGCTATGACTTGGTTTCTTTTGGTATATTTTTATATACCTGTGTGTCCAAGGTTGAACTCGTACATCCTTCCTTTGTTTAGTAAAGCACTTAGTTCAGCCCCAGATCTCTCTTACAATGCTTGTTCTAAGATGACAATGACACAAGAGGAACCCTGGAAAATCAAGTCAATGTTAATGCAGCCATTGATGGTCACAGGAGAGCATCAAGGAGCTCCTCTTGCTCTTGAGCGCTTCCCTGTTTTTAGGCAACATATACAAGATTTTCTGGTCAGGTCAAACACGGATCACTCCCTAGCCAAGATGTCCAGCTGTGACCAGCAATGCTCTCCAAGAAAATGCAGTCTGCCTGGCTAAAAGCATTGCTTCGCCAAGCAGTTTTTATGCTTGTGGGATTTCTGTTTACAACATCAACCAGGGAGATTAAGAAATTTTTTTTTTTAAGGTCAACAGAGCCCAGATACCAAGTCACACCCTGCTACAGTTATGAGGCGTTGCCTTTGAATGCAGCAGGAGTTGTGTTTAAGAAAAATGAAATAAAACCAAAGATCACCTCTGCAATGGAAGTGTTATAGTGGGAATGACAACAGTTGTCTCCGTTACTGTCATTATAGTTATACAACAGAGGATAGAGATTAAAAGGGAAGGTGTGAGAGAGGAAAAAGTTTACGAAATGAAGTTGTTTAACGCCTATAAGCTGATTGAAAAAGTGGGGATGGGTATGGCTGTAGTATCCTTATGGATTTGTGTCTGGTGTTAATAGGAGGGGACAAAAATGCCTTAAGCCACGGCTTCTCCTGAGTAGTGACTGCTTTTTAACATGTGGCTGAATAAGCAAAGAGTTTCTTCATACAAGAAGTGTTTCAGGGTTTGAAATGAAGTGCGCTTCTGGTGTGATCCATGGAAGTAATTGGAATCAGATTGCTTTTGGGAGAGCAGATGCTGGGTCTGGGCACCCACGTCAAGACTTGAGTTTGGAGTTAAAATGTTGAAATTCTGCTGTTTATTTCAGTGCAGCTGTAGCCTTGCTGGCTGTGATGCAGCAGGCAGAAGTTTCCTTTTAACCAGTATTGTTGTTTGTTCATATTTATGAACGTATCAGAATATATTTCAGAGAGAGAAGAGTCTGTGTAGCTTCCCTGAATTTCCAAGGAGTCAGTAAGCACCGTCCTTTCCGAAGCAGCAGGCAAGAGGAGAGTAGGCATGTAAACTATGCCTGTCTTTTGGAGCAGAGGTGCTAGTTTTGCTGGATTTAGCAGAATTTTCTTGCTTTGCTTTTCGGGGTGGAGCCAAACTCACAACCGCCATGTGCTGGTGTTATCCTGCTGTTTACACTGTGAATCAAAAGTGCTGTTGTGTTTATCCCTGGCCATCTGGGAAAGAGCATCTGTATTGTGCTCCACTTCTCCAGTTACTGATATTTAAATATACATGCAGCTGATTAACTCAATAAAAGGGGAAAGGTTGAGTCCAAGTCTAATGAAGACCAAGCTGGCCTTTCCCACTCTTAAAGGCACAAGTCATATCTAGGTGTTCAAACCTCTCTGATACCGGCTGCACTGGGAAAGCTGCTGAGTTTCAGGTGGGAGGCTTTGAACTGGAATTGGTGTCTGTGCTCCAGCTGGATTCACATCTGGGGAATTTATTCGGCAAAATTTATTCTGCAATTCCCTGTGTCTTTTCTGCAATGCTAATAGCTGCTGTCAGGAGTAGCTGCATTTGTTTAACGTGTATCTGCTAAGAACCAAGTCCATGTTCAAAATAAAAATTTAAAAATAATAATTAAAAAAACCCATATAAAATTAACTGCATTCATTAATGCCGTGTCAATTAAATCCCAATAAATATAGCTATCCTCCTCAAAAAGTGAAATCTTTTGGCTTTGTCCAAGTAGGTCTTTAGGCAAAGAGACCTAAATATGAGCCTTGGAGCACAGTGGTTATCCCAAGATTTTGTAGTTGGATCAACGCTGTTGCAGTGAAGTCCAAGGCTGAGAACTCTTCACAGGAAACAACTTGCACGACGGACCTGGATGAAGCAATCTCCAGATCCGTATCGCGGAGCCTTGCCAACGCTTGCGCATGTACTGTCAGTCATCCACGAGGGGAACGTGTGTTGTTGGAGAGGATGGCGTGTAACTCAGGGCTGGACCAGGAGAACCTGCCGTGTCTGTCTGTGTAAAGCTGGCTGGGGAGGTTTGAGTCTGGCTGTTAATATTTTCCAGGTTGACCTGAGATGGTTTGGAGAAAGGAGTTTTGTTGCTGTAAGTCACTCCTGAGAGTTTGTATGGCTTTGGAAGTGGTTTCTAGCGAAGCGGGCGCGTGTTTTACCCCTTTCCTGGGACTGCCAGCTGATGGGAGCCGAGGGGAGCCCTGCACTCCAGTGCTGTAATAGACTGAAAATGGAGAATTATTTTTTGTGTCATTTATGAAAATTGTCTTTTTCTTTGTAGATAAAAGCAGTGGCTCCACACTGGCTGGAGGTTACACTGGGCTCAGTCGATTATAATCCCGAAGTCTCACAGGGCATAAAAAAAGACTGGATTTGGCAACCCTTGTTGAGATTTCAGCTCAGACCTAGGATTAACTCTGCAGTCCTGCTGCTTTGCAAACACATTCTCTCTTCAGCTGCAGTTAATACTGAGAGATGCCTCCTGCTTGGAGAAGTGCCTCCTGCTTGCTGTGGGGTGGCATGCCAAGATCCTGTCCCCAGTCTCCTCTGAACCAGTTAGGAAAAGCATAAAACAGGTCCCAGGACTTCGTATGCCGTTTCAAAACAGAATAGACCTCTCTTTTATCTCTACCTCTATTCTTCTCACTGGTGAGATAAACAATGTCTCCTCTTGTTTACGGAGCGTGTATTATGGTATGAGTTGTGTTTATTCTGCGTTCGGCTGATTCGTGGTGATCCTCTGAGGGATGGGAACTGGAGAAGGCAGCTTGCTGGCTTTTTGACTTGTTCTCCCACTTCATTGTGTTTCTGTGGGCGACTCCCTGGTGATAAATGAACTATAATGGCTGAAGAGAACAAATAATCTTGCTTATAGTATTGTTTCAAATCTACAGGAATTCTCATTCTAATGCTGGTTGTCTTGAATACATTATGTTCTCAGAAGTGTTTTTATTAGAGTATACTGGTTTTGAAATGGGTAATATTTATGATATTTTTATTTTAATTCAACATATACTAAGAGCTGATGCTGAAAGTTTTCCCTTGCAGAACATTTACTTAATGTAAATTTGTTGTCCTGCTTTGCTGAATGGTTCAAAACGCAACAGCATTTGTATAGGCTTCTCAGCAGGCGGATCTAATTAGACAGAGATTTCTTTTACGGTGTTTATTTCTCACCAAGTAGAAGCCATTGATTTAGACATAAGATACTAAGCTTGCATAATTATTTAAAATAAACATATAGCTGTTACAAGTTGCTCTGAAATTCAGTTCCTTCCAGATGTGTGGAAAGTTGCTTGAGCGTCGCCTGCCCCCAAAACACACAAGTTTTGGGACAGTTTGGTGCTTGAGACATCTCTGATTCTTGTTAATGCCAATGCTAGTGAGAACTGAGCAAGGATGGATTGTAATGCATTTGGGGGGAAAAAAAAAGTTATCAGAGAGGGTTTTAGAGGAATGGCTTAATATGTAAGAGATGAAGGATGCCTCCAGGTGAGCTCTGCCAATTTATGCTGGCACAGGTGGGAGCCGTCTGCTGCCTCCTCTCAGAAGTTGCTGCAGGTCGGGCAGTTTGTCTCTCCTGCCATCTCCTCGAATGCCTCCCTCCATGGCCGGGCACAGCAATTTAAACCAAAAAGATTTCAGGTGAAGGGTAGCGTGTGCCAGACAGCAAACTGGAGTGGAGGGGCTGAAACGCAGCTCTTCTTCCAGTGTCGCCGGCAGGGCGGTAATTTCCTTCATCGGGGTGGGGTGCATTCCTGTGGGCAGAAATCTTTTCTGTTTCCTTGGGCTGAATTGCCAGATTTGTCTGGAGATTGCCGTTCCCAGCCAGTTCCTGGGATGCCGATTGCCGAACCCCCTTACAGGCACCGCACGTACCACGAGGTGCTTTGAAAGTGCTTCCCGAGGGAAAGGCTGCTGCAAACACTGCAGCATGGTTCGCACTTCCACGCTGACCTTACCCAAGGATCCCTTGGGTGGAAAATCAAAGATCTGGGTAATTTAGGTCTTGGTCAGAATTTGCCATCAACCTTGGAAACATCCCGGGTGCAACCCTGGCACGTGCTGTGCCCGGGGCTGGTGCAGCGGTGGTTGGACACACAACTCCTGCAGCAGTTTCTCTCCAGATTTTCACCCCCTTGCAAAAAAAAATAAAATAAAAAAAAAATTTTGAAGTATTTTTTTTAAACAACATGCATCAGGCTGATAGGAATATTAAGCACAGGGCCCCTGAGAAGCTCTCTGACACATTTCTCAGGCCAGGGCTCTGCCAGCTCCTGCCTGCGATCCTGATGGGGCCGTTTTTCGAGCTAGCGAGCTCCTGCTGTCGGGCCCAGACAAACTTGCATTTTATTCAAAACTGAATGCGAGATTGGCCAGGTAAAAAAAAAAAAAACCTAGCTGCTGCTTTTATTAAGGTGTCTCCCAACTTAAGCAGTCTTTGCTTTGTGCCTCATTCGACTACAACTACAGCTCTTTTTGTATGGGAAGGAGGGTTAGGAGGGCGATATCTTTTTGTTCTGCGTTTCTGCAGTATCTCAAAGAGAATCACAGTAGAAGCACAGGAAGCTTAAATTCATGGGCTTGCAAAAGCAGCATCTGGGTGGTAGAAGTCTGGCTGGTGCACGGAGGTGCCTGATGAATGCACCTCCGCCTTCTCCAAAAAGACCCAGAAAACAAACCTTGCCCAGACCAAATTCTGCTGGTAGAGTGGGACAGGCAGCCCCTGCTATGCTCCATGGGAGTTTTCAGGAGCCTTTAAGGATCTGGCAATCTACATGGATAGGAAGGCTATTAGGAAAACATTAATTAGCTCAGGTGGACCTAATCATCTGGTTAAAGGCAACATACATTGCAAAATGTCCACAAAAACATTTTAATTATTCCTAATTGTTCTTCCAGCCCTCAAAAACCAGTTTCAGATTTCCAGGTGTTTGGTTTTTTTTTACAACTCTTTTGTCTTTTAATATGCATGTAGTTTTAGGTAAGATTGAAATTAGGAATGATTTAGAAACATGCCCGTACAGAGTTAGTTAGTTGAAGGGAGCAGGAAAACTCTAGTGCAGTGACAGTTTCCTGAGTATAGCTTTTTGACCACAATTTAGGAAAAAAAAATATTTGAAGGAGTTTATAGAATTTTGTTGGGTTTATTCTTTATTACCTTTTTTTCCCCCCTTGTTTGTATTGAGACCTTTTTTTCTTCTTGTCTTTGTGAATCCAGACATGTTAGGCAGAAACTGATAAATTCACTCATGATTATTTTTAAGTGCACCCATATAAATATTATTAGTCCACAACTTATTTTGGAAGCTACTCATATAATCACTGGGGGGTTTTTTTGTTTGTTTGTTTTTTTGTTTTGGTTTGGTTTTTTTTTTTCTCCAAGGACCTGACTGCAGGAGCTTCTCAGAGGAGTTGATTGCTAAGAGCTTCTGTTGTTCTTCAGTGAGATAGCTTAAGAACAGGGCGCTTTTTAGTCCTTAAGAGCAAAAATGTGTCCTGTGTGCAGAATTTCAAACGCTGCTGCCCCATCTCCTCTGCAGGGGAGCAGCAGAGGGGAGACCTGGAGTTGTCCCCATCCTGCGTGTCTTTGGGCAAGGAGGCAAATGTCTTTGTGCTGAATGTACCCGGCTGCAAATGCTTCGGGCGCCCATCAGCTCCCTCTTGGGCTGGGCTGGATCTCGCAGGGTGGGGAGGAAATGGGGCAAAGCTCTACCCACATCCTGAGGCAATTCCATGCAGGTTTCTTTACAAATGAAAAGGGGGGTTTTTTATTGTTTTTATTTTCCCCTGTTCTTGGCACCACAGGTGATCGGGGATGCATCTCACCCAGGGCTGGCACTGGATTTAGGGAAGGGTCCATCCAGACCCTCGGGGTGCTGGTGCATCCCTCTGTCCGGGCAGGAGGCTGCTGGAGGTGGTGGGAGAGCTGTGTTTTGTCCCCCCCCCACCAAATCCGACCCTCTTCACCCCTGCTGGCCCTGGGAGAGGTGACCCCTTCTCCTGCAGCCCTCGGGAATGCGGAGCACGTCCGGAGGGGGAAAAACCCAGAGGAAGTGATAAAGGGGACTGGGGAGTCATCACCCACAACCGACAAGAGGCAGCGAGGCAGGTTTTTTTTTCCAGAGGTCATGTTTGAAGCACGCCCATCTTTGTGGGATTTTTTTACGAGCGTGGGAGCGGGGTGGCCGGCAACGCGGCACGATGCTTCTGGTGGAACCTGTTGCCGCTGGGGCGTGAGTCCATGGCGGCAGGGCTGGGACTTGGCCGGGGCCACCTGCCATGGCCCCCTGGCCAGGCCAGCTCCCACCTCAGCCCCCTGCTGGGTCTCGGGGTGCTCCGAAGGGGTGCAGCCCCTCGGTAGAAACCCTCTCCTGTTCCCTCCTGGACTCGGTTTTCCCTTTATCGGAGGGAAAGGGTGGGTCGGGGAGGCGTCGCTGCTGGGAGAGGCGGGTGATGTCAGGCGTGTGTCAGCAGTGGGAGGCGAAGCCGGCGAGAGCGGAGCGGGGCGGGATGGCAGGACGACA
>VYXH01005799.1:891150-940124 GCA_013397275.1 Burhinus bistriatus | reverse complement strand
CACGGGGGGCTGTGCGGGGAGGGGGGCAGCCGTGCGGGGGATCCCTGCCTGCCGGAGCACCCGCGGGCGCTATCGCCCAGCGCCCTGATGTGCTGCGTGAGCTGCCTTCTCTTTGATTTTTTTTTTTTTTAAAAAAAAAAGTTTATTTAAAAGTTGCAGAGAGGGCACTCTGGAAAGTAGTGTGACCGGACAGGGTGCCTTTAATACAAAGATAAACTTATTTAAGCAGCAGAGTAAAACTTCCACGATCTTTTAGAAAAGTGACTTATTGGTTCAAGTAAATGACATCTCGCCTTGCTGCATTTTTCATGGATCTAGCAATAAATTGTAGTACTAGAACAGAGAGCTTTAACTAAACAGGGTGAAAGGCTGCTGAAAGAGCCGGAGTTTTCCCCACAAACACATGTGCTGGGTTATGTTTCATTTGTGACCCGTGTTAAGAATGTTTCAAATGCAGCATGGCGTAATACTTAATTTTTCACAAAACTTGAAGTTCCTTCATCGTCAGTGTGGCGTATGGGGTTTTGGTGGAGGTCAGGAGGAATGTCGCGTGTCCTGGGGACTCCTGGTGTGCGCTGGCTGCGCCCTTGGAGGCTTTTGGTAAACTGTGGGTAGGGAGGGGGGTCGCTGTGATGGCCGTGGTGCCGCGGCTGGATCACTGATTTTGCAGGCTGATCTCTCCTACTTAACGCTGGTCCTGCTGCCCAGCCTGGGTGGAAGTACCTCAAGTACCTCCGCCTGGGCTCGAGATCCAGGAAGGTAGCTAGCTGTAAACTAGACTCTATGCTGCTGCACTTGTGCACCCTGTCATCTTCAGGTCACGTCCTTGGGGACAGCCATAGGGGTCTCCAACATCCTTGGGGACAGCCATAGGGGTCTCCAACATCCTTGGGGACAGCCATAGGGGTCTCCGTGTGCGCCCGGGCACTCTGACGCTGCTGGAGAGGGGACAGGAGGTGGTGCTGCAGAACCCTGCACCCAGGGGCTGGGGAACAGCTCAGCCAAAGCTGGGCTGAGAAGATGCAACCCCTGGTGGTTCATCCCCAGAGGGTGGCTGATGCTGGTGCAAAGGCAGAGCAGATTCGTATGAAACTCTGATCCCACGGGTACAGCTGCCAAATCCCGGTAGACTTTGATCTCTTCTCCCAGCTGGCACTTTGCAGGAAATCTGTGGTTTCCTTACTAAAGTCTGCGTTGTGGGGTGGCTTCCTCCTGTAGCTGCTCTTTCTCTGTACATGTTGTACCCCTGCTCCAAAATGTCATGCTGAATCTCTCACCCAGTGTCTTCAGAAGAGGAAGGTCTTGATTTTCCCCAAGCTGCTGCAATTCCCTGGGGATGTTCTGAGTGAGGGAAGAGACCACAGGTGTCTATGCAATTACTTTGTGTAGAGATTTTCGCATTTAATCGGAGAGAAAAGGACTTTAAGTGCCCTCCCAAGATCTCTGTGAACTTCTAGCAGTGAAATTAAATGTGCTATTGGTGGAAATAGTCATTGTTACAGGCAAAATCCTCAATCTGCAATGCAGTGTCCGTAAGAGTGTGAAATTACTTGAGGGGCATCCTATACATTTATATTTATGTGCTTATTTTAATTGATGTTATGAATGTTGTTATTGCCGAGTCCATGCCATAGCTGAAGATACACAGGAATTGTAATTTGCTGAAACTACATAACCATGCGGGGAGAGAACTGGTGATTCTTGTAGTGAGTGTTCTGCTTCTCTCTCCCAATTCTCCTAGCTATTTCAATGGAAACAGCTGGAAAATCTCTATTTCCGTGAAAAGAAATTTGCTGTGGAAGTGCACGATCCCCGCAGGTAAGGCTGGAGGAAGCAGTTGTAGCAGTGGGATGAATCTTTACCCAAGACTGGGGATTCGTCATCTCGTGTCAGCGGATGGGGATGGGAGATGCCTCCGAGTTCAGCAGAGACCTGAGTTTACTCTGGGCTGCATGACACCGAGCCTGATCCTGCAGGGCAGATCGGGGCTGGATCCGGGCGGTTGGTGGTGAACAAGTAGTGCTGTGATGTTGCAGAGGGAAGGTCACAGCCATAGTGAGCAACCTGGAGCGACTGTTGATATGTTACAGCTCTAGGTGTCCTCTCAAATTGCCTGTGATGTCACCAAGGGAGTTCTCAGAGCAGAGGGAGGACTATTTGTCATTGCCGGATTTGCTCGCTTTCATAAACCCTTCCCTGAGAGGCTGCTGTAATGTGCCTGTGCAGCAGGAGACCCAGGAACGCAGCCCACAGGACCTGGACGTGACTTTCTTGCTCACCTTTTGCCCTCCCCTGCCTTGGCAGCGAGGCTCAAGCTCAGAGGAGGGAGCGTTCAGGGGCCCGGAGGAGCACGACTGGTTGGGGTGGGAGCCTACCTGCAGACTGCTTTCCTGTGCCTTCCCCTCAAGATCCCTCCCAAGCAGAAAGAGCCTTTTGCCCAGGGAGAATTTATGACTCCGCCTTCCTTTCTGTTTGTCCTGCTGCCGACCTTTCTACCTCTGGCACAGGACCACTGCGCCAGGAGGAGCTGCGAGATGCTCTGCTGATCCCCCTAGGTCCCCCATCCTGCCCGATCGCTCCTTTCAAGGATCCCATGGCAGTCTGCTCACCCTTTTGAGGTTTAGAGGGTACCCCACCACAATTGCGCTGCTGAACTAAAAGGCACAGCAGTTGCCACTGCTCTGTGTTGCAAAGCTCAACCAGGAGGGACTTTAACTTTGTAAAATTAAGGGAAGGTTAGGAGGGACAAAACGCACCAGCGCGGGGTGGTGGAGGGAAGGAAATCAGAGTTTTCGTATCTCTAAAATAAAGGCTGAGCCTTGCCTGGTTGAGAGAGGCATTTGGGACGTTCAACCTCAAAGACCTGTCTTGAAATTGCATTTCTTTTCACCTCCTCAGAATTTCAGTGTCAAGAAGGACCTTTGGTCAGAGTGGACTGGTAGTGCAAACCTGGTATGCAAACACTTCCCTGATCAAATCCATCTGGGTGATGGCCATCAGTCAACACCAGTTTTACTTGGACAGAAAGCAAAGCAAAGTAAGTTATAAGGCATGTTACTGTGGACGTAAGTTTCAACACCTTTCCTATATATCCTTCGGTGTATGTTTTTCCATGCATGAACTACTCTCCAGAGGAAAAACTACAAATTGTTTCTGTCAGCTTTTTGAGCAGTCTATTAGTGACGGTATTGTTATTCGATCCATTTTAGCCTGCCTGCAATTAAGGGGCTATGGAAGTGTAATCACAGAAGAGGGAATTCCCACGTCTCAGTGTTTAATCTGCTTTATCTTTCATCTCCTTCTAGTGTTCATTTTGAACAGGGTGCAAACAGCAAAGAGATTTTTGGGTTGGGAGATCGTTCAGGTTTTGGGGGCAGAGGGGGAGAAGAATGGCAGCACGGCCCGGTGCACCAAGAGCTCCTGCATATTCCTGTTGCTTTAGCCCTTAATTTTGTGGGAGGTGAGGTGTGAAACATCATCTTCTGTGACCCTGTGTCCTGAAGTTAATTAGACGTAACTTGATGAGGTTGGATTTTTTTTTTTAAACTGCTTCAGGCAAAAATTCCTTCAGCCAGAAGTTTGGATGATATCGCCATGGATCTGACAGAGATGGGAACACCGAAAGTTTCAAAGCTAGTGACTTTGGAGGCAAAGAACCAGCTTATTATGGCCAGCAACGGCAGTTTGGTCTCATCAGGTAATGCTGTGTGAAAATGCGAGGTAGTGAAGTACAGTGAGGGTTGTGTATGTTAAAAGGGAAAATGAGACTAGCTGACCATAAATACAGGGATGTATGTGAAGGCATGTATTAGGTATGTATCTGAAACAGTAACATCAATGGTATAACCTGCTGTTCCGCCCCCCTCCGTAACTGAATAAGGAAATAAAAATGCTAGATGAATAAGCACCCATATGCTCTTGGTCCATGGATAATTTGATATCAATTTACCAGTCAACCCTTGAATGACTGGAAGTCTCATCAAAGTCCGAGGGGAAACTTGATCCAGGCTAACTTTAAGCACTTGTGCTAGGAGTTGAATTGCCCCGAGCTTCCTCAAAAATGAGCAGAGGAGATAAATGCTTCCAAATAAAGCTCAGCTCTGGAGTGGACTTTAGATCTCTCGTTGACGAGGGGGGAGGTAAAAGCCTGGCTACCGCATGCAGGTGCCTCTCAAAAGCAAAGGCAAAGCCAAAATATCAAGTATATTGTAGATATTGCTAATAAAATGATTTATATTTTAGGTGGTGGGGTTTTGGGGTATATACTTGGGACTTACCATACCAGTATATACACTGGGGGTTTGAAAAAGTGCGGCTTTCCTAAAAACCAGCTTGCTACATGACACAAGAGCTGGCTGTTGCACTTTGAGTAACGCGTTGTTTTGCTGGGCTGGACTGCTTTGAGGAGACCTCAGCTTACCTGACCAGAAAAAAATGGCATTTACCTGCAAATCTCCTGATACAGAGAGTATATTTTTCAGGCTCTCAGGATTCAGAGGTCAGTGAAGAACAAAAGAAGGAGAAAATTATGGAACTAAAGAAGAAAGAGAAACTCCTTCAGGAAAAACTGCTTCAGAAAGTTGAGGAGCTGAAGAAAATCTGCCTGCGAGAGGCGGTAAGAACCTTCATCTTACTGCTGGGGTCGGGAAGGGTGGGAGCCCTTCTCTCCCTCCGGACCTTCACGTGGAGCCCTCTCTCTTCCCCAGGAGCTGACAGGCAAGATGCCCAAGGAGTATCCTCTGGGCGCTGGAGAGGAACCTCCCCAGGTCAGAAGACGTGTTGGCACGGCGTTCAAGCTGGATGACAACCTGCTCCCAAGTGAAGAGGTGAGCACTACGGTTTGTTTTCACAGCAGAGGTGGGGTGGCCAGACCGGTGGCCAAAGCCGCTTGTAAATAATCCAGCTCTTCCCTGATTGTTTAAGAGGAGGCAGCTGGGACAGTGGCTTGCATAGGCTGGGAAATTTAGACGGGTACCGCCCTTATTTCAGCCATGCTGCCTTTGAAATGAGCAGGAAGTTGGCCGTTTCAAAAGGCCTTAAAATCCCCTAACCTGAACCCCTGATTTGGCCATGCTGCTTGAATTTTAATGGACATTTTGCTGCTAATTAGAGAAGAGCAGGTGCGTAACGCCATTTGGCAACCCATGGCTACGAGCTTTTCTCGAGCATTGCTTTATGTCAGGCTGAGATTGTGTTTGAACCCAGAACACGTCAGGGGCGTGCACTGTCCCCCTTGCAAAATCATCTGTCCGTGAGCGTAGTTATGTGACAGGTGACAGCAGGAGGAGATTTACCTCTGGCTTAATGCAAGTTCCACCTAAGTAAAATATCTCTATATTGTTCAAGAAGCTAATATGAACTCTGCTGGCAGAGACTGACTCAGGACATATGGTAATTCAGATATATGCAGTTTCTGGACACATACCATTCCCCCTCATTCCTTGTGAGATTTGCTAACAAGCTGTGTCATCCAAGTAGTAAGTAGGTGCTGGGCACTTTGCATCTGTCTTTCACCAAAAACTCTCTGCCCTGGCTTACGGGACTGGTGAAGTCCATGTCTGCAGCAAACTGACTTGACATAGACTGCTTAAAAGCTATTGAAAAAAAATCCTGCTGACCAGATTTAATAATGTATTGCTTAGCACTGCTGCAGTGCCTTTCATCTGAGCATCTCAAAGTTGTTGATAAACAATTAATTAAGGCCTCCAACTCCCTGTTACGTAGGTATGGTGACATCAATTTCCATTTTTATTTTCTCCAAAGCAGATAGAGACTTTGAACAGATGTTTTCAGGCTTGGACTCAGAGCAAGGGGTTTAGCGGTCTAAACCTGAGTTTAGGTTTCTGTCTTACGTCACCCAGGCTCGAGAACTTTGGACCTTTCTCAAAAGATCTCATAATCTTACACTAGTCATAGAAATAAGATCTAAGAGTTTCATATGCTGAGATTGTCTTGCATATAAACTTTGCTGTTTCTGTGTTTTCTGCTCAAGATTTCACTTCATTACCACAAAAATAGATCTTCTGTTCAATAACCTGCATTGATAATTTCTGCCCAGAACACAAGCAAATAACTCATCTCATGATTTGCAGGATCCCACTTTGCAGGACTTGGAGAGCAATTTTATCATACAGCAAAAGCTGGTGGAAGCTGCAAAGAAACTTGCCAGTGAGCCAGACCTCTGCAAAAATGTGAAGAAGAAAAGAAAGCAAGAGTATACTGATGCCGTAAAAAAGCTGCAAGAGATAGAAAATTCCATAAATGAGTATAGAATCAAGTGTGGCAAAAAACCAACCCAGAAATCAACTCTTACTCTACCAGGTAAACAAGAGAATTCCCCGTATTCTGATGAAAACAGGAAAAAAAAAAAAAAGTAATTTGGCTGACATACAAGTTTTGTTTACATCTCCTCTCTATGATTTTTATCTTCTCCAAGGCAGTTAAGTAAGAAAGAAAGAGCTGCAATTGCTGCATTTGATACGATAAGTGCGCTGCTTACAGGCTGAGGGCAGAATAAGCTGCAGTTTTAGGAACAAGTGGAGACTCGTTCCAGCACCAGGTACAGACCGAAGGTGCTATACTTAGAAAGGCTGGCAGGAGCATCTCCGCCGAAACTGGTGTGGTGTCTTAATTCTTAGTGTATTGAGTGCAGTTGTATGTCTGAACTGCCGCATGCAAGATCTCTCACCCTTTCCTTCCACAATGCTACAGTTCTAGCAAAAATAGTGTGAGTTTTTCTACAAGATCGAGTAAATAAGGATCAAAGACTTCGCTTCTTGATTAAAAATTACTGATTTCCAGGCAGATGTAAGCAAAGTTCAAGAGTTCTTATGAGTGCAAATGGTGGCAAACAGATTTTTTGACTGAAGGCATTTGCCACTGATGAGCACAGTGAAAGCAGATACCCTTGGCCCCCTCCATTCTTAAAGTGTGATTTTCCTAAAGGAGGTGAGATTCTTACTGCTTCATAGGATAAAGCATGGAAACTTGCTAGTATCCAAGCCAAATGAAGGAGTTTGGGAATAGTAAAAGCTCATAGGTATTACAGGCTCTTCTAGTTTCCACAGTGATTAACAGTTTTAGGATGTGTTTTACTTCTCCTGTCTGTGGAAAATATATATGGATAATTGTTAGTGTTTAATTGATTTCTTTTTTCCCCTTTGTCCCAGAGGAAATGCTGTTTTGTGAGGTTAGTGGGGTTTTTTCTGCGAATTGCAAGGTGGGAAGGGAAATGCAAGATTTTTATGCTGTTTATATTGATACCCTCTTACTGACCCTTGAGATGAGACCTCTTGCCAACATGTGTTTTCCTTGGAGGAGACCCTTCTCCTCTGCACTGTTGGGGAAACCTTCGGCATGCCCCATTGGCGTTGGGAGGTTGCTTTGGCTTCTTACCCAGCACAAACCACGGCAGCACCAGGCTATCCATCATCACAAAGGGCTTATTCTGAAGGGTGGATGATCACTACTTAATGTGGCCCAGCTAGTTCCTGATTGACAGAGATGAGGAAAACATCTGTTTTTCTCCAGTCTCTTGCTCACCAGTCTGGCTACTAATTGTGGGAGGTCCTGTATTAGCTGGGACAGGTGATGTGTAGTAAGGACCAGGAAGCTACTGAAGGCCAGCGAGCCGTGAGAGCCCCACGAGGCAGCATCCGTGCACAGTCCTGCTCTTCGTTGCAGGCAGGTTTTTTGTCCTGTTTTGCAGACAAACAACTTAGGAGTTGGTCCTTAGATATTTAGCCCGTCATTTTGCAACGTTTGATACGTGACATCCTTGTTTGCTGGCTGGGAAGGTGGACACAGTCAGAAGGGACCAGACTCCTTGTCTCTGAGGGTATCCCTGCAAGTAGGGACTGCAAGACAGCAGATACTTAGCCAGCAATGTTAGCTGTGTTCCCTTCCAGTTCCTGACGCTGGCACTGCAGCGTACGCGTGTTCACCTGAAGCAGAACTGTCATCTGCTTCAGTAGTTGATTTTATGTGTAACCTTTTCACCGTCGCTGGTGGTACTCTCGGGCTCAAGGTACAGGGTTTCAGAAGGCTGAGCAGTGATGAGTCACTTGCGTCTGTGAATTTGGGGAATGACTCATTGCCAATAGTGTGTTAAATAGTAACATTGATTTATTGAATCAAACCATAGCTATTTTCATCCCAGCCCCCAAGGGATGGGAGTTGAAGGACATCCTGGACGGCCTCCTGCTCCCTGTGTTCCAGTTTCCCTTTCTGTTGTTTCCTCTGTAGCCTGGAGTTTCTTCCACTTTTGCAGGGAATTGCACAAATTTAGGATTTAAATTCAGAGCTCCCCCATATGTCAGTATTGTAGACACCACATGAATCCAGCAGTGTTGCTTTAGACTGGAGGGTGGGTTTTTTTTCCCTAGGTAGGTTTTTTTTAACACCTCATGCTGGGCCCAGTTCCATGTTTTACCACCATGTGGTCAAATTCATGTGAATAAGCTCCCCTGAAGCTTTTTCCCAGCGTCAGGTTGCAAGAAGAGCTGCAGCCCATCCTCGGTGGTCTGACAAGTCCCCTCAGGGCAGGGGCCAGCCCTGATGTTTTGCTGCTCTTGAAAAGCTGCTCTGTTTACCAAATTCTTGTAACTAGACCTTTCCTCGCAGCAAAGTGTATAACACCAAGGGAGCAACCTACTGTTGCGTGTGCCCATGATGAGTGATGGAGGAAGCAGGTGTCATGCACAAAGTGGCTACCACCATCGTCTTTTGTTGCTTCCTCTCCCTCTTACATGGAATTTTGTGTAGACTTTTCCCCCACCAGAGCTGTGTCCTGCCAGAAACGGCCTAGGAACAGATCTTTCTCTGGGTTAATTATCTCTTGTGCTGCTTTTTATCACCAACCTAATTTCTCTGCCACTGCTGGTCTGTTCCAACCTTAGCAAGGACAGGCTGTTTCTGGGCGAGTGGTAGTGTGCGACATCAAGGTGCAGTGAAGCACTTTGAATAAATAAAAAAAATGTAAAAGAAACAGCAAAAATTTGCAGTGTCCATACAACAGTTACTGCTCTGTGTTGTTGGAATTGGCAATAACTTGATTGAAATCAGTGGGATTATTCTGGATTGATATTAATTTAATTGAAACAGAATTTGTATGCTGGTGAAACATTCAAAAGCAAACGCCAAATTTCAAAAGGCATTTCGTACCTACCTAGTGGGATTTCAGGTGTACCTAGAGGAGATTAGATGCTAAGAGCCAAGATCTACGTGTCTCTGTAGGCTCCTGACTCCTATTGAAGCACCAAAACACCTTGTGAGATCTGTTGGAAGTCAGGTGGAAAACACCTTTGTAAATCTTGGCCTGATTCCCACTGCAGTTGAGAAAAACCTCCTTTACGTAGGTAGCTTGCTGAACCACAGTGAGAACAACTAGGTCATGATACACTCCAAAGCAGGACTGTCTTCAGGCTGTTGAGGGCTGAAGCATGCAGATTGTAGTGTTACGAGTAGCAGCTGTCTCTGAAGCTGTAGAAAATAAACTGTTTGTGATATTTGGAAATTAATGTTGGGTCTCCTATGCTTAAAGTACTTGTTTTCATTCACAGATGATATAATTCCATCTGAGAGCAGCTCCCTGTCCGATACAACCACCTATGATGATGGTACGTTGCTTATCCTTTTCTTATGAAGTTTGCCTGTTCAGAGACATTCCCTTAACTTAATGTCCTTTAGCCTACTACTTTGGTGGCTTTCGATGATGGATTGCTTTATAGCGGAGGAGAAAAGAGCTTAATCAGGAGTGCCTGTATTCATAATGGGTTAGTTATCAAACGTGTCTGCTCTGTGAGCTGATCTGAGCTGTCTTTAGAGAAGGTGATTGGTTTTAACGTGACCAACCTGTGAGCTGAAGGCTTTGAATTTCAAATACTTCCTCCCTAGGACCAGGCCAGAGGCAGATGAGAGGCTGGAGGAGTTACGAGCTGGGAGGATTTGCCCAGCCCTTCTATCCTTACAGCTACCATAAAACTTATAAAAAAAAAAAAAAAAGTAGAATAGGCACAAATATGAACAATCTGTTTACGTTTATCTGTTACCTAGTGAGCCTGCATCTTGCATGGGTATGGTGTTTGCTCAGCTTACTCATTTCACACACACACCCACAGACACACACATTCACGCCCTGTTCCACAAGGTGGAAAGGACTTGGCTTGCCTCTCCCTTAAACTGGATAATCATCATTTGGGGACAAACATTATCTAAATTATTACTCGCTTTTCAGTTAGGGCCTGATTCTGATCTCAGTTTGTCCCAGTTTTAGACTTGTACGACCCAACTTGTGCTTTAAAATAGAGTTACACCTGATTCCTGCTTGTACAAGTAGAAGCAGAGCCAGGGCTTTGGCTTCTGAAAGTGTTCTCTGTGATGCTCGTCCTGCATTTATATGTATTAGTTGGAGTTTCCTCTTGGCTCTGATGGGACCTGGGTTGTGCCCTAAGCAAAGTGAGAACAAGGATCAAACCAGCGTCTTCCCAATTGCCTTCAGCCAAATCTGTCTGTCAGTTGTCTTAGCTCATTCAGTCGCTTTTGAAGTTGGTCCCTTTTAGGTTGTATTTCAAAACTTAATTCTTAAAATGTCATTTTTCAAGCAAAGAGCTGGAAGGTGAGGGAGAGGAACTGGCTTTTGTAGAGGCTGAGCTTGCCTGCTTGGCTCTGGGAGGGATCGTGCTGCAAACAGGTGTTTTCCCAAGGAAGTTCCACTTTGATCTGGCGCAGCCCCAACTGGGTGTCATAACCGTAGGAGTCGGTGCTGCTGAGATCTGTACGAGCCTCTGCGATGTCCCGTCCGCGTGGAGGAGAGCTTGGTGCAGGCAGGAGAGCCTTTCTAGGTTCACAGCTGCTGTAGTGCAAAGTGTTTCTGCTTAGGGGCCACAGATTTGCATATAGGGCAAAAATATTGAGGATTTTGCTAACAAAATACACATTCCTTCCCAACAGTCAGTGAATCGCTCCCTGTGCCAGCACAGAGACCCAGCTCTGCGCAGCTTTCTCCAAGGCTTCCTCCACCAAAGTCCCTCGGGGTGGAGAGAATTCATCTCAGAAAGTCATCCATAAATGAGCAGCTCTTGGAAACCAGACACTCCAGGTAGGGCATGTCTCGCTGCCGCCGTGCTCTCCGCCTTGCTGGCACGAGCTCTGCCTTGCCCCTGCCAAGACTCCTGTTACTACGGGCACTCCAGTGGAGCCTGCTGCCTCCACACTGCTCTGCCATTACAGGATTTGGTGATGGGAGCTAAATTTCCTGTTCAGTATCAAAAGTGTGGATAAGTGCATGTAAGTAGTTGTCATGGTCTCTGAAATTGTAGGGTACTGTAGTCGTCGTGAAGAGGTTTGAGACGGGTGAGAAATTTAATAGTAAAAGCGGTATTTAAGGAATTACTCCTGCCCACCAGTACTGTCACCCTTTGTCTCCGTTTCTGTGGTTTGCATTCAGTATGAATTAAACAACTTGTAGTTTTCCTGATGAGCGTGCTTGATGGCTTCAGATAACTCCAAACCATAGCCATCCGTCCTGATGGTGTCGGTATTTCAGCAGGTACATTGTCAAAGCATACAGAATTCGCGTAATTTCTGATGGGTAATTCTCCACCTAAGAGCAGAGTAACTGGGATTCAACCAGCTACCATCATTAGTGCCAGCTGCAGTGACCGGCTGAGGTTCCTGTATGTATCTGTGGGATTTGGGCACTTTCTGAGCTAGAGGAAGAGTTCCATGGAGCAAATCGATAGCAGTAGCTCTACTGATGGTTGTGTGATCGTGTTTTATGGGTCTGATCTGGTGCTGGTTGTTCTCTGCGTAAGAATTCCCACAGATCTTGGTATTTCTTGGACTGTGTCTTGCGTGAGCAGGCTGTTGAAAGCAAGCTGAAGTATTTTTGAAGTTTTGGGCAATATCATGTCACTGCATTTTTCTCAGCTGTCCCTCAAGAAAAGCAGAACAGTCCTCCACGTGAAGTTCAGAAGTTGAATTACAGCCATATGTAACCCTTTAGCTGTGATGTGCTTCATTTTAAAACCTGATTCCTTTGCTTCTCTGTTGCCGCTTCTGTCTCTCCTGCGTCACACTTCTGTCCTTTGGCAGCAGCTTTTCCTACCAGTCATCCTGTGAGGACCTGTTTTGCTGTGTTACCCCCTTGAACCACAAGAAGGGGTTGAATTTTTCTTCCTGGGTAACAAATCTGTTCTTTATACGGGAATTGTATCCAGTTACACCCTTACCTGCTTTTTCTGTCCTTCGTTGTGTTTCTTCAAGACTTAGGATGCGCATATTCTGCGTGCTGTGATTTGCAGGGTGTTTAGCCTAACTGGGGTTGTCTCCTTCCGTTACAGGGACCCACTTTCGACTCACAGCAGTCCTTACCGAACCCTGGACCGGCCGCCCCAGCCCCATGGAGGGAGAAGCATGCCTACAACCCCCGTGCTCACGCGCAATGCCTACAGTAGCAGCCACTTACAGTAAGGGGGCTTTGTTTTAAGTGCGATGTCCGTCTTAGGCAGCAGAAGAATAAAAGCAAAGAGCGTTAAGAGGGCAAAGGGTCCTCTTCTATGCCGCTTTCCCTACAGCAGGGTCAGGGCTCGCAAAATGGCTTTTCTGGATATTGGAGGCACATGGCTAATGTCAGCCACCGTCTTCTGGCACAGCCCTGCACCAGCTTTGTGACCTGAGAGTGCGAGCGTTTATGTGAGCACAAACGCCGTCTGGGCAAATAGCAGCACACGCAAAGGGGTGCCTGCAAAATTAGGAGGGAGATGGAAGCTGACACGCAAGTATTTCCTGTCTGGTCATGAAGGACTAGAGGAGAAGGGTCATTTCCACATAGGTGACTATAGGGAGTTTTAACAAGTAATGCTTGTTCAAAAAGTTTCTGTACAATACTTGTAAGATAGCCAGAATTTATTTTACATTTCCTTTGTAGCCTCGTTTTCTGACAAAGTGAGGCTTATGAAATTATATTGTCTGTCACCCCACAAAAACTTGTTCACGAGCTGACAGATGTCTGCTGTGGACAGACATTCCTACAAGCCTCCTGAAAAAGTAAGTGGCCAGATAGAGGCGAGAGATCCCAATTAGTGCCCTTACTGTGGGAAGAGAGCTGCAACGTGAGCTCACCTGTATGATTAGACAGCTGAGAATCCATGCTGGGGAAGGAGAGATGCTATAAATCTTTACAAAGAGCTCATGGTTTGTTTGGCTGGGGTAATGCAGCCCTGAGAGACAGAGCCACGGGAAACCCATCTTCCCATGTTCTGCTCCTAGCTCAGTTACTTGTGTAGACTTTACCTGCTTAAAAACTGTGAGAGCCTTCCTGGAAATCATTACAAAACGTGAGTTTGTGAGCTTTGCTGCATGTATCCCTGTCACAGATTAACCTCGCGCACCACGATAGATTTTTATGTAAGAGATCTCCTACTGTTGCAGCAAATGTAAAATTCAGCCAAGGTGAAATTTCTTGTGATGCGGATATTCTATGTGGAAAGAAAAGGCTGGGTTTGTATTGTGCTTTGGCTGGGGAGGCAGTGTGCCTGACTTGCCCATGCGTGCTCTCTCCAACTCTGTGTGTACGTTTGCGTGTGAGTACCTTTAACCATCCGACATCTGTGTTGTTTCAGGCCAGATGTTTCCCCGCACCATTGCCGGCAGCGCAGCGGAAGTCTGGAATCTCAAACCCACCTGCTGTCCGAGACTCCGACTGAAAAGGCAGCCTTCACCCTCTCAAAGTCCCAGCGAAGCAGCAGCACGGAGATCCTCGATGATGGATCATCCTACACTAGCCAGTCAAGCGCAGAATATTACTGCGTGACACCTACTCCCAATCCATATTATACTACTCAGACGCTCGACAACAGGACCAGGGGTCGAAGACGGTCAAAGAAACAAAACATTTCTGCTGCAAATTCAGGAAGTATGCCAAATCTTGCCCAGAAGGATGTCCGCAATGGTGTCTACCACAAAAGTCAGGAGCAGCCTTCCTCCAGTTACTATATTTCTGGATATTCCCCATACACCGAATCTGACGTTTATTACAATGGAGGATATGTTTATGAGAGTGATACGGAGGGACAGTACAGTGTCAATCCTTCCTATCGCTCATCAGCACATTACGGATATGACCGTTATAGGGAATTCAGGTCTTACCATGAGGATGAAGTGGACAGAGTACCGCACAACCCATATGCAACCCTAAGGCTTCCAAGGAAGCAAGTTGCGAAAACGGAGCATATAACCAAAAACATTCACAAAGCCTTAGTAGCAGAGCATCTCCGTGGTTGGTACCAACGTGCCTCCAGTCAAAAGGAACAGGGTCATAGCCTGCAGGCAGGCTTTGAGTCTGACAGAGGATCTCAAAGGAGTTTGGGCTTTGCTGGTCTGCAGGTGCCGTGCTCTCCTAGCAGCCGGGTGTCATCTTTCTCTTCAGGTAATGTCTGATTTCTTCTGTGCTGAGTGTTTTTGTAAGTCCCTGCTGTGCATCAAATTCTGGCCCCCTCCATTGCCTCGTTGAAGTCAGCAGAGTAGAAGTAAGGCTAGAGCTCTGTCCTGAAAGGCAGGTGAGGAACTGAACAGGCTCTTCTTGTTCCATGCTTGGGAAGAAAGACTCGCTTGTTGCCTTCTCCTATGGGTAAAACTGCTTTTTACTCTCGGTAAGCGCCGTAGTCCGAAGAAGCACAAAGAGCCTTACGAGTTTCAAACAGGCACGTTTACCAGCTAGAAGCAACGTGCCAAACTTCGTGCCATGTAAATGCAGTTGCTGTGGTGGCTTCCAAAATACAGTACAATGGGCATCGCTGAATGGGTCAGACAGTCTTTTTAGAGAGATTCCCTAGTTCCAAAATACCACCCACACAGTGCTTTCCTCCCTACGGGGCTTGTAAATCATACTTGGTGTTTGCATTGTCTGCTTGTGTGTCCTGCAGAAACCGATAGAGATTGCTAATGAGAATTGTCTCATTTGTCTTAGCTGATTTAGCTGGAGAAATATCTAATTTGCTGCAATTTTTTTAATTCCAGCATCTTCTGCAAACACTGCTGGGAACTGGCGAAACCCACTTGCACTGGGACTTTCAGACTACGATACGTTGTCTCATTCCTCTTACGGCAGCTGTTATGGGAACGTTTATGGCAACCTTCCTTTGCAGAGCAGGTGAGTAGAGTATGTCAAGAGTTTCTGCCCTTCCTCCGGCATTTCACGGGCTGTTAAAACTTCTGAGAAAATCAGCTTGATTTCAAAGGGCCAGGATGAAGAGTAATTACAAAATTGGCTTTGTGAGAGCAAGTCTTCTCTGTGTGGAGCAGATGAGCTGTGCCACCGATATTTGAGGCAGGGGGAAGCAGTCCTAGTGGCGGATGAACTCATTTGCCGCCCAGCCTTTTCCTCTGGCTGATGCTGGACCGTTGAAGGTCTTGCACTCCCCGGCAGCTGCGATGCTCGGAGCAGTGTCGTGGGCAGAGCACCCTCTGAGCACAGTCCCTCTCACCCCCTGTGACAGGAGGTCTCTCCCGCGCCCCATCAGCAGTCTGGCAGGACACAGTCCTGTTGTGTTTCTGAAGCTGTAGTGCCCGTGCTGATAAACTTCTGGAAAAACAAGGAAAGGAAACACCTCTCTTCGACCTCATGTGTCAGTTGCTGGCGTTCAAAGGCGATACTGCATCTGCCGAGCGCAGCTCGCTTGGATGCTCCTGGTTCCCACTAGGAACCAGGTGGGACGTGCTGCTGATTCCAGAGCTGCCCTGCTCGTGGGGGCTCTCCCGAGGACTGCAGGGAGCCCAGGGTCTGCTCTGTCCTTGCGGAAATTCCTGCAGCTCTCTCGCTGCTTCTACTCGGTGTTTTCAGTCTCTTACCCCCCCGCTATCGTACGCCGGCTGTTACCGGTGCGAACAGAGACCTCCTGTCCAGGGGAATGGCTCTGCCCCCACAGATGCCGTCAGGTTTAAGTACGCTTATGCTAAGCGTAGCCAGCTGTAGTAAGTACCCCGGGTTTGTGTCTCCCGCTTCATGGGTTGCGGCTTGCGCTTGCTGCCAGGCTGACTTGCATAAAAATACTGAATTTTTGTTTGTTTTGAAATAAGTGAAAGTGTAAGAAAAGACACAAAAAGCTTCTGCTAGATCCTTGTTTCTAAGCTAAATGCCATGGGCTTTTTTTATTGCAGTCATTTAAAAGACAGTGTTTAAAAATACAAGTTGTGCTAAATTCTTCCTATAATTGGGCTTTGGAAACTCTGCTTATTTTGGCAGCTTCTTCTAGATAAGTTTTATTAGCTATTAATTTCCCATATTGTGAATCCCTTGTCTGATCATTCATCTGTTTTATTTTCTATTTTAATATGATTATGGCAAACGAGCAATCAATACGCTCTACGGGCTTGACAATTTTGAGCAGCTGAGATGCTGTCGCACACAATTTGACTAATTACAGCACGAAAACTGCGTTTGTGGTTGGATCCAAGTTACACTGGGGTTGAACTCACAATAACCAGCATTACTTAAAGCCCGAGGGGGGGTTGCGTGAGTTTGTGCAGCGCTTGGGGGTCTGGGGCAGACCCTCGGCTCTCGCTGATCCCTGGTGCCGTGTCTGTCTTACAGAGCCTACGCAGAGACGAGCCAGCTGGGTGGCGATGATGAGAGCCGGTTGGAAGACGACTTGCACAGCAACGAGCAGAGGTTATTCTGGCATGAGGATTCAAAGCCCGGGACGCTCGTGTAGACCGCCTGCAGCCCCGCATTCATACCCTTACATGCCTTGCACAAAACGCTGTGACTCCGAGGCAGATCTCGGGTGGAACTCCTAAAACCGAACGAGAAAAGGAAGCAGGCTGTTTCGCTGGGAAAGGTTAAATTCAGCATTAAGAGGGACTGTAGCAAAATGACAAAGTCTTACCACGAATGGCGTTTCTTTCTGAATTCAGATAGCCTACACGAGCAAGGGCAAGCCACAGTTTAATGTATGACTAGATGCAGCACTTGGTTGAAGTATTTATATTTAGCGAGCACTTTTTTGGAAGATTGGAAGATGTTGAAGGCAAACCTCAGAGAAAAAAAAAAAATGTGAAAAGAAGACTCTTACGGAAAAACCAGGAGTTCTAGGAGCACAATTCTGATGTCTGAAAGAAGAAGAAATGAAAATTTATTCTGCCATGGCTTATGGTGACCTGGAAGGACATTCATAGGCTTGTGAAGGATAGATACTGTGTGTGTGTGTGAGGCAAAGGGTGACTTAATCAGTATTGGAACATTACTTGAAGGAAGGCTGGATTATTTTTTATTATTATTATGGAGGTTTGAATGAGTTTATCCATTTTTTGGGATGTTAAGAGTGTTTATTAGCACCACAAGCAAGTTCTGGAAAGAAAAGAATTTGCTGACGCAGTATGTCATGTAAAACTATAGGCAGTTGTGGATTTTTGGAAGCAGAAGCAGTAAACTTTGAACTCTTTTCTATGATAAAAGTGTAATTAATAACTACCCATTTAATGACCTTTCTATGGTACAACTTCACTGTGCAGAGGAGTAGGCAAATTTTCACGGTGACCCCCGTTCATCGGGTGATGGTTACGTTTTTCTCTGCCACAGTGAATGGACAATCCACAGTGGGGAGCTCCAGTGATCACCCGGCGAACAATTTGATTGTAACGGCCAGTATTTTAAGGTGGATGCAAACACAAACAGCCAAGTGGGTGCCTTAAAATGAGGGGCATTAGGATTGTACCGCGAGTCATCTGAACTGCCAGGTGCGTTGCGAAGTCACTAAGTGACAGAACAGCATTTTCACAAAACCATTTGTGTAGGGAAAAAAAGTGCGACTGCAGGTCTTGATCTAAGAGGGATAAACCTACCTCACGTCATCCATCTGTAGGAACAAATTGGCATGGGTTATCTTGTGTGATTTCCGACAAGTCTTTTGCATATGGTAAAATCTCTCTTGTTTCTCAGCTGTACTGTGCTTCAGGATTCCATAAATGGTGCTCTTTTTTTCTTTTATACACAGGATTAGTTACTCCTTGTTCATATTGTGAATAGAAAAGTTTCTGATAAACTTTTTTGACGTTTTTTACCAATATTCCAGAGCATGTAATATATACAGAAGAACACACTTGTTAAGCTGGTACTTAGTCGTTTGTATTATTAGAGTCGCGATTTGGAATTAAACGAACAAAAACAAAATAAAAAATAACTTATTTCCTTGTTTTTGCATATTTGTATAGCCTTCTAGAAATGCGAAAGCTCTTTTTGCTTATTCTTTTACTACTTCTGAATTTTTTAGACCTATTATTTTGTATAGGTCAATAAACTAAAAAGCGTGCTTACCCAAACCACTTCAGCATTCCTCCTATTTCTACTTGAGCGCTTGGAAAAGTGCAGTGTGTGTTATTTCAGGGCTTTAAAGTAAGGGAGGGTAAATCACCGTATTCTGATGTCTTTGGCCTGCGGTGTTAGGTTGGGTGCAGAGGGTCAGCGGCCTTGGCTGGGGGAAGCTTGGCCCAGGGCAGTTCAGACCCTCCCAAATCACGCCTGAATTTCTGAGGGTGCAAGGGGAGGGAGGAGTGGTGCTCGGTGCCTTTGCAGGGGCTTCTCCGGCACAGCTGCCCTGCGGGAGCCGAGCTGGGCTCATTCAGCATCCCCGTGGGAGAATCGCTATCCCTGGACCTGTTGCCCAGCCTCGGCTTGGCAGTGATGCGCAGACAGGGGTGGCCTCGTGTTTCTGGAAATACTTCTTGCTCATCTATCCTTGCACCTGAAAATTGCTGCAGCCTTTCCCGTTTGGAACGTGGCTCTTGGGTTTGTGTTGCTCATCTGCTGGGTCCTCTTTTGAGTTTGTGCCCTCTGAGACACCCACCTTTCTGGAAGAGTGACTTGGCTTCTAGATGTACAACTCCTCTTGCACACTGGTCATCAAGCAGTTGAGGTTATTACATCTCGCTCATCTCTTCAGAGTTATTTGTCATTTCCTACTTTTTGTGGCATCCGTAAGCTTCACCACCACCATGGGATTTTATGCTTATTTCCAGGTTGCTGGTGAAAATAGGTATTAAGAAGAACTTGCGGACGTGCCCACTAAAAATACCCCCATGTCATCATACTTTTCCATTTCTCCACGTAGTTTTTGAGGTTTGTCTGTTGGCAAGTTCTTCATCCATTGAATCATGCTTGCTGCTGTTATAAAGCGTTGGTGTTTTGAGCAGGAGGCTGAGTGGTTCAAAGTCCAATACCTTACCCAGAACTAATGGGATCAGTGTAGGCTGGTGGTTATTTATCAGCACTCTCAAAGCTTTTCATTTAAAAAAGGAAATGAGGTGTGTAACGAGGTGTGTGCCCCATTTAAAGTGTTGTTTGCATTCCTTTGTTTTAATGCTGTAGCCATTGAGTTTCATATTGGCTTTTCCCTTAACGTTCAGGATTTAGCTCAGTCGAACACATCCATGTTGGCACAACGCTGGCACTCGGCCTGACCTCCTGGCTCGGTTGGACAGGACCAGGACAGTTTTGGATGATGATGTTGAGAAGATGGGTATTTGAGGTGGGTTTGGGTTGAGGATGGTTTGCTATATTTGGGGGTATTGGGCATAAAACCTCTAGCACCAGAGCTCAGAGACTGATTGCAGCTTCCAGTAAGCAAGAGCTCAGCTGCAGAGAGAGGAGCTGGAAGCTGAAGAGCAGGAGCATGATAAGTGCAGCACTCGTAACCCCTCTTGTCGTTCTCCACATGCCTGGCCCTGCTGGAGTTGGGTTCTTAAAAACTTTTGTGAAGGGTGGAGGTATGGAGCGAAGAAGGAGGCCCAGAAAAGGAGAGAATAAGAAGATCCAACTTCCTCCTCAGACATTGCCTGGGGCAGGGAGCAAAGGGCTGGGGTTGGTCCTGGGCAGCACGGGGAAGGAGACAGAGGGCACAGCATCCCCATGGGACCTCCTGCCCCTCGGCCACAAGGGAGCTGGCAATGCTGTGCCACTTGTGCAACACCTGATTTTTGCCAGTTGTTCCCCAGGACCCCTTAACTTTGCCTTTTGCAGACCTCCAGTTTGCTTTGTTGCACTGCGTATCCGGAGCGACGTTTTGATGCATGTGCATGGCTCTTCACAGCGACCAGGACCGGGTAATGCAGCTGAAGAGGTAATAAAGACATACTTGTAATTATTATGGTATTTGTGCACGGCTGAAATACAAATTACCGGTACTTGCTTTGAATTGCTACCTCATCTGTGCTTTCCGCTGTTTAACCACAGCGCTTCCTCGCCAGGATTAGCGAGGACATCTAGTGACTGACCAGCAGCGTTGGAGAGCCTGCCTGCCACTCGTACTCCTCTGAAATCCTTCCTGCCCCTTCCAGTTTGAAGAAATATTTAGAGATTCTTATTTGGTATGATCGAGAACAAAGCCAAGAGGTGAACAACGTGAAACACCAATGTAAAACACCCACAGACCCACAGGGTTTGATTTTACAGTGTCACAAACGTCTCTCTCTTTAGATGGTAGAAGATGCTGCTGAGTGTGGAGGGGAAATAAAAACCCACATAAAACCGTATGTAACGGAGCTTTTCTGAGTGCTTTTTAGTTGGTGGATGAAGAAAAACTAGTCCTTGCCAGGAATCCTTGAAAAGGCATTAGGGCACCGTGCTAAAATAAGCCATGCCTGATGTTTTTAATTGCTGCCTGCTTTTTCTCTGCTGTTTTGAACAGAAATACTCCGAGATGTGGGAGGACAAACTCCCGTGGGAGCTGCCACAAGCCCTGTGGGAGGCTGGTGTCCGACATTCCTCCGGCACAGGGACCGAGGAGGGACGAGGCTCAGACCCGCAGCCCCTTCCCTTAGCACAGGCAAATCTTTAAAATCAAAAATCTTTAACACGTACCCGAGTACGCTTACGTGGAACTTGTCGGCCAAGGTGACCCAATACGTGAAGTGTCTCTTGCAGGTTTCTGCTGACTTTTCATTTATGGTCTTGGACTTGTTCAGCGTAAACGTGGGCAAGGTTGCGGCAGTGTCTTGTACACAGCAAGGCTGCGCGGCTCCTGGCGGGGGTGAGGAGCCTCCACCGCGGCCCAGCCAGGCCCGAAATGTTTGTAGGAACTCCTAGAAAGGCTGAAGGTTTGCTCCATCTCCTGGGCTTTGGGAATTAATGCAGGAGAGCCGCTTCTACAGGCGGCTTCTGAGCCTGGGGAGAAGCTCCCCATCACTGCGCTTGCCTGACAACTTCTGGGTAAGTTCACACCTTTCCTAGGAAGATTTTGGCTTTCTACATCATTCTTCGATCTCCTTTGTACTTTTCTATTATATTTAATAAATTTCTAAGATAGAAAGCTGAGAACTTCAGCTATAGCAGGGCCTCGCGCAAATATTGAAATCTATCATGTTAAACCAAATAGGAGCAAACTTTTAATTGTGTTTATTTAACAGTTATTAATTTAGTCAAATTATCTGTTTTCCATGGACTTTTCTTTTTCCTAGGGATCTTGTGCCAGGGGAAGAACTCTGCGTCCTTGGGAATGTTTTATCTTGTTGGTAACAGAAACTTCCTGGAGTGGTTGTCAAATTACTTCTGACGCTTTTTGCAGCTGTTTGAGATAAATAACAGTGGGGAAAAAAAAAAAATCTTATTTTGCAAACATGTGAAGACATAAACAGTTGTGTGCTTTTTCTCATTGTGCTGCGCTGGGCATCGTGTCTCTCCCTGCAGCTTGCCCTGCTCTTGCCCTTGTTCTTCTCGTGCTGAAGGCACCAGGCTGCTGGCACCGACTGCAGGGAGAGCCCCGCATTGTTCCTTGGATCGGGCGGGGATAATCTGACTTTCCAGTCAAGTGAAGCAATGAACGTGGTATTTGTGCAAAGCAGGGGAAGGGGACCTACAGCTCTGATCTGGGGGCAGCCCACGTTTTCCCATACAATGCAACCTTCGTTAGAATCAATTAGCATTTGGATTTATGTATTTGGGTAACTCTGTGTATACGGATGTTTGCTTTTTCACCAAGCAGTGAGAAAATGGACCTTCATCCTGGCATAGATGATATTGCAGGGGGAAGGGATGAGGTTGTGTGTGGCATCTGTTCATATTTTCAGGTATAAGCTTTGTATGATGGATTTTGTGGTGGCTGGTATTTCCAGAACTGGTCCTTCCCATACCAACAAGTGGTTGGTACTTTGGAGGCTCTGGTCTCTCTCTGAATCTGACCCCCTCAGCATTGGGACCTCAGAGCTGATCCCACCCTAGGCCTGGACAGAGGAAGAAGAGGCAATTGTACGTTTGGTGTATTGTCATCCACTCTCTTTCCCTCCTGTTTAACTCTCTTCCCCACCTGCCCTGTCCTGTCACAAATTGGCCAAGCGCCCTTGCATGCCAGGACAGTGGGTCCGCAATGTCTGGCGGAGCTTTCCAAGGAAAACACTTTCTCCCATTCCTAGCATCACTGTGGTGCCCACACTCCCAGTGGGTAAGAGTGGTGACACCGTCTCTGAGAGACAACCCCCTACTTTGTCTGGCAGGACCTTCCCCTTCCCCTCATAGCTGTTAGACACAGATTCAGGACCACATGGATCATCTCCCAGGGCAGGATTTATCATCAAAGACAATTACCCCATGCTCTGAAGGGGCAAGTCAAACCTGATGTGATGTTTCCTCCTTGGAAGAAGGGACAGCACGAGTTGTGATCGGTGCTGGTAGGCCAGGAGGACACAGATGTCAGAGCCCTCATGAAAGACCAGCAAGAGCTTTAACCAAGAAGCAACTCCTTGTTATCCATCCAACTTCATTATCTGTGTCTGTCCCTCATGAAGGGAATCACCATAAATGCTTCAGCAAGTCCTTGACTGCAGAGGGATGTGCTGTCTCCCAGGGCATCTCCTGCCCATCTTAAGTGCAGGAGGCACGAGTCTCAATTTATATTTAATAGTTAGAGTGTCATCGAAGAGCTGCAGATGGAGAAGAGTTTGCAGCCAGCTGGGGCTCAGCTGGAGTAACTCTAGAAGAAACCCTTCCACCTGTTCCCGGGCTGAGGTTAGGGAAGGACGTGCCCCGTATGTGCATAACAAAATCACCACGTGGCCTTACCGGCATCATTGCCCACGGGCACGTTTTAGTGGCAGGATGATACGAGGTATGGGGCTGTGACAGGTTTGAATGCTATAAAAGAAAGAGACACCCTACGTTTAATGTGAAGGGCGACATTGTTTCCTAGAATGACTCCGTTTCTTATCGTATCTGATCTGGCTTGTGCTGAATTCAGCATTTCATATAGACGCGGAGGCGACTGCTTGTTCGAAAGGTTATGGTGATGGCTGTCCCTCCTCCAAGAGTCCTTGGTGTCACGTCGTAACAGTTCTGATTTAGCAGTGCTGCCAATGCATCATTTGGAGGGAAACTATAAAATTGGCTGAAAAGGGGAGAGGACATTTTAAAGTTTAATTCTAGCTACTGGTTTTAGTGTGAGGCTCTGCCATGCAAACCCAGAGCACAGATAAATTGTAAGAATAAAGGTAGAGTTAATAGTAAATAACTGCTAAACTGGATATGCAGCCACAGGTAGGTTCTTATGCCGACTGCATGGAGAACAAATGTCTCCTCCGAGGGCCTGAGCTCGCCTTTCTGATGCAAAGGACTGAATCTCTGGGCCTGTCTTGCACGCAGATTTGGGATAATAAGCCCTCGGCTAGTAACAGTCGATATTTGGGTAGATGCCCTGTGTAATGCCCGTGGCTAGTGTGCGATTGAGCGCTGTGTCTGCCTGTGCTGCCTTGTGCTCCGGGCAAGCTGTGGCCGTCAGACGGGAGCCAGCGCTGCCCCAGGGCAGCCGTGGGTCTCCGTCCTCAGTCGGTCCCTGCCACAGGGGGTTGGTGTCCCCTTTGAAGGCCATAACCAGCCTCAGCTCCATCCCGGACTAGGTGAAGCCACATCACGACAGCTCAGGGCACCTTTTGCTTTTGGCCCTTAGCAAAAAGTCGCAGGCAGAGCCGTAGCTCGGTCCCTGAACTTGTGGTCAGACCTTCAACATCCCCTCATGAATCGCCTGTTCCCCGTAAAATAGCAAAATTGCTCATGGTCTCTCGCAGACCCGTTTTCATCCACCACAGGCTGGTTGTCATTTGTTTGGCATCTGTTAGCACTGAGCTTCAGGAAAAAGAGGCAACGAGCCACCACCCAGAGATGAAAATGTTCAGGTATTTGGAAGTGCTTTACTGTCCTGGTTTGAGGTGAAACAGGACCAATTTTGTTCAGTAACTTTACTTTTTAGCCAGGCCTCTTCCACCTGCTGAAATTCCCAGCATGTTGTACAGAAACTGTTTGCTCTCAGAGTGATCAGACCCGTGTTTATAGTTGATGCCAAGGAATGGGATGCAGAGAGGCTCTTGCTTGTCCTTATTGCTGTAACACCCAAGGGCAGCCAACTTTGGTATTTGCCCCGTTGGAGGGGGGGAAGCGGAAAAGCGTAGAGGGGTGACACCTGTGGGGAGGAGCGGACAGGACAGGTGACCCCAAACTGACCAACAGGGTATTCCATCCCATCTGCCTCATGCTCAGTATAAAAGCTGAGGGATCAAAGGGTCAGCCTCTTTCTTCAATGGCCGGCATCCGAGGAGGACTCTGTCTGTCTGTCTGCCTTTGGTCCCGATCCTGAATCCAGATCCGGAATTCAGTTCCCGTCCATCACTGAGTCCAGTCTGGGACTTCCCCAGTGCCTGCTGGTGACGTGATTGTCATGCTGGGAACTTGATACGGTTTTGTAGATATTTCATTATTTTCTTTTTATTATTTTATTATTAATATTTCATTAAAGGAGTTTAGTTCCTTCTAAACTCTGAAGTCTCTCTTTTTCTCTCTCTCTCCTGCCTCCCTTCGAAGCGGAGCAGGAGAGAGAGAGCATCTGTTGTTCCACCCGATTGAGCCAATCTGGCCCAAACCACGACATTTACCAAGGTGTCACAAATAACCCGAGCTGGGAAAGTAAAACACTGAGTTAGCAGGGATGTAACTAGTGCCGAGTGTTTCAGCGTTTTGCCTGGGATTGTGCTATAAATGATACCTGGGAGTAGAAACTCCCTGCTGCAGCCGCAGACCTGCTGCTTTGCAGACGAGCACGGTGCAAAGAGGCGTCGCGTGTCCTCTGACTGTGCTGCGGGTGCTGCTCAAGCCACGTTAAAACATGGTCAGTAAAGAAAAATCATGTCTATATTGGCTGGGGGGATGGCGGCTGAGGCAGAGTCTCATTGGCAAGCGAGCACAGGAAACTCGGGCTTTGAGGGTGAAATTTGGAATGTGCTTTGGCTCTGAATGGGGCAGAGGTTTGCCCTGGGACAGCCCAGACCCCCAGGACCAGCTCCAACTTGATTGGTGTCATCCCCAACCCCCCACCAGTGAAATGTCACTGTCAACATTTGTATGTGCAACTGTCTCCTACCCCAAAATCATGGGGGTTTGCATGATCTTTTTAAAATGGTTTAAGACAGTTGAAATGGTTTAGAAATCCATCAGCTAATTATTTAACCCTTCTTGATGCAAACCAAGATGTACACACCTGACTTACCCATGCTTTTCCCTGCGGGATTGCTTGGACACACCAGGAGTGCAGCACAGACTGGGATCTACCTGACTGGGGAGCAGCATTGTGGGAAGGGACCTGGGGCTTTTGGTGGAAAGCAAGCTCAATATGAGTGAAGAGTGTGCTGCAGTGGCAAAGAAAGCCAACAGGATGCTGGGTTGTATCTACAAGGGCATCACCAGCAGAGAGAAAGAAGTCTGACTTTATTCAGCACTTGTCAGGCCACCTGGAATACTGTGCTCAGTTTTGGTCCCTGCAATACATAAAAGCTGTGGACAGGCTGGAGAGGGTCCAGAGAAGGGCCACAAAGATGATCAAAGGACTGGGAAGCCTGCCATATGAGGAAAGGCTGAGAGAATCGGGTTTGTTCAGCCTTGAGAAAAGAAGGCTTAGGAGAGACCTTATCACCATGTTCCAGTGTTTAAAGGGTGGCTACAAAGAGGATGGAGACTCCCTTTTTACAAGGAGTCACATGGAAAAGATGAGAGGTAATGGGTACAACTTACTCCTGGGGAGATTCTGATTGGACACAAGAAGAAAAAATTTCACAATGGGAACAATCAGCCATTGGAATAATCCCCAGGAAAGTGGTGGATTCCTCATCATTGGACACTTTTAAGATTCACCTGGACAGGGTGCTGGGCCATCTTGTCTAGACTGTGCTTTTGTCAAGAAAGGTTGGACCAGATGATCCTTGAGGTCCCTTCCAACCTGGTATTCTATGATTCCCTCCCATGCTCCCCTTTTGTCTCTACACATTTTAGTGTTTTCTTTGCCTTGTAATAAGGAATGTGGATGATGACAGAGGTGGTTTCCTACCACATAGGGAGGACCCAGTGTAGCTGCTCTCAGACTTATATGAAAATGGCAACTAAAAAAAAAAAAGAAATCACTATGTTCTTTTTTTGGGCCAAATTAGAGGCACCCAGGTCCCAGTGAACCAGGAGATGCAGCTCGGCTTGCTCCTCTCAGAGCCAAAGGAAACCAACAGACCCTGATGCGGTGAGATGCAATGATTTGGTGACCACCAGAGCAGGGACAAGGGACTTGTGCCCCCGTCCCCACTGCTCCATCCTGTCCCCACACCAGTCACCGCCATGCCTACTGCTTCACACAGAGGCTTGACTTTGTGGCTCCCTGCCAGGCGACTTGGGCAAATACCTCGAAAGTCAGATGTCCTTACTCTATTTAAGCAACAAACTTAATCTGATATATTTATTTCTGTGTTGGTTTGGAGGTGTGGTGGGTTGGGTTTTTTCCCGACATGATCCCTGTTGTTTTTCCCACAGGGTGTCTCTCTATGATTGCTGTCGTTATTTAGTGGTTGTTATTGTTAAGATCCCATCATCTGACCCTTTATAATCCGCATATTGCATTACACTGCGTTGCTGGACATACTTGGTGTATGCTACTGTTTGTCAATTTTAGACTGCCCCATCAAGCCTACGAGTTTCTTAAAAGTGACGCAAGGTTATGTTACACAGGCACATTCTCCGACTTGTTCCAGTTAATGTCATGGCACTTGGAAATGCCATGGATTGGTAATAAAGGGAAATAAATATGTGGGTTTTATAAGCAAAAAAAATGAAAGGCAACGTTATAGAAATTGCTCTCAAGCATTTGGCATCAGCATGTGTCCCATCAATTATCTTAAAAATAGAACACATTTTAGGCACTTGAAGCATGGTTTGATGGCCTGCCTCGTGTCAAATGGCGACACAGGAGTCAGACCCTCTTGATATTTGAGTTAAAAACTTGTCAACCCATTTGCTTTCAACAAAGATACGGTGGAATTCTTGAAGAAAATGTACAAATGAGAAAAATCAATGAAGTGAAAGAATCCTGCACAAGAACCTGCTGGGTTTTATGCAAGAGTTCATCCATACGTGAATACCTGCCTTGGAAACAGTGAGCAGTAAGTATGAATTGTTCGTTACAGAGGGTAGACTTTTTCTTAGAATCGTAGACTATCTCAAATTGGAAGGTACTCATAAGGATCATCGAGTCCAACTCCCTGGTCCTCACAGGACTACCTAAAACTAAACCATGTGACTAAGAGCATCGTCCAGACAACGGGGCTTCTTATATCACATATTTAGATCATTTCAAGATAGGTGTCTTGAGTTTGCTCCTAAGATGCTTTTATTTAACACTTGTTAGGTACCGACTTCGCGTAAATTTTGAGCTGCTACCTGTAGGGATTGCTTTGTGATCACTGTGTGTACCTCTTGTCTTCTGCTCATGCTTCGAGCTGCTGGCACAGCTCTGCCATTTGGTAACAGAGCGCCTCGTGCAGCAGCTTATTAGTCTGGGGATTCCTGAGCAAGTGTCAAATTGGCGTGAAAACAGCAAGTGCTACCCATGGAAGTGGCTTTCCTGTCTTAATGAAGGTTGAAGAATGAGTGGTTATTTTGGAAAGCTCCAAGGGGAATACCTGCAAATGTTATTGGAAAGAAAATGGGAGTTTTGCCTTGGAAAAGACTTCTAGATTTGGCCATGAGTGTATCCCTAGCCTGGAGGGTGTCATTTATTGCCTTAACGTGCCGTTTCCAGTGCACCAAAACACTAAGCAACGTGTTAGAAAAGGAAGTGAATCCTGTACTCGAGGTAATTTATGGAGACCTAAAGTAGGCAAAATGTGATACCCACCTTGGAAATCTGTGGGATTAGCACCTGTGTCACCAGGAGAGGTGTCACCGGACAGCCCTTCACTCTGCGTCTGACGGAGAAGGCATCACTCCCAGAAGTATAGGGTTTCCTAATCATGGTATCGACAAGTGATATATTTTTACTTAGAAGAAAACTTGCTTTCCAAATACCTGATAGTGTTCTTGGTATCCTTGTTTTCCTTCTCAAGAGGACTTCATGAGTTTGACCCTACTTAGCTTAGCAGATCTGACAAGACCATGGCCGAAGATGGCCTGGCTGAAGACCATGGAAACATAGGAAGGTGGCCAGGGGCTTTATTTACAGTCAAGAAATTAGCAAGTGATAAGTATCCACTGAATAGACAGCTTCTGTGACCCAAACAGCATCGTTTGGGAGAATAACATACCAGCTACCGATGAGCATTGATTTATTTGATAACATCAGGAAACCATTTATGGACTCTATTATGGACAGCAATTGCTGGGGGTTAAAACTGCTAGACCAGATAGATTGATGTGTGGGTCTGCTGTTGTGCTTGCTACTGCATAATATAAAATAAGGATGTCCCCTGAAATACCAAAGGGGCAAATGGAGCTATTACGTTCTTGGCTTGAGTTTTTGTTATTTTTTTTTTCCTTTGCCACTTATTTAATTCTTAAATTTTTGCCCTCTTCCCTGCTGTGTAACAGCATAAATTAAATGAGAACCTTTGGTTTATGGCTTTTTAATAGAGGTTGACAGGGCTTTGAACACCGTGTTTCTTGTTAAAAAAACACAGCAAAGAGAGACCATCGTCATGCGGAGACTATTTTGCTGCTGGCAGACTCCAGCAGAGCACGGTTGAGACTGTAACGAGAAATATGGCTTAAAAATTGGTGGGCCTTGGTTTCACAGCCCCTTGTCTGTGGGTTTCTTTCCTATGAAAGATGCATTCGCAGTTGCAAGATGAGGATTTGATTCAATACCCCCTGCAAAGAATATTTGAAATTATGAGAGGAAATCTTCCTAACCAAACGAAGAGTCCAAAATGCGCTGTACTGAAATTGGACTGTAGTGGAAAAATTACCCACCCGTGTTACTCTGCTTTTACACAGCAGCCATGAGCGCAGTGCTGTCGGAGATACGGCTTTCTGGTTTGCCATGTAATTTCAGAAGCCTGTAAAATACTCTGAACAAAGAAGGAGGTACTGCTTAGCTGGAATGCATACTTAATGAAAAAAAAAAAAAAAGGATTTCAGGTAATCTTCTATGGTTATATCAGTTCTATGAATATTAGCAAAGTAAATCTTTGTAGTTGCTGTGAAAAAATAGTACAAAATAGGAAAAGGATGAACCGGAGATGAACTGTCAGCCAAGATCTGTTGACAGAGCAAAGAATGTCCATGATAGAGACAGGCCAGTCAAGAAACAGGGCATTGGCATTGCCCCTGGGCAGACGGGATGGGAGCAGGACATGGATGTGCTGTGGGAAATGCTCCCTATGGGACCGCTCGAGCTGGTGCCCGTCCCCGCATGGACCCTTGTCCCCAAGCACAAGGTGTGTGTGATACCGACTGTTCACCTGCCTTTTGCCATCTTGGAGGATTTTACCTTAACTGGGATCTGGCGTTAGGAAGAGCTCATCAATTGCACGATGGCTGTACTCACACCAAGACCACCTGCTGCAATATCTACTCAGGGTTTGGACCTGGCTAAAGGCAGCAAAAAAACCTGCAGTCCCCGGCCCTGGTGAGATATCTGAGACATTGCAGATACGGAGACCTTCTGCTGGTTCTTCCTGCCGTGCAGAATTTCACCCGCACACCTCGCAGGTACCATCAAGGTCAGGGCACCCACCTGCAGCGATTCCCGCTCGGGGTGCAGCACTGGAAGGCGTCGTGCCCCCGGAATCCTCTAGAAAATGGTGTCTCCTGCCTTACTCAATGGGGGACGCACCAGCTGCACTGAAATGTCAGAAGGGTTTGCACAGCTGACAAGTTGCTGAAAATGGAGCATGGCAGCATCGCCATAAATTCTCTTTATCCAGCCAAGTGCAGCTTAATATAGACTTAGCCCCACGGTCTGTCTCCCGCACTGAGACTGAGAGCTGCCACAGCTCATGACCAAAAGATGAAGTTGTTGAATTAACCGAATGAACTACTGCTAGTGGCAGGGCGGGGAAAAAAAAAATCCTTTGAAATTTATTTTTCTCTTTAGGTTTAAGACGTTATAGAGGAAGGAGAGAAGAAAGAACATGTCTGAACTCAGCCAAAACTCTGACGAAGAAGTCTGTCCTGAGGACATCGATGAAGATGAAATCCTGGCAAACCTGTCCCCTGAGGAGCTAAAGGAGCTCCAGTGTGAGATGGAAGTCATGGCCCCCGACCCCGAAGTCCCAACTGGGATGATACAGAGGGATCAGACGGAGAAACCCCCCACGGGGAGCTTCGATCACAGGTCCCTGGTTGACTACCTGTACTGGCAGAAGGCGTCCAGACGCATGCTCGAGGACGAGAGAGTTCCCGTCACCCTCTTGCCCTCTGAGGTAACAAGCAAAAAACCACAAATCTTTTATTATGCATCTGCTGTGGGATCTGTTTTATACCTTTATACCTTAACCTGCCTCTGCTTCCGTCCCTTACATAAGGTATGGTACAAACAAATTTAAATTCTCCCTAAAAGCCTCAGCAATGTCAGGATCCAGCTTGGACTGACGTCAGGGTTAGTAATTTTTTAATTGTTTTTCCTAAATATTTACTTAACATTTTTGATGTAAGAAAATCCTAATTCTGTTTCAGTGAAGTAAATCACTGAGAAATTGTCATTAAATCAGTTTGGAGGATGTAACTCAAACTTGTTTGACTTTGCATATGGAACAACACCATATTGCTTTTCCATAGAAGACTACATTAATCATACGTATTAAACTAATTAATTGACAGAATTTAATGTCTCACTGAACAAAAACCCAAACCACTGCATTTTAACAGTGTGAAACATTTACTAACACCCAAGCATGCAAATTCCATGAACTAGTCCAACCCTTTTCAATACAGCACCTAAATTTATTCTACTATCCCTATGACTTTGAAATAAAGTTAAGGTCATACTTAGATATTTTTCAGGATGAGGGCCACTCTTAAAAATAGGTTAATAGAATGGAAACTTGGCCAGACGAAACAAATCCATACCTGAACCTAAGTGAATATGAGGTAACTGATTTTTATTTTTTATTTTGAACACTAGTGGTTTTGCTAATACACAACAGCACGGTACATCACGGACTTCCCAGGGCAGGTTTCGTGGGCTGGCTCTGGAGAGGGGGGAAATCTGTGGTTTTCCGCCTCCTGCAACACTTACAAAGAAATGCGGTGTTTGGTTGGGTTTTTTTAACACTTCTGAGGTTAAATCTGGAATTTGAGCGTAGAGCTGCCTGCTGCATTGACAACTGCTCAAGTGATCCCCGTACTAAACCCATCCACTACCACAGCAAATAGCAACCACAGCCTCGAGAGCAGAAATGACTTTGTGACCATTTTGTCTGACTTTCGGTGAAGCACAAGCCGTGACGTTGCCCTGCCTGAACTAGTGCACGTCTTTTAGGAAAACATCTTGGTCTTTATTAGCACTTTATTAGCATTTCTTAGTGATGGTGGATCCACTTGCAAAAAGATGCTTGGGGGAAAAAAAAAAAAATCTCAGCTAGGAGGGTGTCTGGAGATGGTGGAAGTTTGCAATTAAATTTATTTTGATGCTAGAAGCCCCACTGCCTTGCAGCAGCTGTGTGCAGAGTCCAGTTTCCTATCTCTGGACTCAAAATAAACCTGAGCTAATATTTTGTTTCATCTTCAGTGACGTGCTTCCTTAGCTGGGATGCTCTGGCAGGTACCAGAGCAGGGGGCCTCGTTGTCTCACGTGCTGGGGTGACTCCACTGTTGTTACGATGTGGCCTTTTCAATCCTCCTTGGGCTGAGCAAACAGTCAGCGGTTAACGCGGATTTCCAATGGTTTGTGGCATACGAAATAAACTCTCTCTCTTTTTAAGGAAATGATAAAAATTACACAAAAGCCAGAAAGAGACTTTGGATCAGAGACTCTTAACCCCCAGAAGGGTTCAAGGATCACCTTAACATAGCATTAAATATGTACAGGATTTAATTCTCAGGATTTAATTTAATAGGCAAAGATGAGAAGCTGGTTTGCAGCCACTTCAAGAGCAATCGTTCCTGTGTTCCCAGGCAAGCCAGCACAGCCCTGACTTACAGGCAATGACACTTTTAAAGATTATTCTATAACGTGTGGGCATAGAGGTATCTAAATCCAGCCGCTACATGTTTATTTTATCAGCAAGTTAATGTAACAAAGCCGTTTTCAATTATTTCAGCTGTGAGTTTCTGTCTTCCTCAGAGAAGCGCTGCGGAGGAGGTGGAAGGGAAGCCTGGCGGCAGCAGCGAGATGACCGGCGGGAGGGTGCCAGGAGCAGAGGGAAAAGAGAGACATTACAAAAATGAGCACTTGTCCAACTCAGGAACACAATTTGGGGAGACAAACAAAGACGGAAGCAATAAAGGGAGAGAGGAGGATGAGGAAGAAGAAGCAGAAGAGGAAGAGGAAGATGACGAAGAAGAGGAGGGAGAGGAAGATGAGACTGAATTGGAAACAAAGGAGACTTACACCAATGAAAAACCTCACAGCAATCAGATAAGTAAGAAACCCAGTACAGAATCAGGAGAAATCACAGAAAAGCCAAATGAAAATGAAAAGAAAATAGCAAAATTAAACATCCCCAAAAAGTTAGCACTGGATACCAGCTTCATGAAGCTAAGTGCCAGGCCTTCAGGAAATCAAACCAATTTAGACGAGAGTTTGGAGAAAGTCCGAAAAAACAACCCAGATGTGAAAGAGCTCAACTTGAACAACATAGAAAACATCCCCAAAGAAATGCTGATAGACTTCGTCAATGCCATGAAAAAGAATAAGAACATAAAAACGTTCAGCTTGGCCAACGTGGGGGCCGATGACAACGTGGCATTCGCGCTGGCCAACATGCTGCGGGAGAACAGGAGCATCACCACGTTGAACATCGATTCCAATTTCATCTCTGGCAAAGGCATCGTTGCTATCATGAGATGCCTGCAGTACAACGAGACATTGACGGAGCTTCGCTTTCACAACCAGCGGAGCATGCTGGGCCACCAGGCAGAAATGGAGATCGCCAGGCTGCTGAAAGCCAATGCCACCCTCCTTAAAATGGGGTACCACTTTGAACTGCCGGGGCCCAGGATGGTGGTGACCAACCTGCTCAGCAGAAACCTGGACAAGCAGAGGCAAAAGAGGCAAGAGGAGCAGAGGCAGCAGCAAATGAAAGAGCAGAGGGAGTTGATAGCGATGCTGGAAAATGGACTTGGGTTGCCTCCCGGGATGTGGGAAATGCTGGGGGGACCACTGCCCCAGCCGAGGATGCACGAACCCCGCCAAGCCCCGAAACCACCCGTCCCCGTGGCTGTGTCTCTGAGCAAAAGGCAGGAGAGCGCGAGGCAGCCGGCCCCTGAGCAGCCGCGCAGAGAGGAGCCCGTCAACTTCAGAGTGGTCAAGCTGAAGAAGATTCAGCGCAAACCCGCCGTGCCGGAGTACGTGGAACCCACCGAGAAAACCAACCTCAAAGATGTTATCAAAACACTTAAACCAGTTCCTAGGAGAAGGCCGCCTCCCCTTGTCGAAATAACCCCGAGAGATCAGCTCCTAAATGACATTCGTCAGAGTAACGTCGCTTATCTTAAACCGGTAAGTGATGGCCGCGAGGGGAGGGAATCGCAGTCACCCAGTGCGCTCCAGAGGTTGCACGCAACTCGTGCATCCCTGTCTGCACCCATAAAGGTAACAGAAAGGAAATTCACTGCGGAGGTACACAAAACCCACAGAAACTCAATGTTAGCATACTAGTAATAACGCATTAGAATCATAGAATCGTCCAAGTTCGAAGGGACCTTTAAGATCATCAAGTCCAACCATTATTAGTTATGATAGGCAAATGCTGTCATAAGATGTTTGCTTCAGGAGAGCAATAGGTATTATTTTTCACATTAGTCTGTCCTCAGTCCCCCATAAAAACCACGTTTTTCTCTTTTTGGTAGCCCTGTTTTTCTTTAGCTCTGACTTTACACAAGAAAACACCATCACTTGGTCCATTTGATGAAGGGTAAAATGAAAGACAGGCAAGAAAATAACTTACCCAAGGTTGCTTAAGAAACTGCACGGGGCAGGAACTGGATTTCCAGTACCGCACTGGCCACGGTCCCCTGCCTCCACCTGCCCCCACGGCAGGTGCCCTGGACCCCGGGGCAAGTAACCACCCGCCGGGCCAAGGCTGCGGGAAGCCAGAAGGGTCCGCGGTACAGTCGTGCTCTGGGACTGCCTCCAGTTGGTCTGGTTTAAATGAAATTAAACGGTTTAGTGTGAGGGAGATGTCCCAAACTGGGATAACTGCCTCTTGGTGATGCTCTTACTTGGGTACCAAACCCACAGGCCACTTCTTGAAATGCTGGCCATCAGATTTAACCTTTTGCTTCTCTGAAATGTTTTGTTTCTTTGCATTGTACCGTTATTGAAGAAATACTAAACGCTGACTGCTCTGTTTGGAGCTAGGGATGTCGATGCATCTGTCTGTGTTGCTAAGGCTAGACAAAAAGGACAGAAAATCCCTTGCAATTAAAAATGGTCAAGTAGTATTTTGTAATTCATATTTTGTTTAATATTGACATTTTTAGCCAGTAGGCCGTATTTTGCTTTCTTTTATACCTACACTGAAATAATTATTCCCTCAGTAATTCCAGAGAGAGGAGTTTGTCCTCAAAGTTTGGCAGCGGCAGGTCCTGCAGTCACCCTGGTCCAGGTTTAACGTGATTGTTCTGTCCCCAAACCAAGTCTTGGGGCTGTGGTTTCTGCTGGCCAGTCCCACCCGGCTGCAGCCAGGGCTTCTCCTCAGGGCACTTCTGGCCTTTCTAGATCTCAGTCTATGTTTTGCATTTCAGTGCCATGTCTAAGACAACAAGATCTGCTCTTGTAAAGGTCACGGTTTATCTGTAGACGCCCAGACGGTGTTTGTGATGGGAGGTGGGTCCGTCATTGCGGCGGGATCTGCTGCCTCCCCACCTCTCAGGAAGTCGGAGGATGATGGCGCTCCTGCTCTGCCAGGCACAGCCCTCGCTTTGCACAGCGATGATTAAGAAACCCGGGTTCCAGGGAACAATAGTGAACCCCAGCCCCCCAAATAGTGACCCCCCCCAAAATCCTCAGAAGGTTTTTATAAATGTGGGGTTTGGGGTGGAGGGATCAATTCATGATCCACCCTAAATGGGCCAGATAACAATTGCTATCACCGCCCACGGAAAGGTGAAGCGATGGCTGCATGTGTTGGGGTTTTGGGGTTCTTTTTTGTTTGGTGTTTTTTGGGGGGGTTTGGTTTTTGTTTGGTGTTTTTTGGGGGGTTTGGTTTTTTGTTTGGTGGTTTTTTGGGGTTTGGTTTTTTTGGTCCTCTGTCATTGGGCCAAAGGGCTTGGATTTGGGGCATCAGGGTTTTATTCTCACCTGCCTGTGTGATCTTGGTAACTCCTTATTTGCCTCAATATCTTCAGTTTCACCTGTAAAATCGGGTTTTACTGCTGGAGCCGACCTGTGTGTTTGCTCCGTGGTGGGACTCGTTGCTGCTAATTGATTTCCTGGGCATTAAGAATCGCAAACAGCCAGTGGGGAAGACAAACAAAACAAAAGAAATTCCCAACCAGAGCTCCTTGGGGATCCCAGCTGTTACATTTTTGATCTTTTTACAGTTTCTGAAGGTTTGTACTAAACTAAACAGGTTTGGAAAAGAAGACTGAGAAATTTCCTCCTCCTAATGCTTCGTGTCCTTGTCCAGGTGCCATTGCCAAAGCAGCTGGAGTGAGAGACCAGACTGACCCGAAGAAAACAACTTGGAATAAAGACTATTCAAGTTTTGCTTACAACTGTTTCAGCAGATGTTTTCTGCAGAACCCAGGTGGTATATACGACTCTTTGGGAACAAAGCTTGTGAGACACACTTTTATAAGCGTGGTGAAAACGGCTGGCATGGGAAAAGTCAGTGCTAAGCGTTTCCATCGGGTATCAAACACTCCCGGTGCCATCTGTCTGCCAAGTGGATTTGAGGCTCCAGTTTGTTGTGGGAGTATTTTCTCAGAGGCATCAATAACCTTGTCTTTCTAGTTTGTCAGCAAACTATTTTGCTTCCACGTTGTCCTTCTGCTGCCAGATTCTGCAGGAACATGCTGTGCTCTATCTTATCTTTCTTTTCACACACATGCTCCTTTATTATTCTCTTGTCCACGAGAAATGTATTTGGTTTCCATGTATACAGCGTCATTTTTTAGGTTAAAGAAAAAGAAATGAAATAAAGTGCTCTCTGTAAGATGTGTGCGGCACTTCCATGGCTAACGAGACGCTCAGAGAACAGCACGGCTGCTCTGGTACGTCAAACACCTCGGCTTGATGGTTTCAAGCTACCTCTATTGCAGAACATAGCTGAGTTGGTCCCGTACCTGATCAGCGTATCAAAGATGATGCCATGCTCTGTTTTTGAGGGTTTGTAATCTTCATTCCCCACAACTCACCTCTGTCCATGATGTAATCCTTAATTACAGCGGCCTTGGAGCGTACTGAAATGCCATTTCAGGTCTCTCTCCGCACTCCTCTTAAGTGGCAGGAGGATGAGCCTTATCCCTCTCTGTGCCAGGAGTTTAAGAAACTCATCATTCCTCCTCGTATGGGGCGTGAATAGCATGTCTCACCCCTAGGAGAGCTGGGTATGATGGGGTTAAACCTGCTTATACACAACTTAGTTTTTCCTTAATATTTTTGTGACCTTTTTTTCTCCTCCCCTTTTTTAATCACATTACATTATTTTGCTGCAAGCCTCTTTTGTGAAGCAGCTACAGGTAAGTCACACTCTTGTGGAGGACATCCACAAGAGACCAGTTGGTTTTGGTGGGGTTTTTTTGTTTGGTTGGTGGGGGTTGGTTTTTTTTTTTTGTTGTTGTTTTTCTTCAAAGCAAGACATTTAAAGCTCTAAGGCATAGGGAAAGAACAAAGCTCTTTCCTTTGCTAATATGCAGCTCCCTTGCCTTCTTGTGGCTGATACACTTGGTCAAAAAAACACAGCTTTGCAGCTCCTGGCAGCATTTTGTTCAGGTGAGTCTCTCCTTGCTCCTGCCTATAACTCTGAGCAACCTTCCCCTGGCAGCTAAATCCCAGTCCCACCCCACATTCATTATAATAGTCCTGTAGTATCAGCAATGGCCGGGACCTCTTTGAATCCAAGGTAGTCTCCACTATCATTGGTTCAAGTTTTCATTTATCCTTGTCCTTTTTCTATCTATCACCTGGTCTCTTTCAAATCCTCCATCTTCCAAACTTGTAAAGCTCCTTCTCAGCTCTGCTTCTATCTGCAACTGTAATGCCACAGACTTGGGAAACCTGGTTGATGTATTGCCTAAGACATATAGCAAGTAGTTTTTAAATACGACGTGAAGGGGAGGGTAGAGCCATTTCTGCATGGCAGAGACATAAAAAAAGGAAGTAACGTTTTCATTGCACTCATTTCATACGGCCCTCTTTTTGTAAAGGATAAAAGTAGCAAAGGGAAGGAACTCAGTACTTCTAACCAAGCCCTCACATGGAGCACAGCAGCAAATGACAAGAGCAAAATGCAACTCCCCCAGAAAGCTATTACAGCAGGCTGCTCTCCATACTGGCTCGAAGACCAGGCTAGCGCAGCCAAGAGTTCGGCAGTTGGGACAGCGAAGTACAAAGGAAAATACATTATAGTGTTTTACAGTCTCCATCAAGCTGCCAGGCACAAATTACTGCTACAGCCAGAAGCAGCCAAAGCAGCAGTGCTGCAGCAGCCCCCACGTATTACCAGGGTCCACAGAGCAGGAGCTGCGGAGCCCTGCTCTTATCAGCGTTCTCCCACCGAGCAGCCTCGCAACTGATCCCAGGAGGGAGGCAGCCAGATCCAGATGCAGCAGAATCGGCTTCCTAGCACAGCTCCCAGTAATTCTAGAAGCAGAAATCCCTCTCAGGTAATTAAAAGAAGTGTAAAATCCCCGTTAAGTAAAGCAGGCTTATATAAGAGAATGGAGCAGCACGAACAAATGCTCAAGTACTCCACTTCTGTAGAGAAGCCTCTGTAAGGACGCAAGAGCAAGGCCGTACCATTCCCTCATGCCTCAACAAAGTTGATTCAGATAGAGAGCATTCAAAGCCAGCAGCTCATCACAAGTGTGGGCCTGCAGCACGAGCTGTGGGGTGACAGATCTCCCCACCACTTGAGGGAGTTCCACCAACCACAGAAAAGACAGAGACAAGCTCAAGTTTCCAACTACTTTCCCAACCTGAAATAAATGCACTCGACAATCACCGTTAGAATTTATTTTTCTTCATAACTGTGCAGTTTTTAAAATTCAACAGTAATGATGAAGTCATAGGCTACTATGTTCTTTAAGTGTGGAAACAGTTTTCAAAAAACAAAGACCATGCGCTACAAGTGAGGAACAGGCCATTGACTCTTCAGCTGGAATATACAGACATTTTCAATAAATACTGATCACTTTAACACTTAAATGGAATGACATGTTCGGATTTCTACACAGTCCACTATGAAAAGAGCATGGTAAGTTACATAAAAGCTTCAACTTTAAGGATCCTTGCTTTTTTGTTAAACTAATTACTTTGTTAGAAAAGAGAAATGCAAGAATATCTGAAATGGAGTGTCACCTGGACAACTTTCCCCCCCCCCATTGTTGGTAAGCTCCTGTTATCAAGATAATTCCGTCAGAGCTGGCAGTTAAGTTAAAATACATATAAAAGAATCCCGCACACCATTTTCAGGAGTTGTTACAGGCAAGCATCTTCATGAATTTGGAATGGGTTTTCAAAAACTGTATCTTGACGTTTATTGCTTTTACTTGTAAACCTGAAATCCAGTTAATTCCTTTGAAGAGTGTCAGAAGTACAGAGTCAGTGAGATGCATGTTTTACTTATACTTTTGCATTCTGGTTAAGAAGAAAGAAAAAGATGACCCACGCTCGAGAACACACATACACCTCCATCTACAAAACAGCCTCTACAGACTAAAGCGGAACAAGGTAAGTCCTAAAGCAGCAGTATTTAAAAACATCAATAGGGTAGAAACCTAGCTCATCTAACATATCTGAAAAGTTTTTCTTCCTCCTAGGCTTGGCCATAGTTTAGCTGGTATGCAAGGAAGTTTGGCTCTCCTGCAGAGAGGAGCAGTTTCTACAGATCAAGATTTCAGAGAGAACAAAGGTGCATTTTACTGGAACTGACAGAGGCACAGTGCCATACATATTCTTCATGTTTAGATCTATTTAGACTGTTTCCCCACTGCTAAAGGAGGAATGTGAGGTGAGGACAGGAACCCATATTCATTACAAGTATTGCACAGTTTTACTGCTTGCCAGTTAAGCTAGCAACGTGGTCTCAATACTGACCACTCAAGTGAGAGATTTGGAGGATGCAAGAGACACCTACTTTTGATACATTCCAGCTCACCTTGAACATCGCCAGCTTGAACATGCTACCCAGCATCTTGTAGAACTGAGATGAAAGGGGTGTTACTCTTACTAATAGACAAATTTGCTACAAGACAGTTTGAGAGCCTGCATTCCATAGGTTTCCATCTCTTCCTCCTCTACCTCCCAGAAGAAGAGACAAGCAAACACGTTTAAATTAGTATGTATTTGTGTAAACACCAGAACATTTTGCTATACAATAGAAAAAAGTTGCTGCTCTTATGTTCTTAGAGGAGCCCTAAAGACCTTGGAATACCTGTATCCTGCAACTATTACTCTGTACCACGTGCATTTGCTGTTTTGTACACAAACTGAAAGCAAGCTTGAACAATAGTAAATAGCAACTACACTCCTGCAACAGGTAAAAATGCCAGGTTGCAGCTGCTTACTCCTTCACTTTAGATATGTAGTCAGCCAGCTTGTTGATACTATCCTCTTGCTGTTCTAGAGCATCCAGTATGATGCCCATCGGGGTCTTCTTCAAGCCTATTCCTTCCATCTTGTTCTCCAACTTGTTCTTTATGTTCCGGAGCCTCAGAGAAGCATGGACAAACATCACTGCATGACAGAAACACACCGATTAATTGTTAATACCCAAGGAATGCATAGTTTTTGCAGCATTCATCTTAAGACACACTCCAACACCATGACATCACTGGAAGAAGATGAAGTCTCAATGACTGCTTAAGTAACCGCAGGTACCCATTTAATAATAAAGACTGGTTTTGCTATTTTGTGTCCCCTCCCCCCCCAGTTTTGTTCTGGGATCATTTAAATAGACATAGTAAAGGCAACAGCTAATTTAGACTCTGCAGACTTACTTGAGAAAACTCAAGTCACACGCCCCTAGCCCCCCAGAAAAGAGGAAAAATACTTACAGAGGAGAGGAAGCGTGATCCCAAACATGAACACCATGACATCTCCCAGATAGGAGATCAAGAAGTAGCTAGACAGCATGATGACCACTACAAATGTGGTTGGGTACTGCTTCTTCAGCCTGCGGAGTATATCCTTGTTGTGCGATACCCACACAAACCCCATGAACACCAGCACCACCACAGTACCACCAATAAGCATATTCAGGGGACTCAGAAATCTGCAAAGAAGAAGAAGGGTGGGGGGGAAGAAAGTGTCCCGTTTCAGAGCCTTTGTGACTTGTGTCCATATAGCAAACATCGAGCTCACTGGTAACTTGTTACTAGGGAGGTAAGGCAGTTGTCAAGACCTTTATCAACCTCTGATTTTTAGGCAGAAGCTAAGTAAGTGCAACTGAACAAGCAACACTTTGCAGTGAATTTAGATAATCTAGATAATCTTCGTCTTTATGTTCTCTTCCTGACCGTAGCTCAGGATAATGAGAATTTCTGAAGCATCTCATTGATAGAAGCGCTTACCACCAGGACCCCTCCTACCTGTGCAATCAACACATTCACTTGATATCAGACCCAGAGGTAGCAAATCCCAAGAGCAGATGGAGCTAACAATCAGTTGCCCAAGGGATTAATCTTTTCCCTACACATGACCAAAACCAGGCTCAGCCCAGGCCTTCAGATGAACTAGCTTTTCATATTATCTTATCTAGGTTTGCAAAATAGAAAGAGTAGGGGAACATTGAGTAAAGGAAGTTACTTCACCGTTTCTTATTTCTGAATAAACCTTATTGGTTTACACCCAAAGTAATTTTATGAAGCTGCATAAGGAGCTTACTACTGTCAGCACAACTGATGGGAGTCCAGTCCCAAGGAAGCGTGCCTGAGAGTCAGAAGGAACTGGAGTATGGGATAAAGGTCTTGCAGGAAGATGAGCCAGGCCTGGTAACGGGGTCACTCTGAGGTTTGTGTTCTATTATTGTTATCAGAGTTACCAAGCACACCAAGCCATCGAGTGGATCAGCTTTTGGGCTATAAACAGCAAGTCCCTTTTTTGGACCAGGGCAAGAACATCACCTGCTCAAACCACTTTCCCAAGTATTTAGAGCTTGTTCAGAGTCAAGCTTTCAGCAATGACTTTGCTTAGCTTGTGTCTGTACTCACACAAATTCCAGGCTCTATTATATTTCACTTATATAGTAATAAGCTATGTGATTCCATGTGCATTCTGATTTACTTGCTTGTATGTGCTCTGATCTAATTACACAGCAGCTGAGGGCTCTGAGCTGCTACAAGTATGACAGCAGTGTAACACTGCCCCAACAAAGCCAGATGTAGTCAACGTTTCCCCTTGTAGACTTTGTAGTCAGTCTTACTGTTCCAAAGCTAACAGGCACAATGACTCACCACTGCACCCGACTGCTGAGGAGGATGGTATGGTTTGTGGTCTGTGCTTCAGATCCGGCACAGGCAGAAGAAATCTGTTGCTGGACTGGTACGCCAACACTCTACCTGCAGTGCCAGAGAGCATTTTCCTAGAGAAGGAAGAACCCTCAAGAATTATTTCCGAGCACAGACTGGCTCTTGATTCTTTAACTCAGTTGTGCCAACAGGAGACAGGACAACTGGATGGAAAGAGACTAAAATTCAGACTAGTTCCCCACCTGCTTCTGCTACTCATGCTGAAAAGCCAACAGGGCTTTTCAGAAGTGGTGATTGGGTAGACTTGCTTGTTGCATCTGAGTCACTCCCTGCAGCCAGGCAGATTATTTTTAGCTCTGAATTGTCCGTCTTAAGTTTCCAGGCTGGAAAAAGTGAACAGCATCACTCTGGAAAGAAATCAGTTTCATCTGTGCTCCTTTGCAGCAGGAGAAGGAGGCTGACTCATGACTGGACCACACTAGCGCCTGGTTTATATACATACTACTGGATATATGAGGTTTTTCAAGTAGATATCACCTCCACATCACAGCTAGCTTGGAGCAGAAATAACCAAGCTTACTGAGACAACTCACAGCAACCTATTTTTTGGTTCCCAAAAATCTACAGACAAAATAATCCTGGAAGCAACAAAGGGCTAGGCAGAGCTCCACGCTACATTTTCCATGTATCTGTTAAATACTCTCAAAGTTTTATCTTCCCCACCCTTCCCTCTACTCCTGTTACAGCTTCAGAAACTGGTGATGACGAGCAATCCCTCCATATTTATAAGGAAGAGACCAAAGACTTCTCTGCTGTACACTTCTTTCTGGTATTATACAGGTTCTGTGTAAGTGACTGGCTGTAAGGGATGTGGGGAAAAAAAAAAAAAGCTTCAAAAGATCCCACTTTCCTGGGGAAACTTACTTGAATTACATGTTTTCTGAAGTGGGCTGCATTTCAACGCATACAGTGCACATAAGTATCAAATGAAGTCATTCAGAGCCGCATGAAAACAGATGGGGATAGCAGTTGCTGCTAAAAACTGCTATTCAGATTATCAGCCATGTGTCCACAGACTTCAATACCATTGATTGTACTACTGGATAGGGTGTCATATGCCAAGCTCCCCTTTACTACTCGACTTGCCCACAGTGTAATCCACAGCGCTATCTGAGATTCTCCTAGAAATTCATGTACAGAAACTTATTCTCCAGCAATGGCATTTTTTGGGAAGGCAGAACTCCATTATCCAGTTTTGCTCAGATCTGTTGGCACGCTGCTTTTGATAACACAATAGCTAAAAACTAAGAAGGAAAAAACATGGGCACATTATTTTAGAACACCAGTGTCTCGGGAAAAGAGAGCTGTATAACAGCCCTAGAGGTCACCTTATAGTCGAACGACCAACATTGATGTTGGCTGTAATTATATAGAGATCAGAACACAATATGTCAAATTTACGCTCAGGCAAGAAGGCCGAAAGTCTTTCAAAGCTGCAGAGACAAGGTAAGTGATCAGCCATTAATTATGCTACAAGATACTTTCTAAATATAATTCCCTTTAGCAGGGATTTATAAGACCTCTCAAGTACCTAAAAATGTAATGCATGAAACTATTAGTATGGCAATGGTGTGGTAACTTGAGTTTACACTGCTCAGATGACGCAGGAGAAGAAAAACTCTTTTGGAGTTGGAGAAGAAAACCACTACTTTCACTACCCTGCCAGCAATCAGTATGGCAGGACTAAATAGCTAAGAGCCCAGAGCACCCTAGCTGGATGATCTTTTGCATTGCTTTCTGTGGTGGACAAGGTATAACCCTGGTAGGATGCTGTGACCTCCAATACAGCTGGGACAAACTGGCAGGGAAAAGCTGTCACCTAGATTCAGTTCCAGCAGCATTGCAGGGTGACTTGCAACTGCACTCCTGCAGCCCTTCAGAGACCAGGTTTCCTTCAGCATCCGCTTCAATACAAAGTAAAGAGATGAGGAAAATAAATAAAGTCAAACAAACATCCTGCTTGGCTGCAGGGACACAGACATTGTCCTGTGCCAAGTAGCACTGTGGGACACTTTGTATTTGTGGAAGTAGTATCAGCAGAGATGCAGCAGCTGGGGGTGCAGCTGTGTGTGAAGAAGTATTTGTAGCTAAACTGCTACCTCTGGCCAGCAAGAACAGATTAAGATGAGAGAATTTTTTTTTTCTGGATTCATATTGCTAGACTCTGCCCTACGTGCATCACAAGACGTGTTAGATTTCCTATACAGATGTCGGAAAGCCCAAAGACCTCTGCTTTCAGCAACTTACCACATCACTTGTTGACAGGTTATTCAACTGCACACTTGTGCACAGACTTATGGCAGGAGAGGTGAGCGCTTACTTGGAGAATATATGGCTACAGCATAGGGAAAAAAGAGCTAGGCAAGGTGCAGCCTTTGTACAAGACAAGAAGCCTCCAACAGCATGAGCCCCGAAATAGGATAGCCCACCTAAAAAGCAGAAGCAGCTAGCTCCATCCTTCAATCATCTCCATGTTGGATGACTGTCTCAGGGTGATTACTCAGCAGTTGCTGTCACATCTGTTTCTTTTGCATGTGACCAGGCAAGTCTGAACAAAGGCACTGAGACAGTCAATGAAAACAACATCTTCTTACTTAGAGCAGCTCAGTTAGGCTGTTACATCAAATAAGCATGAACATTCCCTTTTAGAAGACCTTTGCTCCACCATGTTTCAAGTAGTGGGCAGGTGAGAGCACTTAAATGCTTCCTTCCTCATTTGTATTAACTCAAACAACACTAAAGCTAAAGTTCTGCTGCTTCTGTCCCCATACTTCTGGCTTTAATGAGGTTATATAGCTGTAACTAAGGGTAGCACGTAAAACTACGTATGGCACGTTGTCCCAGGTGATAGCCCTCAGCATCCACAGACTTAGCAATGCTTCTTTACATACTGTTAGTCACTTGCATTGCTTTAAGAACAGGAGACAGATTCCTTTCTGCAGAATCGCCAGACTGTTATGAAGTTATGTACTAATATTATTACGTAACGTATGTTTAGAGCAATGTGTGTTGTTCACTCATTCTTAATCTTTCATTAGGCATTAGAGAAACTAAGCATTTTGCTGCTCTGGAGTCTTTGTTTTGGCAAGGGAATCACAATAAGCATGTCAGCTAAGGTAGTGGTCTGGGGACAAAAAATTAAAAAAAGAAAGGAGATAAACACTTACTGGTTGCTAGGGGTTGTGAAGATGGACAGTAGATGTTTTAGAGAAGAAGTGGCAAAGAGAAGAGATATTGAACCTCAGGCTGCAGGGAAGACATGCCAGAAAAGAACAAAGGCTCTCGTAGATGCAGCACTCTGAAATCTAGTACACTTTTTAATACTGTCAGATTTAGAAACCAATTTTTACCAAGTACATGGCAACAAAAGCCTAGAAGAAATTACATCAGTTTTAGTAGTTAAGTTGGAACCGCAATACAGTGAAGCCTTGTTGGAGTAGGTGAAAGCACAAATTCCACGTATTAACCAGACATTGTTTGAGGGAGAGTTGCAAGCTGTTGTGGGAGGCACTAATTTTAATAAATATTGGTATAGCACACACAATGACAGGGCCCTAGCTCAGGGTAAGAACAGGCAGTCCAGTTCCTATACAACTGGGAGAAAGGGCACAATTTGATTTAGTAAAGAACTTGGGTTTTAACAGCAGTCTATTGCAACAGAGTTGTAGGGGAAAAAATACCCAGCACTAGTCCAGACTAATTCTTAAATGAATTTGCAGGGCAGGGAGGGTGGAAGAGACAAGGCTGCTACCACCAGCCTGTATTAGTAGAGTGGCACTAATTCAGTAGTTTTAGTTGCTTGTTCACCAGTTTATTATTTTCTACCTAGTCCTGTAGGGTGAAAGTAAAATTTACATGATTGCAAAGCACAGAACTTCATTTACATGTAACAGTAGCTATCGGAGAAGGCAAATGGAGGGGGAAAGGCAGGGAAATGATGCAGTAGAGACCATTACAATTCCACTACGCTCACAGAAAGGTTACTCTATACCTTACAGAGAGATGGCAAAAGACTGGAGAGGTCAACTTTGTTGTACAAGATGCAGTGAACTGAAGCCATGGCAATAAGCACTGTACTTCCAGTATCAAGAAACCTCTAGGCTACAACTTCCACAGCAGCCCAGCACCACCACAGCTACCAAGTACTACAATAGCTGAAAATGTAATCTCTGCATGACAAGACTGTCTATATAATTAGATTGTTTAAGAACAGGTAGAGTTGGTCACAGGCTAAGTTTAGTTTTAATCACAGGAAGACCACTGCATTCATTAGCTGTTTCAATAATCCTTCCCCTAGGTCTGTATACAGCCCCGGAGTTCGTAAAAAGCCATGATTCATCATTTATCACTCAGGGATTCCTGCCCATTACAGAATGAAGTGCAAGACAACAACTTAGTCATCAATTTAAATTTATCGGGAGAACTTTCTTCACCTTTCTCCCAAAGCCACAGTCTGGCCAAGTGAAAACTCTTTTTAATAAAAGAAATAGATAGTTTTTCCTCTATTGAAATGTTACCCTGTTTCCTTTAGAGTTTTTCTCCCATCCTTTTTTACTTCAGTGTTAGAAGAATCAGATTCATCATATACCAAAGGCTTTAAGACATGCAATAAAAAAAAATATTTGAGATCAGAATCCCACTCCAGGTGTTCCTCATCCGTAAATTTTCAACTCAGAGGGTTACCACTCAATATTAAGATACTAGAATTGCTGTTCTGATATTAATCTCTATCTCCTGTGGCTCTCTATCTCCTCCACCTCCCACCCCAGGAAAATAGTGGAAAATAAGTGGGAGATACATCACCCTTAATCTGAAGGAGGGAGATTAGAGTTCAAAAGCAGGATGGAATTTAGGAGACTCAGTAAAAGCTGCTGCCATCCCAGTTTTCCAAGAAGAGACATCAAAACATTTTTTCCTTCTACCTTCTTGGGTAAAAGAGCTGTCCCCCTGCTTTCCAGGGCTGCTGTGATTTACTTACTCATTTAGTGGTGGCTACAGCATCACACTGCTAAACAAGGGTAGATGAACACCGAAGTTTAGACCAAGGTGGTATAAGGACAGCAAGACCATGCGAGTCTCATTTTACCAGTCTAGTAGTCTACTGAACCGACTGCAACACATCCCCACCAAAATTAACAAGAAAGCCTATGCCACTATGCCAAACCTTTAATCATGCATCAAGAAGAAAAAGCAGGGTTCTCAGCCCCTCCCTTCACAGAGTGCAGGCCAAAACTCCCTGCAACCCAGAGAATCTTCGCCAACTTAGATGCTGGGTCAACAGCTTCAGAAGTCCTAACAAGATGCAGACTGCTTAACAAGAAAAAAATGGATTTACGGGTAGAATTTTAAGCCTCTGCAACATACAAGATAAGATACACTTCAGCCAAAACCACTCTGGCCTAGTGGCTGGGCAATTCTCCAGTGTAAGCATTTGTGCATTGTTTGTTGTGAAGAGTGGAGTATTCCAGTTTCCATATTAAAAGCTTCATCATCAGCCTCTGCTGCATGTTTTGCTTAAGAGCTTTCTGACCAAAGACCCTAGAGCAATACTTGAAGAAGAGTCACATAAGCTTTGACTCCAAAAATGATAATTACAAGGTTATTTCCCAATTCTCTTCTGGAAAGGTGGGCCTGACAGAACATCATACCAGCAGATGGTCCTGCCTCAAAGGTCTCAGTCCTGCCCATCAAAATTAAATTAATGTGTACCTTATTTATTTTATATTCAAGGTTTTTCAGTATGAGCAAATTCAGAAATAAGAAAGGCTTGCTCTGTCCCTTGAACATAAGCTTAGAGCTGTAACAGAGAACAGAATTCACCTCCGTTTGGGTTTGGTTTTTTTTTTTTAAATTCAAAGTGAACCTTATCTCAGCCTGAGCAGTCACACTGGACAGATTTAGCGATGCGCAGGATGCAGCTCGGTTTTTCAGAGCACGGCAACACCCGACACACAAACCCATCCCTGCTTTCTGCGGGCGCACGGAGCCCAGCGAGAAGCTGGGTGCCTGGAGCCAATCCCTTGGGCAAAGGGGCTTGATGAGCAGCCCGTGGCAGAGGAAAAAAGAGGGAGTCCTCAGATCTGCTAAACCCCCACCAATAAATAAATCCTAAACCCTGCCCCTAACCTAACAAGCCCCNGTAACGCAGCGCCCGGGGCCAGGCCGGACGCCTTCCCGTGGCACCGGGCCGAGGCGCAGCGCCGCCCGCCCGGGCAACGAGGCCACCCCCGGGCCGGCCACCCCTCCAGGGAACGGGGCCACCTCCGGGCCGGCCACCCCTCCAGGGAACGGGGCCACCCACCCGGCGGGGGCGAGGCCCGCGCACTGACCCCACAATGGAGACGACGGCAGCGGCCACCATCAGGTAGTTGGTCTGGTAGTAGAGGCGGTTGCTGACCACCCGGTGGTTNGGTTGCTGACCACCCGGTTGTTCCATTTCGAGATATCCTTGAAGTCGGGCCGGGCGAAGCGGTCCGAGCCGGGAAAGAAATCGTCCCAGGCCCGCAGCGGCGCCACCTGCACCTCCATGGCTGCCGCCACCCCCGCCCCGCCGCCGCGCAGGCCTAAGAGCGCCGCGGCACCGCCCCGGGGCGGCTCCCGGCCGGCAGCGTCCCCACCGCCACCCGGCCCCGGGAAAGGCAGCCGGCAGGGGCGTAGCGCTGCCGCCGCCGCTAAACATTCGTTTGTTCCTCCAGCGAGAGATGATGTGTATTTAACACCCTCTGTGAAACGGGGACTCGGGGTCTGATGGCGGGGGGGGGGGCCACGAAGCGGCCGCCCCAAGCGAGGAGGCACGGGAGGGGTGGAGCCGTGGCAGGGAGACCCCCCTAGGGGG
>VYXH01005799.1:874552-891117 GCA_013397275.1 Burhinus bistriatus | reverse complement strand
GCCCCCACCCCTCCTGCTTGGGAAGGGGCGGGGGGGTGCGGGCAGCCGTGGTGGTTCAAAGCCCAGCGGTCCCTGTGAGAGGGGGGACGCCGAGAGGCTCTTGCAGCGCTTCGTCCCCGCCATGGCTGTCCCCTGCCTGTATCCCTGCTGCGCCGCCATGCCGGGCCGCGAAGGCCTACCCAAAATGGAGGCCAGCAGTAAGCCAAGTGCGACCACAGCACCACAGGTTGGCACCCGCTCCGTCTGTGAAGGGTTTAAACCCCTAAAAGTGAGGAGCCTGAAGCGCCACCCCGCTACGCCCGGCTCGTCTGCGTCCCGCCCCGCCTGAGGTGAGCTCCTTTGGAGGGTGAAGGCTCCCGCCTGCGGAAGCTGCTCTACGGGCGCTCCCAGCACAGCCCCGCGGGCAGGACCAGGCCAGCCCCAGCCCGGGGAGCGCTGATGAGACAAAAAATGCCCGAAAACGCATTAGTCGGGGTTGAGGGGGGTGGGGGTGGGAGTGGGTGCGCCCCGCCATGTTGCCATGGTGATTAGCGCCCCCCCTACAAGCGTGGCGGCGCTCTGGCAAAGCACCGCCCACCGAGGCGCCGCGGAGCATTGTGGGAAGCAGAGGGAAATATGGCGGATGGTGAGGAACCGTAAGTGCCCTGTATGTGTGTGCTCGGCCGCCCTTTCCCCCGCTTCCCGGGGACGGGTGGGCCCCGGGGTCCCCTCTCCCTCCTCCCCGGTCTCTGTAGCGCGATACTGACCCTTCTTTTATTCTCTCTCTTTTAGGGAGAAGAAAAGAAGGAGGCTAGAGGAGCTGCTGGCGGATGGGTTAGTGCGGGGCTGCGGGCCAGCGGGCTCCTGGCCCGGGGCAGGGGCAGGCAGCGCTTGCTGAGGGGCGGCTGGTAGGTCAGGGCGAGCCGCAGCCCCGCAGGAGAGGTGTGGGCTGGGAGGAGGCTGGGGGTTAGCTCAGGGCTGCGGGGCCCGCTGGAGAGGCGGCGGTCGGGGCGACCGTGGGTGAGCGGCCCGGGGCCCGGCAGGCCGGAGGGGAGGGGGTGGCACAGCCCAGGGCCGGGGCCTGAGGAGGGAGTCGGAGGAGAGGGGTTAGGTGGGTCACTGTGAGGAGGCGGGGGAAGGCGAAAGGGCGCTTGAGCAGCAAGGACTGGGGAAGAGGAATCTCCTGGGGAGAGGACCAAGGGGCTCACCCGCAGTGGGGATGGGAGTTGCGGGCTTGGAGCTTGGCATGAGTAAAGGCTGGTGTGCTGGAGAGCTTTGTGACAGGAGTGGAAAAAGCTGCATTGCCGGTCAGGGACCTGGGGAGGGCTTCTAGGCTAGAAGCAGGTGACTAAATTTTGGCTGAAAATTAAAAATTCAGACTACAGAACAGATGCCTGTGCTTATTAAAACCCTAAGTTCTATGCATCTGTCTTAAAGACCTTGAAAACTAATGCTCAGAATCTTTAACCTCATCTGCTTCCGTCCCCTAACTATTCCCTTCCATCTGCTTGTGGCCCTCTTCCTAAATATCACCAAGCAGACCTGCCTGCCCGAGCAGTGGACTCGCAGGCAGTGCATGTGTGTCTTGGGGTGAGGGTCACAAAAATCCTTGGGCATGTTGGATTGGGGGGGTGCATGCCAAGTCCCTCAAAAGCATGAAGCTCTGGAGATGTGAAGGTGGTAGGGAAAAGTCTGGGCCTAAAGCAACATAAGGACTGTGGTGCTCTGATATTTTAAACAAAATTTAAAATGAAAGTAATTCAATGAAATAAATAAGAATTTTGTTGAACTCTTATAATACAGATAACTGGTAATGCTGTAACAACACAAAAATAAACACTTGAAAAAAATGTCTCTGAAATTAAACATAAAATCTCAGGTTGAGTTGTTGATGTTTTTCAGATCTCCACATCGTCCAACCTTGTAAAAACTGAACTGTAGTACAATAGCAAAAGCGAAACTAGAACTTACCATTTTGTCACTTACAAAGGAAAATACACATTTAAATAGAAAAGGAGTACTGCTGCATAATGGCTGTTTATAAGGACTGTATAAAAGGATAACAAAAGTTGTTCTTAATGTCACCAAGCATAGCTTCTGTACTCGTTTCCAGAAAAGTTAAAAATTATAATATAACCCATAGGAGCAATTATTGTGATGTATATTGACCCATTTTATTTGCTTAAGTCAGTGCTTAATGCACATCCTGGGAACTGGTATAAACAGATCAACCCAGGATTTAGCAGTGGGAACGTTGGATTTATTCACACTATTTCATGCTACGTGAAATATGTGTATTTTCACATTCTTGTGAAAACTGCGGGAGGTACAAAAGTGCAAGTCAAATATCAGAAGAGCTCTTATTTAACTGCTAATACAGTAATTTAACTTACCTGAAGTCAACAGTTAACCAGGAATGAGTTTAGTATGCAATCAAAACATAGGCAAATTTTGATGTATTTATTCCTGCACTTTAGTGAAGTTTTTCCCTGTTAACTGAAAATCTTTTGCAAAAATAATGCCTATAAGTTAAAATTACTATGGACGTGCTCTGTTGTCCATCTTCTGAATTCTGCGAGGATAAAGGCATTTGCTGTCTGGATGTTTTCACTACATTTTCCTTTTATTTTGAGATGAGTCACCAGGAAGTAATAACACATTCTAAATATTACCCAACAGTTATTGATACAAGCGTTCTTCATACTACTTCATAGGAGGAAGCAAATAACACTCCTTATCAGTGATGACACAACCTTTCATACTCGGGATTGGCAAAGCTCTTTTATTAGAAGCTTAGTTTGGTATTAGCATAGAACATAATAGTTCATATATATTGAGTGGAGCTCCTATTTAAAAAGCGAAGTGTGCTCTGTTGAGAAAGGGCTTGTTCTATGTAGGCAATGATCTTATGTTAAAAAAATTACTTCAGTGAGCTGATTTTGAACCATTCCAGTAAGTCTCTTAAGAGTTTAAATTTATAATTATCTACTAATAAAAGTGACCCGCAGAAGGGGAAAAAAGGGTACTGGAGTATTTAATGTAAATTTCTGTCTCAAAAATTTAAAAGACGATAACTGCAAACATTCACTTTTTGAAGTCAGATTGCTAACACTGACAGGCTCAGGAGATGACTGAAAAATGAGGGTATTGTAAATTACGTAGTACTGATTGAGGGTGAAGAGCATTCAAGATTCATATTTTTTAAAAAACTTGTTTAAATAAACTCCTATGAGGATTCAGAGAAGACAGTGTTGGCACCTGACACTGTTATTTATTCAGTGTCTCACTATTGCAGTTACATACTGAGAATTCTAAATATGATTTATGAACTTAAAAAGTTTGTCAAAAAAAGGGTACAAGACTTGACTCTGAAAAAAAACAATCGCCCTCAAAATCTAAAGGGACAACCTCTTTTTCTGTGTCCTATTTAAATATGAGGAAAATAAAAGCAAAAAGACTAGACCCTTTTTTCACTTCAGGTCAACTTTTACTAGTAACAGCTACATCAGTGGGGTTTATTGAAATGCTTGGGTTTTTTCCCCGCTATGCATATTTTTATTATTTCTTTCTAGTTCCACAAATAAAACCCACTCATGCAAATGTTCATGCACATAACTTGCATAAAAAATATGCAGATGCATTTGTATGAATGGTCAGTAATTTGGGTGTTTTTAAGATATATAAAGAAAAAATACATTTCAGAGGTGTGGCTTTTTCTCTATGGTTTTGCAGCTGAATTTACTGTGTTCTGTGCAGAATGGCTGTTGATGGTGGGTGTGGGGACACTGGAGACTGGGAAGGTCGCTGGAACCATGTAAAGAAGTTCCTCGAGCGATCTGGACCATTCACACATCCTGATTTCGAGCCAGGCACTCAAGTGAGAAACACTTACTTTAAATAAAAAATTTGTAGCGTGTATTGCAAGCTAATGTAAACAGTTTCATTAATTGACCTCCAGCAGTGTATGAATACTAGAACTACATGAAAAGCTTCTATTTTAATCAATTGAATATTATGTTGCTAGAAGAACATACTGTATTCTTTCTATAAGCTTGTATTTCTAAATTGTACAGACAGCTACAAGCTTGCTGTCTCATATATACTTGTATAACAACATATGAATTATGATCTCTTTGAGGTCTACATGAAAAATAGCAGCATTTGTCTCTCCATTTTTAAGTAAAGGAATTTCTTGTACTTAAATAAGGAATTAAGGTTAATATGAATACTTAGAGAATTGAGAAAGATATTTAGTAGGGAAAAGCAAAATTTAGACTTTTAATAATTTCTTCTGTTTTCTTTTTTTTGGTATTTCACTGTTACCTTTTCAATGTACTGTTCCATTATTTACTAGTTTGAGGGTGGAGTCCAGTAGAACAGTTCACAGAAAGCAGTTATATAGTTTAAAATGTCAATTTTTTTGAGCCAGCAATGTTTTGTGTCTGTTTAGATTTATTTTGTATTATGTATCAGTAAATTTTTTTGGAGGAAGAAAACATTATCTCCTTAAACCAAATAATAATGAAGGTGGACCTTGCTTTTTTCATGGTCAAAATTAGTATAAAGAGAATACCAATAGTAACAAAGGTCTTGCTTTTCTGTAAGTTGGCATATAGGGACTGGATGAACTCAACAACTGATTAAAGTCCGGTATGTAATTACTTCTGCAAGCAGAAACTGTTTTATTGATCTAAGTTGTTTTATGTCAAACTTACTAGGCACTGAAAATTTACGATAACACATTTTTAAGCGTTATGACGCAAAGGACAAATTATACTTTTTTCCTGTTTCGTGTATTAATTTTTGTTTTGTGTTTTCTGCAGGCTCTTGAGTTTTTGTTAAGCACGTGTAAAGTACTAGTTATTGGAGCAGGAGGATTAGGATGCGAACTCCTGAAAAACCTGGTAATTACTCAGTTTTTACCCTTTGTTTCTTTTTTTTCCTTGAGGAAACTTATCTTTTTCTGTTTTGCTAATTTGGCATTTTGATTGTATATAGCTACTAGATTTCTAACTTCTAATCAAAATGTATAAAATACCTGACAATACAGCCAATAAACTTTAAGAATGCACTTTGCTAATAAGCTTGAAAGGTGGTAGTCTGGTGTGTTGCATGTTATTTATTTAGCTTTCTCAGAGCTTGTCATGAGGGACACCATGCTGCTGTTTATGAAGTGTAGACAAAAATTGACCTGCAGCCTTAGATATGGTCTAATTTTCCCCAATTACCAGATGTAGGGAAATGAAGTAAACTAAGAACAAATCATGCTCATCATGATACAAGGAAGTGTTTGGAATACAGTGGGTGAAAAGTACCTTTCCAGATGAAAAGCAATACTTTGAACTGCCATAAGTAGCTAGTGCAAAGGTTAGTATCGACAGTGAAAGTTGAATTTAATTTCAGTTTATTTTACATCTTTGGATTAATTCAAAGTGAGGTTAGAATTGCTGGAATTATTTATATTCTTTCATAGTGAAATTAGTAGAGCCAGACTTTCTGTGTCCGCGGTGACCTTTGCGTCCGTGCATTCTGTTTGGCCTTCTTGAGTAGTAGCTCTCAGTTTTTCCAGTTCCTCAAGATCAGTAAATCTGAGGTGCCTGCAGAGCCTGAACTCTCCCTGAGAGTTGCATATGTATTGCTGAATTCAACCTAAGTAATGGCAGCTTTGAGTCATACTGAGTTTTCCTGTATGGAAATGGCTAAGGAGGAATAGGTAATAGCATAAGAACAGGGAAGGAATATTACAGTACGTCCCTGATGTACAGATTATCAGAAGGTATTCTGTAGTTTTCTTGATACACTGTTAGTTTATAATGGATTCTCTCACTACGTGTTCTGAAAAGCATTTTTAAAGTGTTCAAAATGCAGTCACAGGATCATGTACTGCCAGATACTTGCACAATAAACGTGTATAAATTTAATTATCCTATTAACGTGGTTTTTATCCTCACAGACGCTCATATTTATCATAGTATCTCACTGTTACCATCCTGTTTGAGTTTGGTAGTTTAGACTAATACTGTACTTTTCCATGCTTCAATTTAATAATAAGAATTTCTGTCTTTGCGGATTCTATGGAAAATGTGTGGATTGATATAATAACTTATTACGAAATAACTTTTTTCCTTAGTTTATACCAACACTTACGCATTAGTGCACTTTACTGTAATATTTATGTACTGCTGTTTCAGTGTTTCCACAGATTACCTCCAAGCTTGAGATGATTATTAAATCGGTAGCCTCATTTAAAGCCAGGCATTCCAGATCCCTTAACGTAGGGGTTTTACAGTTCCAGCACTTGTGTGTACTCTTGTTCTGGTTACTGGTTTGTTACTGCAATGCTTAAGCAAGATTTTACTTGAAGAGGCTATGGCAGCTTCAAGGCAGTTTTCTTTCTTTGGGAATTTATTGCTAGTGAATTTAACCTCTGCCCAGATCTAATGTTTTATGTGTTTATTGCGACATAACAAATTCAATCTGTTGATAGCTCGCTGAGAGGGAGGATTTGTATGGGATAAGGGACTTTATAAGTCTGTTGTATGCACTTCGTTCCCCTCTCTTCAAAAAGGTTTTAAGTTACCGTGATTTATTTTTATCATTTTCAGAAAGATAAGCTTATAAGTAAATCTAGATTCTGTTCACATGTACCCATGTCTTTGGGACAATGAATATAAGTTCAATAAAGACTCCAGTCTCTCTCTTCATGATATCTCAGCCTTGTTTTTCTCTTTAGCAGGCTCTCTCACTCTGCTTTGATAATACTGAACAAAATCTGAACATTTATCAATGAAACAAAATTATTGTTCAGCACCAGGTGTATCCAATATAACATACAGAAATTCTTGCTGCTTTTCTTACAGAAATTAATTTCTATTCTGAAAAACTTTAGTCCTGTTCATTTGTTTAATCAGTTTCCTGATACAGCATTTTAAATACTTATTATGCATGGGATGGCTCTGTTTATTCAGAAAATGCAAAATGAAAAGTGTGGAAGTCTTTATACATAACGAGATTGAGTCTTGATGGAAAAAAGTTAGGGGACAGGACTCAAATTTTTTTGGAGTCACTTCAGAACATCGCAACACGTTTCCTTTCTCTAAACCCAGTGTTTTACAGCATGTATTTCCCTTTAACCACAATTCATGTTGTTTCTTTGTGTGTGACAGACGTTATTACTTTATAAGATCAGATCTGCAATACAGTTTTAAGTTAATTTTACTTGTAAGTTATTTGCCAAATCTAGTGATGGACTGCATGCAAACAGATCAGGCGGAACTTCTGTCAGAGGTTCAGTGTGTTCTTAGATAGTGAGGTGACTTTTTGTGTTTGCATTCTGTTCCAGCATGGAATGCAGTGGGGAATGCTGCTTTATTTTGAACTGTCATTTGAGGGTGGACATACCAGACTCATTTATGTCAACTGTGAAAATGGTGAATGTTCAAAAACTTAAAATTTTAGAGGAATTAAACTTTGTTTTTCTCTTCCTGCCAAGCAAGGCAGTGCTTATGGTATTTCTTCAAATGCTGTGTTTTTTCTCCCAATGAACACTTTTGATTTACTGCAGTTGTGAGGGAATACCGCAAACTCCCCTTACAGATCAGCCTACCGTTGACTTCCCTGTGTTATGATTAAGTAGGCCAAAGCAATACTGCGTTCAGTAGACCACTGAAATGTTACTAATTCCATCTGCCTAAGTATCAGCATTAGCAACCCAACAAAGAATGTTCTTTTAACAAAGAACGACCATATACCTGTCTGCACAGAGAATGAAGAGCAAATATGTTTGTTCCTCCAAAGGTTGCTTTTTTGGCATGTGGAATGAATTCTGGAGCACTGTAAGCATTTCATTTCCTATTAAATGAAGTTGACTCTCTCTTTCCACAGGCACTGTCTGGCTTTAGACAGATCCATGTTATTGACATGGATACTATAGATGTTTCTAATCTTAACCGACAATTTCTGTTTCGGTAAGTGGTATTTTCACGATTTGACTTTTGGGTTTTTTTTCAGTGTACCTAAAGAAAATATGTGAATATGATGATTATTTTGGTTCATTCAAATACAGCTAATGCCTAATGGCAAAGGTGACACCAAAGAATGGTGCACACAGATTGAGATATCAATTTTCTGGTACCCTTTTCTTCCAAGCAAAATGAAAAATTGTTGGCTTGTTTTTGATGCTGATAACTGTAGTTACATGGACATATTTAGATAACTCTGGGGCTCTCATATCTGATGCTTTACAGGGATGCCTTAATATTACCCATATCGGTAAATTGTCCTACAGTAACAATTAGTCACTTAATTCAGTATTGCAATGCATAGTCTGGGAAGGTTGAATTTACTAAAATAATGCATTTGAAATTGCTTGGGTTTTTCCCCTAGACCGAAGGATGTTGGGCGACCAAAAGCAGAAGTAGCTGCAGAATTCCTAAACAGCCGCATTCCCAACTGTGCTGTTGTAGCGTATCCTTTTGTAGAGAAGTAGTAGCCCCGAAGGCTTCAAAAACCTAGAAAACTCTGTAGGTGGTAAGACTATCTAAAGTATTTTGCTGCCTTCCTCTCTTTTTCATAAAATAAATAGATTCATTCAGCTGGTGACTGAGAATTCTTTCTCAGTGGCATTAGCATACAGGAAATAGCATGGGGAAAGAAGGCTAAGCTTTAAGAAACTATTTTGTATGTTTCCACTGAGTCTTTTTATTCAAATACAATATTCTGATTTTCACTGACATATTAGAATTAGAAGTTTATTCACCAGTGTTTTGAGTATGTATGGGTAGGAGACAGTTTAGAAGAGCAGCGCTTACTGATACAGGACTTTGTGAGAGCACATGTTTTGAGCTTCCTAAATAGTTTGCCTGCTGAGCTTTCTCCTGTGTGTGACTACGACATTGTGTCCTTTACTTCTTCTGTCAGATGCTACAGCTTCAGCTGTGGGAATTCTGAATCTTTCAATCATTTAGTTTTTTTAAAAAGTGTCATATAAAATTACAGTAATAAATTAGATAGTGTTTTGGCTTTAGATTAGCAAATAGAAAACAGTAAACTTAACTACTACTTTGTAAATATATTCCTTTACTGGGCTTACATTCAGATATTTTAAAAAGATTCAAGACATGGATGAAAGCTTCTATCGACGTAAGTGATATTTGTTTGCCTGCCAAACACCCACTGGTGCTTTAGGGGAACAGCAGTTGGTACTGCTTGCTGCTTTTCCTGGTAGTTAGGTTGCTAATTATTTTAGCCTTCTACAGCGTACTGGAAGTAGAAGTAACAGATAGAAAAAGCTGAAATGCATCTCTCATATAGGTAATGTAAGGGAGATAGTTAAACTACAGTCAGTTCTTCTGGACTGTTATGGACAGAATACTTTGCTTGTCTTAAGAAGTATGCATTAGTATAGACTTTAAAGAACCTTTTTTTTCCCCCTAGAGTTTCATATTATTGTTTGTGGGCTGGACTCTATAATTGCAAGAAGATGGATAAATGGCATGCTGGTAAAGTCTTCGGTCTTTTTAAAGCCTGGTTATTGCTTGAATATAGATAAGTAAAATTGAACAGACTTGTGTAGAATGTGTCATTAAAACAAAATGAGGACTGTTGAAACTCACAGCTTTCTGTGTCTATTTCTGTTTTCTTTTCTTTTTTCTTTTTGTGAACAGGATAAAATGCATGCTCTCTTTCCTGCCTTTTTCTTGAGGAGTGTTAGCCAACATTTGTGCAGTGCCCTGCAGGGGTAATTTCAAAGTTAGATTGCATTGTTTGTGGCCTTGTGCAGTCAGCTTTTGAAAATCCTAAGAAGGGAAGTTTCACAGCCTCTCTGGATGCTCCCATTGTGAACATTTTTTTTCATTAGCCAAACAGTACTTATCATGCTGCAACGTGTAAATGTCATCTTTTGGAGCCCCACTGCTACAGAGTAGTAGAAAGCTGGTCATTGAACTAGGTAGTTTTATCATTGTGTATTTGTTTATAGAATAATGATCTTGAGTATTTACCAGTATTTAAAAAAACCCTAAAACAACAAACCAAGAATCAAACCCCCAAATCCTTCAAACCAACCGACTGTTTGTTCTGGTATACTATAAGGAAATAATAGTATTTTTCAGGGGAATGAGGGGAGGAGGAAGTGGAGGGTGAAGGTGATAGATGAAGTCCTGCGCACTGATAAATAAGTAGTGTTTTATACACTATGTACCCTTAAAATAAACTGTATATTAAGCATTTAATCTTGTGGTGTACCATTAAAAATAAATTTTTTAGGATTTTTTTTTTCTTCCTGCAACTTGTTTAAAAAAAACAAACCCCAAACAAATAAAAAACATCAACCACCCCCCCTCATTTATTTGTTAGATGTCATTTTTACATTATGAAGATGGTGTACTGGATCCGAGTTCCATCATACCTTTAATAGATGGAGGAACAGAAGGTTTTAAAGGAAATGTTCGTGTGATTATTCCTGGTATGACAGCATGTGTTGAATGCACGCTTGAGCTTTATCCACCACAGGTAATTGCAACCAGTGATACTTCCTTTTTTTGTATTTCTCTGATTTGCTTGTTTCTTTTCCTAGTACTGTACATAATGTGTTACATGCTTGCTTCTGGTTTTCTTCCCCTGCCCACACCAGGTCAATTTTCCCATGTGTACTATTGCATCTATGCCCAGACTACCAGAGCATTGTATTGAATATGTCAGGATACTGCAGTGGCCAAAGGAGCAACCTTTTGGAGGTAATTAGTATATTGCATTGGTGCTAAACTGACATTTCTCATTTTAACTAATTTGGTTTGAGTTACGTATACACAACTACTTCAGTAAAACACTACTGCCTTTTAACCTTACGTGGCTCATTGTCATATTGAATCTTAAGCCTCCTCTGAGCTGGGACGGATTTTGTCTTCTTGGACTTGCTCTCCAGTTCCATATTTGTTCACGTGTTTCTCTCTCTTAACACTGCACAATGTCTTCCCTGACTCAAAATGTAACCTGTAACAGCCCTATAAATCTGTGAAGTTAACACAGCTTGTATGTAGAATGTGTTAGAACTTACGATGTTTGTAGAAATGATATTTTGGTTATTTAAAGTGTCAAGTTTTAATAGCTTAATGGGCTATTTGTTTTAACCCAAATTAAAGGAAAGGGATTTTTTTTTTTAGATGAAAAAAACGCTGTGTTTCTGAAGAACTCTTATACCTGTAATTTATCTATAAATTCTTAACTTTGCTGTAGAAGGTGTTGCATTGGATGGAGATGACCCTGAACATATACAGTGGATTTACCAGAAATCTTTAGAAAGAGCATCACAATTTAATATTAAAGGTGTTACATACAGACTCACCCAAGGTAAGGGTATGGCGTTTCACCAAGTTTGTGGCATTTGCAGTTAGACTGGATTGGCATTCTTTGTATTTGTTACGACTAAGCTGGCAGCTCTGCTGAGAACGAAATAGTTCTTTTCTCCCTTAACATCTTAAAACAGAAACAAGCAGCTTGTTTCCTGTGCCAGCACAAATATTTTATGATGAATCAGATATTTAGGCATTCGTGATGAATCAGAGGAACTTATCTGGGACAAAACTGAACATTCTTTTTGCCATTTTATTTTTAACCTGGAGCAGCTCCACAGTTTACACTACACTGTGACCACTTTTACTAGGTCAAAGAGTAGGAACAAAAGAACGTGATTGCCTCTTAGCAACAGCAACACTTTATGCCAGTTTAGTCTCGTTAAGACTATGGCATCTGTGCTTTTCTGCTGTATATGCCTCTGTTTGCAAGTGAGTGCAGAATGCTGCCACACATTTAATCAGTATTTTAAATGCTAATCACATAGAAAAGAAGTGGAGAATCTCATATAGAATCTCCAGAATTTGTGGTAACTTTTATCTGTGTGTTGACTTGTAGTACTGAGAATGCATCTGAAATGCTGGGCTTGAAATGCCATGCTTGACCCTCAGTGTGTGCCTTTCTGTCAAAAAAGGGGGAACTGATTCCTTGTGTATCTTCCTCAGATTCCACCTAATATATTGCAGGTGGTATTTTTCTTTGCAGCAGTTTATACTGGCTTCTCTAGTAGTATTTTTTTGGTACAGTTAAATGTGAACTCCAGTTACGAAATATAATTATGTACATGCAAATGGCTGCACAGTTTTCAGCATTTGAAGATGGTTTCATTATGAAGTACATAGCCGAAAGAAGGCAAAGATAAAAGTTTGACGCAGGTTTTCTCAGGTGTGAAGGGATGCAAGTCAATAATGAGAAGCCAGAGGAACTTCAGACTACTTAGGAATTTGCTGTCTTTTTGGCAGGCCTGAAAAAAGAGTGAACCTCCTTGTTCCCGATGTACGAACTTGTATGCATAGGAAATCTTGCTCTGTATCAGTGTGTGTGCTATGCTCTTTGACTGGATGGGCTCAATAAGAAGAGCTGGATGAAGATGCCAATACAGTTTGGCAAGCCTGTTCTTGCAGAAGGAATACCAAACCCAAATAACTTTCCTTTATGCATTTCTCCTGTTAAAGAGGACTAGAACTGAGTTTTAAATTCATTTTCAGTGCTAAATACAGAATACTTGTTTTTAGAATTTCTTCAGTAGTTCTATTTGTATGATACCTTCCTTTTCTCAACACACTTGATTCATTCCTAAAGTAAAAAAATGCCAAAGTACTTGCGAAACATGCCGTTACACCTTATTGTTATAGAAATTCCTGGAAAGTTTTAAGTACCTTTGGGTATACCCTTCTGTAATTATTCTGGCTAAAAGTCACATCTCACTATAGTTTCTTGGAAGAGACAAAGTTGTACGTTTTATTTTTACAGGTGTGGTTAAACGAATTATTCCAGCGGTAGCTTCTACAAATGCAGTAATCGCAGGTATGCTAAAAGAACTCATCTCACTTCTGCTTTGTAGACTTCAGTGTTTTGTAAGGCAACAGTTTGGAATGGAGAACTTGGGGAGGATAGTAGTAATTTTTAAATGGGTCTAATTTATTCTTATAGTCTTGTTTCGGCTTTTCCATAGAGAATCTGCAAGTGTCTGTATAAATTTTAAGGTCATGTATCACTGTGGAGGTGAACAAAAGTATTTTAGACTGGGAAAAAAAAATGTAATTGGAAAACACGGTACATAAGCTCTGTTTAGTGTCAGATTAGTGCCAAATCTGTGGTGTTAATGCATAGATCTACCAGCTGCCTTCGGATGTTTATTTTTCTCTTTACAAATTGTTATACTTGATTTTTTTTTGTCACTTCTTTTGTACAACTCTGTGCACTAATGTCTGCATGTTCTGAGATAAAGCTAGAAAGTGAAGAAATTGTTTTGTTTTTTTTTTTGTCATTCCAGCTGTTTGCGCCACTGAAGTTTTTAAAATAGCCACAAGGTACTTCATTTCTTATTAATAACATACATGATTTCCAACATAATGACATGTATTGACACTACCATGTTTGTCATTATAGTGCATACATTCCTCTTAACAACTACTTGGTGTTTAATGATGCGGATGGATTATACACATACACATTTGAAGCTGAAAGAAAGGTTAGTGCCTTTAAAGGCTTGCAGGCTTGTTTCCTTGATTTTTATTGAACTTACACAGTTTGTATGTATTTCTGAAACCCAATATTGACTCTTTTGGCCACTAGCACGGTTTTGGGGTCTAATAGTGATGACAGTGGCACTCTGTCCCTGTAGAGTAGCAGGACTGTTTACTTCCAGATCAACGGATGTTTTATTTGATGTCCTGGTTAACGAAACCTTTTCTCCTATCCATTAGTTTACCAAAAACTATTGCATTGTGTATATAATGGCATATTTAATTGTTGCCTGTTTAGCCAAAGTTTCTTAATATTTGGAAAGTAGCTTCTGGTATAGGGAGGTTCTTCAGGCAGCTATTTCTGTCTGCTCGTGCAACATTGGTATCTCAACTGTTTCTGCTATGCTACCTGCAGAGGAAAATAGTACTTGATTTTTTTGAAAGTGAATCTTGAAGATTTCCCCTGTAATACAGGAAATGTGGTTTACGAAATAAGATACGCAATCTTAAGAAGACTCATAAGCAAAACTTCTCAAAAAGAGGTTATGACAACAATTGATTTGAAAATCCATAGTATTAAATTTAATGTCAGATGAAATTTGTAGTTTATAAATACTTAGCTGCTGTTGGGAGCCCATCGAATAGTTGACGGTCTTTGTGAGGAATTGGGTTTTATCATTAATACTTTCAAAGGTATTAATATTTCTAGAGCTAAAACTTTTTTTAAAAAAAAAAACAAACACAAATAGTTTTGAGACTTTATTAGCAGCATTTAAAAAATCATATTTAACATAACATGCATTCTTGTGCTACTTTGTTGTAGGAGAACTGTCCAGCCTGCAGCCAACTTCCCCAAAACATTGAGATTTCCCCATCAGCTAAATTACAGGAGATCTTGGATTACTTGACAAATAATGCTTCATTGTAAGTGTGCAACTATTCTGACTTATTTAATATTTTTTGGTAGTTTAGTGTTTCAAAAAGGAAATTTCTAAATGTATTTACCTGATTGTCTGTTTTTTGAAATGTTTTATATATAGGCAAATGAAATCTCCTGCAATCACAGCAACAATGTATGGGGGAAATAAAACACTTTATTTACAGGTAATCTCAATGTACATAATTGTCTTTAATAATTTATTTAAATTTACTTTCCTGAATTTGAAAGGAAATGTTTTGGCTTTTTTTTTGCTTTTTTTTTGCAGACAGTAGCTTCAATTGAAGAACGAACAAGGCCAAATCTTTCTAAGACGCTAAAAGGTACATGCAGTTGTCACGTGCGGATTTTCAAGATACACCTCAGAACAGAGTCAATCAGTTTCATCCCTCTGTATGGCATGTTTCGCTTTATTTTGCACAGTGCGGTAGAATGTACTTCGTTATCCTTTTACATGCAATATACCTTTCACAGGTTGCTCAAGGATGAGCTTTGAATTGCTTGAATGTGAAGTGTGGGCAGATGCAGAGAAAAACATTGCAACAAAGCAGGCTGACAACTGGTGTAAATTAGACATATTTCAAAAATGTTTTATGTATTTCTTGATACGTTCAGTTAGTTTTCTGGTTGAATTAGATGAATATTAGTTTAGCTAGCGAGCTGTTTGCAGCTTTATTTCATTGTATTTATGGTTTGTGGGAATGGCATTCATAACTTTGTTTTTTTAAAATTTATAAAAAGACAAACCATATGGGTTTGTTGTACTTAAACTTTTCTTTCTGTTTCAGAGTTGGGGCTTGTGGATGGCCAGGAACTTGCCGTTGCTGATGTGACTACACCACAGACTATGCTGTTCAAGCTTCACTTCACCACTTAATTTATTCATAAGTAAACTGCATATACAGCGTGAGAAATCTGTGCCCACCTTGTAAAACAAGCGTACTCTGCGGGTGTTAAAGCAACCTGAAATGTTCATGTTAGTACTAGCATTGTTGAAGGTTAGGTAATACAAACGAATCACCATATTTCAGAATTGTACGTAGAAGCCAATATTTGGTGGATTATATTTGTATAAATGCTTATTAATGTACAGAACTCTGGTGTATAGGAATACACTTTTTTCCAGTTTTTGTTGTCAAAATGTTGATGCTAATATACTTTCAGACACATGGAAATTTTAAGGTGGCCAAAAGTCTTGTTTTCAACACATACGTGTACGTGCAAAGAGAAGACCTTTTAAAAGGAACCACAGCGATCCGGCTTTAAACTCTAGCACTCCTATATGCTTGCTGAGTCACCTTAAAACCAAAAGAAGGCAGTAGGTTAAAATGAGAATTTCCCTCTTACTTGGTATTGATTTGATCAGTTTTATGGAAGGTGTTAAGCATGGAAGAGGTGACTTTGTTTACAAGCAGCCACGAAAGGACAAAGGTGATCAGCTGTAGGTGAAGACTCGGACGTGTCCACTCGCGGTGCACGGTAGGCAGAGTTATGTTCAAGTATCATTGGTGCTGTTAAGGTATTTATTAATAAAACATCATAAAGACACTTTAGTTTGTGGCTTATCAGTGGACATTCAAGAGCGTTTATAACCTCGATTAAAAAACCTGGGGCATCGTTTGGCTGCTTCGGTCAGAGACCTGTCTGTGAGTGGTGCTGGGTACCTCAGCGTGGGTTCCCCGCCGTCCTTGGTGAGGTGTGAGCTGTGTTTTAACTTCCCATCCTCCAGCCTTGCACTTGGAACTGGAGTTGGGGCACTTTCAACAGCTTTGCAGCCTTTGGAAGCGTTGAGAAGGCCCCACGTAGGCTGCGGCACTTAAAGCGGTGAGACGTTGCGGGTTTAGAAGAGGGTGTACTTGGTTTGTTACGTGCGTTAAGCAGCTGAAGGAGCCGTTAAGAAGCGGGAACTAGAGTTGTTCTTGTGGCACTTAATCCGGAGGAGTTGTCACAAGAGCGGGGGCCGAGGCGGGTGCCGCGGCGAAGGCCTTGCTCCGCCCTCTCCTGACGGTCAGGGGGCCGGAGGGCGGCTGCGCGCCGGCCTGTTTGCGACGTGGAGCCCGGCGGCGCGCATGCGCGGGGCCGCCCGCCCCGCCCTCCCCTCCGCGCAG
>VYXH01005799.1:809782-873746 GCA_013397275.1 Burhinus bistriatus | reverse complement strand
GCAGCGGGGCCGGCCCGGGCGGCCCCTTCCCCTCCCCCTCCTCCTCCGCCCCCCTCCCCTGTCTCCCCCTTAACCCGGGCCGGGGGTTACACTGGTGGAGGTGTAAGCGGCCCCTCCTGTCCAAAGCCCGTTCTGCAACACCTGTGCTACTTCTGGTTCCCCCCTTACAGGCGAGGGAGGCAGAACACTGACAAAAAGCTGAGGAAGCCTCAGCAGCATAAGCAATAAAAAAAAAAAAAAATTAATAAATAAAAAAACTTAAAAAAAATAAAAAAAGTACCAGTGTCATGCTCCTGTTGCATGGGTAGTGCTGCGCTTCATACCTGTGTGTCTCAAGGCGTTACTTTTTTGCTGAAGGACTAATAAGTGATAAAAACCTCTTTATTAGTAAAAAGGGGGAAATTATTTTCTTCTGAGGCATATATGGATTTGCTCTTTGTGACAGGAAGAGCAGAGTACAAGCTGAAAGTCTGCTCCATGCAAACCAAGTGAAGTTTCCACTTTTTGTGGTGTTGAGTTCATAATCCTCCAACATCTGTTGAAAGGAATGTGCTGGTGGCAAAATTGTCACAGCTTGGTTATGAGGAAGTGTCTCCTTTGTATGTGTACTAATGCAGAACCTGAAAGAATGATCACTCCTAAATTGTTTTTTGGAAATGAAAGAGCAATAAAGGAGCCCTCTCGTTAGAAACCTTTTTTGCTTAGAAACCTTGAAGATAATAATAAGTAAAGAAGAGGGTGGGAAACTAAGTCATCTGGAATCAGTGTCCTTATAGCAGCTATATCTAGAAGACACATATGTATTTGTAGGGTGAGGTTATTTCCGGGTATACACACAGCAGAGTTGGATTTCTGAAAACTGTAAGAATTGAAAGTGTTTTCTAGGTTGGCTGCGCAGTAAAGCGTATGGTCAGTTTGGCATTTCATCCCTTTGTGGGAGCAAGGGCTCGGCAGTCACATACGTAGTCCGGTGTCATCTTAAATTACAGGAATTGTTTATAGAAGACTGTGTCGTGCTTAAGTTTCTTAAAACTTCAGACTTGTCCAAACAGTTTTTTAATTTAATTTATATCTTAGTATTTATAGTAGTTCTGTAATTCATAAGGAAAGCAGCAAAGATTGGGCTGCACCTGTTTTTCAGGGAAAGCATTTGTTTATAAAAGAAGGCAAAATATTTTCTGAATGTTACAATTCACTCACAGGGCTTTTTCTGAAGCTACTGAATCATGGACAAGGTAGTAATAAATCAGATATTTGTAGTATTTTTGGTAATGAGAACAGTAATTATCTGAATTTGAGATCTTGAGGCCAGTAGCTATCAACAGTTTCTGAAAGTGGTAGTCTGCTTTAAATATTATTACTCGACATTTTTAATAGATGCTGCTGTATAAAGTGAGCTTGTTTTTAAGTCGCCTGAAATAGTTACATTATCCAGTTTATGTTTGTAGGTACAAAATCAAATTGGATATTATTTTTTGACTTATCTCTCTTGGGATGCTACTGAAATTTGATGCTGAAATTCTTATTATCCTTGCTGTTGACAAGTCCTGGAAAACATGCAAGAAATACAATAGTGGAAACTGTTGACATTGTTTTAGGGCAGCTTCAGAACTAATCAATGTTCTGGTTTAACCTCAGCCAGCAACTAAATACCCCGCAGCCGCTCACTCACTTCTCTCCGCGCCCCTAGCTGTGGGATGGGGAGGAGAGTCAGGGTGGCGGGAAGTTAAAACGCTTGGGTTGAGATAAAGACAGTTTAATGGGACAGTAAAGGAAGATAAAATAATAATAAAAGAATATACAAAATGAGCGACGAACAATGTAATTGCTCACCGCCTGCTGACCGATGCCCAGCCTGTCCTGAGCAGTGATCCCAGATCCCTGCCCCGCGGCCAACCCCATTTATATACTGAGCATGACGTCTATGGTATGGAATGCTCCTTTGGCCAGCTTGTCCTGTCTATGCTCCCTCTCAGCTTCAATGGGAAGCTCAAGAAGTCCTTTACTGCTTAGCAACAACGAAAAACATGAGCGTGTTATCAACATTATTCTCATCCTAAATGCAAAACAGCACTATACCACCTGCCAGTAAGAAAATTAACTATCCCAGCCAAAACCAGCACAGTATTTCTCCACAGGAGAAGAAAACTGTCATCTTAGCTGGGCTGCTGACAATGTGTATTGTCAGCTTCATGCTGTTGCTTGGTGGAGGAGGAAAAATATGAAGCCTGTCACAAACTGAAAGGGCAAGAACTCTTCTTACAGTGTAAATTCCACAAATATTTAAAGCTTTTTTTCCTCCTGTTTTCTGTAATGGTGTGTGAAGTGTTTGTCTGTGTGCTACTGGCAGATAACTTTTAAGAGCTAGTAATCGTTTCCTCCTTTTGTAACCTGTATAATTCTCTAGTTTTAAACTACATTTTTTCAGATTGTTTTGCCTAGCCTCCTCCCCCTATAGGAAGCAGGAGGCCACAATCCCTTATGCTTGCTCCCTTTGCAAAGGAAATGCTTGCTTTTTGTGCCCAGATAGGCTTCAGGCTTGCCCTTTTAGCTTTTAGAGTGCTGTGTGGGCTTGTTTCCCCTTCCCAGACACTTTTATCCATCTTCTTTCTGAAATTCTCACTCTTGGATTTACTGGTGTAATTTGTGTATGGTTTCTTTCTGCCTTTGCTTAAGTTGCTGTTTAACAAGGAGGGAGCAAATTGGTTACATTCAGGTACTCCTACTTTCCAGAGGTGTCTGTGTCCACCTTAAGACTTAGAATTACTTGGTGTGTCCCTTAAGCTGCTTTTGCAGTTCCAGGCTTTGTAAGGTAGTAGTAATGAAAATGATGCTGTTTGCAATCACGTGTAATATTCACTTCAAGTTATATGCTATTGAAAACATTTTTTTCTGAATTGTTGCATCTAAAAAGACAAATACTGAAAAATAATACATTTTAAGTGTTACTGACCTGTTCCTTTTTTTATGGTTTTAGGAACAAATTCTCTCATAAGTGGAGGATGGGATACATCTTCCTGGGGCTTAAGTTCAAATACGGAACCACAGAATCAGCCAATATCACCAACAGCCATCACTAAGCCAGTGAGGAGGACGGTAGTAGATGAATCTGAAAACTTCTTCAGTGCCTTTCTCTCCCCAACAGACGTTCAGAGTATACAGAAAAATCCAGTTGTGTCCAAACCTCCGGCCAAATCACAGCGACCCAAAGAGGAGGTGAAAAGCGCTTTAAAGGAGTCTCAACAGCCCAGTCAGCTGGAAGTACCCATGACAACAGAGGCAGAAGTGAAGGATTCCTCTGTAGCTGGCCTAGTGGACTTGAAAAGCCTCGATATTCCCAAGGAGAAATCAGAAGAGAATTCTGTGCTTAAATCTAACGCCAAGCATGAAGAAAGCACAAATGAAGTTACTGACAAAAACGTGTCTGCTCTAAATCTGGAAGTACCTGAAGATGCTCTTAATGAAAAATCCAGTGCAGGAGGGGATGGAACGGGAGGTGCACAGGATAGCACTTCGCAGCCTCTTAATGCAGGTACAAAAGACATTGTTTTGGAAACTAAGGAGCGAAAGACTGAGGACAGGCAAAGCAATACACCCTCACCGCCAGTTAGCACTTTCTCCTCGGGAACATCCACAACTAGTGATATTGAAGTTCTGGACCATGAAAGTGTAATAAGTGAGAGCTCAGTAAGTTCAAGACAAGAAGCTGCAGATTCAAAATCCAGTCTTCATCTAATGCAAACATCATTTCAACTTTTATCTACATCTGCGTGTGCAGATTATAATCGTTTAGATGACTTTCAAAAAATGACCGAGAGCTGCTGCTCCTCTGATGCTTTTGAAAGAATTGATTCATTTAGTGTACAGTCTTTAGATAGTAGAAGTGTAAGCGAAATAAATTCAGATGATGAGTTATCAGGCAGGGCTTCTGCTTCAGCATCTGTCGCTGTCAGTCCTTCTGCGTCAAAGACAGAAATGGTAGATGCCTTGAAAAATAAATCTGAAAACTTGAATGACACTCCTGTTTTACATGCTGAGGAAGCTGAGATGGAAGAGAGTGGGAGAAGTGCAACCCCTGTTAATTCTGAGCAGCCAGATGTTTTGGTTGCTACTGCGCAAACTGTGGAAGAACAGATTGTGGAAGAGGAGACTGAGCCACAGCAGGATGCTGTTGAAAAATTGTTAGAAGAGGACACTGAAAAGCAAGAGCTTAAAAAGGTAACTGTAAAACATGTTTTGCAAATACACCCTTTTTCCAAACAAATGAAAATCCTATCATCTCCTTGTATAGGTATTAGCTTCACCTTATTTGAATGAATTACTTGATGCTGAACTACCTTACCTTGTAGAAAACTGTCCTTGATATTCTGCCGTGGAAGAATACTGGTGAAATTTCTGGTCAAATAGTTTTGGGTTGCACCTAATCCACCCAGTTATCGCTGTGAGTTGTGAATAGTGCTAGCAAACAGGAAGCCTTGATAGGCCAAATGTGTTATTTTAATTCTTTGGTGTATTTTTTTTTTCTGTGAAAGGTGGAGGAGATTCCTTGAAATATTTTGATTTTAATTATGAAGCTACAAGCCTTCAGTATTTCTGCAATAATCAAGATAATATTTTGCAAACATTTTTTTCCACAGACTTACAAACTCTCAAAATTTTACTACATTCTAAAAGCATTATGCATGTTCTTTGAGGATAGCAGTAGTTAGTGTAAGTAAGTGCCTTTTACTAGATAAATTAATGTTTGCTTTTAGCAGAAATAATCTTTACTTTTATAAGGAAGGTACCCTAGGCTTTTTAATGAAGAAGATAAGCATAGTTATGGATAGTGAATAGATTAAAAGAAATTAGTATGGCTAGTTTAAATGGATGGAATTACTAGAAATGTGGCGGAGTAGGATACTCAAGTGTATGGAAGACTAAACTGGAGCTTTGAAGGTGTGTGTTTTGTCCAGTTCTGCCAGTGTATTGTGGGCACTATCTTTTTTTCCATTTCCTTTGTTGCCTTCCTGTCCATCTATTCTTGTTTTTAATTTCTGAACTCCTTTGACCGTGTTTTGTTCTGTTTCTTTGCATTTTGCTTTGCTCATAGTCTGTGTGCCTAGTATGTGACGTAAACGGGCCCTACCCACAGCCTTGCCCTGTAGGCATGTTTGCAATACTGATGCTGTTTCTAATAGTAATAAAGGAAAAGCAATTGCTTATGGGAATTCATAAACCCCAATGTAGTCTATGTTTTAAGGAAAGCATTTTTTTGTGTCAATCACACAGAATGTCAGTGTAAATTCCTTAGGGAACTCCAAAACCATGGACTGTTATCCATAAGTTTTCCTAACTTAAATGGTTATACATTGTGGGAAACAGTGCTACTGGACCACAGCAAATTTTGTCTTTCATTGGCCATATTGAGCTACACTTACAGAATCTGTTTCATTTGTTTATATTTGTATATTTGCATGTATGTTTGTGTTATTTCTCTATATTTAGCTTTCCAAAATCTGGTATTAAAAATTATTTTGATGATGTGAGCCAAGAGCTCTTGACCCTGCCTGGAAGTTTTCTTCTCTCATCTGATGCTGTATTGCTGCTTTGTGCTAATATTTCATGGAAGAGACCTTCCAATGTAAATTATTCTGTGATTCTGTAAAGAGTGGTATAAGGAGCACTGGGAGTCTTAATGGTTAATCTTAGCTATAGTTTTATAGACTATCAGCTCTGTTTAAAAATGTAGTTTATAATTAAATATAACTGTTGATGACTGTGTTGAGAAACTTAGCTGAGCCACATATGCTTACTTAGTAGGATTTCTACACTTTTAGAAAACAGGTGTCTTGTGTTTATATATTGCTTAATTCTAAATTAATGTGGCAGAAACACAGACTTTTACCTCAAATTCCTAAAAACATTGACAAGTTCAGCTTTAAATAGTGTTGGGAGGGAATGGTGGGGGGGAAGGGGGAAGCCTGCCCCTCTTGTGTTTTAATTGTCCCATTCATCTGATCTTTATCTGTAAAAACATTGTCCAGATGATTGATTCATTAACTGAGAAACTGGAGAAGAGGGAAATACAGTTATTAAGTACTAGTAAAGAAAAGGCGCGCCTGGAAGAAGCTTATGATAACCTAAAAGAGTAAGTATGAAAATATACACAGTAGTGGGTGTAACTGTAACTTTACTGTAATACAATTGGTAGACAATATTGTAAAACAAGTAGCTTTATAACTAGAACAAAGGTTGCAAGGGATGTGCACTGTTTGGGAAAGGTGGAAATAATGATTGCATGTACTGTGATGGTCTTTTTTAAAGACACGTTACTTCTTGGGGCCAAGATCTCTTTTGGGAAGAGGCTGGTGAAAGATTTTTTCAGGAAGTAAGCAGTAGGAATGACAAACAAATGTGTAGAGTCAGACTTGGTTATTATTAAAGATCTTTGCTATAAGACTGGATTCAGCTATTAGGGGAGACTGACTTTTCTGATACAGATGGATGAACTTGATTTACTAAGTAATTTGCTGACTAAAATGTAGGCAATGAAAGTGTGGTAGAAGGGCTGGTTGTAGGGAAAAACCTGAACTCATTACTTAATTCAGTTAAAACCAAAAGGAAGAAAAAAGAAGAGTTGTATTTACAAGTTTACTGATCAAATATCAAGTTAAAAAATTTACAGATAATATGTGAAGTTACTATATAATGACTAAATTGATCTTAACTTAAAAATACATTTAATCATTTGCCCTGTATGTAATGCAGACTATGGTTAATCAGAAAGAACTTGATTAAGGGGCAAAACATTTAAGGCAAATGAAGCATTTCATTGTTTTCATGGGTAAATTGCTGAATTAACAAAAGATCTTTGGTTAGTACTTCTAATATGGATGGGATTTTTTGACTCTGGTTAATATGTGTAAAATAAAAAAAAAAACCCAAAACAAAACACATTTTAAAAGCATTTAAGAAAACCTGTTGTAAACTGCTTGGAATGCCACATAAACATGCAACTTTTCTGAAATGTTGATTTGAAATGTAGCGAAATGTTTAGAATGAAAGAAGAGAGCAGTAGCCTTTCATCTCTTAAAGAGGAGTTCGCTCAGCGAATTGCGGATGCTGAAAAGAAGCTCCAGCTCGCCTGCAAGGAAAGAGATGCAGCTAAAAAGGTAATTTGGCTTTTTAGTGAAATTAATTTTTATTATTTTAGAACAAAATTAAATTTCTTGAGGTAGATTCATAAAAATTAAGCTAGAGAAAAGCACGAGACTAACAGGTGCTATCTCATGGTATTAGTAACTAGCATAAGCTGATTCTAGCCTCCCAGGCTGCTTATTTTGTTGTGTTGACACATTTATTCTTGCAGCCCTGTTGTGAACCAAGTTAGGGAGCTCATTTAAGGTAAAGTTAGTCTGGTTTGGGCGGAAAGAAAGGTTTAACATCTGCTTTCCCTTCCCTTGTATCCATATATTCATTTGCATTGGCATGAGGGAGAAGAATGGCTTGGGGGATGTGGGGAAGTGGCAAAGAATGGGAATGGCTTCTGTAGAGGATCAACTGGTAGGTAAATTAGGGACTGAAGACAGATTGATTTGGAATGAGCAAAGAAGTCTGCAGCAACAAAGTTTATGGAGTTTAAACGTTCTTGACCTGGTATCACAGCATTACATTTCTCTAGCTTATGGCTAGTCTCCAAAAAAGTAAACTCAAATCTATAACTGAAAAAAAAAATGTTTTTCACTGTTGTTTTGTCACTGTATGTGTCACTGTTGGCACAGTAGTAAGTTGAAATAGAAAAATTATCTGATACCTGTGTGTGACTGTAACAGTCTGTTTATAGTATATTGAAAAAGTTTAAAGTATAGAAAGTGAAACGGAAGAAGGAGTTGGAACAAGTTGTACAGAGAATTTATGGAGTCTCAATCCTTGGAGGTTTTTAAAACTTGATGGAATAAGGCTCTGAGCAATCTGATTTGATCAGATAATCTCCAGAGTTCCCTTCCAACCTAAATTGTTTTCAGAGAAAAACCTTTTGAGAAGAAGTGGAGAAGAAAGAGGCGATGAGTGTAACTTACTGTGCATTTATGCATAAATACGTTTTAATAAGTGGTCTTTAAGTATTTTATCCTATTATTTAGGAAGTAAAAACTGTTAAAGAAGAATTGGCTACAAGACTTAATACTAATGAAACTGCCGAATTACTGAAAGAAAAAGAAGAGCAAATCAAAGGATTAATGGAGGAAGGTGAGAATTAAAAAAAAAATTAAATAGTAAAAATTTGTAGAATAATATGAAGTATACAGCCTTCACATATGACCCTTCTTTATGTGAGGGGGGAAAAAACCCCCATTATTTGAAGCATGTTAGATGTTTCTGAACATTTAAGCCATCTAGTTAACAGCAAAGAGCAACAAGAGGGATCAGTCAAATAGAGATGGCTGGAGGGGTACTTTCTGCAGTATGCGTTAAAGGTCCTGTGAGATAAAACCAGCATGCAGTACAACACTCCATGTTCCATTCAGCAGAAATATAACTAGAGCATTATTCAAGGCATTTCTACAGTGTCTCCCTTACTACTTTTTAATTTTGAAAGTAAAATATAGTTACTAAATGAACAGGCCATTTTGATGTTTTTCCTGATATGAACAACTCATTTGCTTTACTTTCAACGCCTTTCACTTCCTATTCCATGTCACTATAGCTTAGTATACCAAGGTTATCTCAGGATAAGGTAGATTTAAAACTTAAGAACTTGCATGAAAAAATATAAAAGTAAGTATTTTGATATATTTTTGATTATTATTTTCATGGGACTGAAGAGCAGGGGGAGGTGTGAATAGAGGCAGTTTGTAGAATAACAGCAATATGCACTAGCTTTATGTTAATTTTCTTCACAGGAGAAAAGCTTTCCAAACAGCAGCTGCACAATTCCAACATTATTAAGAAATTAAGAGCCAAGGAGAAAGAGAGAGAAAATATTAACACAAAACAGAACAAAAAGATTAAGGAGTTGGAAGAGGAGTTGCAGCATTTGAAACAGGTGAGATATAAAAAGGTTTTTTGTTTGGTTTTTTTTTTTTTAATAAAAACAAATATTAGCTGCAGAGTAGCCTTTTGGGGAGGCTCCAGATAGCCTGATCTTTTTCTTTTCTGAGAGACTTCTCTGTTTCATGTTATTGGAACACTGAGATGTGATTTTGGGTGTATTCTCAGAGCAGTTTACAACTGCGGTCAGGTATCTCTCCGGCTACTTGTTTGCACTTGCACTGCTGGTTATCAGGTGGGCTGACCAAATTCAGTTCACTAAATTTCAATATCAGCAGAATTTGGGCAGGGTTTTCTGTTCAGTTAGTGATTGAGTCAAGATCTTAGGGGCAGCAGACCCAGTATGAGGAAGTATGTGAAACTTTGGTGAAGAGCCCCCTGCTCTGGGGAAGACGAGGGAGCAAAACCTTTCTCTTTTGTTGAAACGTTAGATTGGTGTAGTCATTTTGTGTAAATTCATTCTGAATTGGTTGCCACCGTTGTTGTCCTCAGGTGGCATCATCTACCCCACGTACTGGGATTAGTCTCATGCGTCTTGTTTGCACTCTAATAGGTGCTTGATGGCAAGGAAGACCTTGAGAAGCAGCATCGAGACAGCATTAAACAACTGAACAGCATTGTAGAGCGACAAGAAAAGGATCTGGCTAAACTTCAGGCAGAAGTGGAAGACCTTGAAGAACGGAACAGAAGTGTCCAGGCAGCACTTGACAGTGCATACAAGTAAGCAGACATTTGTGTGCCTGTCTTCAACTATACATTCAGCCGCTGTGTCTATCTCTTGTGCAATGGTTGTGAAATGTTAATATATAACAAAGTTATATTCGGTCAATGTTGGCATTGTATAAACTGTAAATGCATTGCTCCCTGCCCCCCCCCCCTCCTCCCCAGGGAACTTGCAGATCTTCATAAAGCAAATGCTACAAAGGACAGTGAGGCACAAGAAGCAGCCCTAAGTCGGGAAATGAAGGCAAAGGAAGAGCTTGGGTTAGCTCTGGAGAAGGCCCAGGATGAGGCGCGGCAGCAACAAGAAGCTTTGGCAATTCAGGTGGGTCTTAATTGCAGTGAATAAATTTTTTTTTATTGAACAAATGAATGTACTTGGCGTGTGCATCTGACGTAATGAACCAGATGCAATATAAGGTGGAACTCATTTTTGTGTACTTAGCAAATAACCAATGGATTTCTTTCCTGTGAACCTGTTCAGTCTTTAGTGGTAGTTGTGCTAAGCTTTAAAATACTAATTTTATTTAAAAATACTTTTAATTTTACTTGTCTTAATGAAATGACTCTGACAGGCTCTATGTTAAGTTTGTAGTGGTCTTACCGTGATGCAAAGTTCAAGAAATTTAGTTGGACAAAATTTTTAGTGATAAATAAATGACTGTAACTCTTTGTGTGCACACAAAACTTAAGCCTTTAACTTGTAAACAGACATACACTGTCTAACAGTGTTTTAAAAACGGTATAGGACTGTAGCAATGAATAGGTGGTACTATAACTTTTGGCAAGAGATTAATGACGACGTCTTGTTTATTTAGGTGGCAGACCTGAGGCTAGCGCTGCAACGAGCAGAACAGCAGGCAGCAAGAAAAGAAGACTATTTACGCCAGGAAATTGGTGAACTACAACAGGTGCTGTAGCAAATAGATAATGCCAACATGTATCTGCAAGGAGGTCTTCTAAAAACTGAAAACGAAACACTAGCATGACATCAATAGCCTGAAAAAGAGGCTTTCGTTACCTGCAGTATTTGTCCATTGCAGAACAACAAAAATATTAAAGGAAATGTTTTTTTTAATCACATATTGAAAACAAAATCATAGTTTTTATGATGCCTTTCAAATGTAATGCTGTCCTTCTAGTATAAGACAAAGTACAGACATTAAGTTTGTAATAGTACTCTAAAATTGCTAGCAAATATGTTTTAAATTACTCTTTAGCTGCTTCTTAAGAATATTTTTCTTATTCTTAAGGTCCAGAAAATAGATAGATTGTTGCCAAAATGTTTCAAGTGATGTCCAGAGGGCTCTTGAAATGTAAATTTCTGGGCTGTTGCTGTATCATGTGTATAAAAATTACAGGCTTCTATCTTGAAATTTCACACTTTATTGTGAGTCTCAACATACAAATTGTGGAATGTAAAGCAACTGCTACATGTTTAGCTGAATTCTGTATTAATCTTTTAATCCATTATATGATTTTAAAGCTTAATTGTATTTAATTTGTGGTTTCAGAGACTCCAAGAAGCAGAGAGCCGGAACCAAGAACTAAGTCAGAGTGTTACATCTGCTACACGGCCACTTCTCCGGCAGATAGAAAATCTGCAAGCCACACTGGGAGCACAAACCTCTACGTGGGAAAAATTGGAAAAGAACCTTTCTGACAGACTTGGTAAGATGTTCTTATCTTTTACTGAACAACGAGGCTCTTGATGAAGATGTGAGGTGGCTGAAGGTAGATGAAAAGAGCTTGACACTTGCCCAAAGCATAGATGGTAGGTCAGGAGAGGTGAGCACAAAATCCTTTTCTGTAAGGAAGTAGTATCTGGGGTATCCTGCTGAGGTTCTTGGACAGGTAATTCTCTGATTCTCCTTAAAACACAGTGTAACATTAGATTGTAAGATAGAGGTGTTAAGATGTACATGTCCTTACAGCATCTAAAGGAAAGATGCACACTGAGACCCTGGAAGACCACCAGCATTTTCAGTTGTCAAGCCTGGTGCTTAGATTCTGTGTTGTAAAGGTTCGAACCATTTACTTACCTAACTGCATAGGTAATGAGACTTATATTTGTTGACACCGCAGTAGCCTATTATTTCCTTCACAACAGAAAATAGTTCTGGGGGTTGTTTTGTTTGAAGAAAAAACATTAGTTTCTTTTCTCAATCTCAAATTCCATTTTGATGCTTAAATAATTGGCCCATAGTATAGATGTTTGATCAAAAAAGTCAACTTCCATGTTTTTCTTTTTACTTAATATTAGGCGAGTCTCAAACTCTTCTAGCAGCAGCTGCTGAGAGAGAACGGGCTGCTACAGAAGAACTTCTTTCTCATAAAATTCAGATGTCTTCTACTGAATCTCAGAATAGTCTTTTAAGGCAAGAAAATACACGCCTTCAGGCTCAGCTAGAAGTGGAGAGAAACAGACTGAAGAAAATGGAAAATGAAAACAGTAGGTGAGCTGCACTTTTGGTTAACAGCATTGGTTTAAAATTGTAGTGAAATGGAGTAAGCTGTCTCTGACATAACTGTCTGCAGCAGATCTCTTTGCAAGTTGGAAGACTTGATTCTTTTGAGTGTTAATATGTCTGTGCAAAATGTTGACAGCTCGTGATAAAGTTGCCCAACTTGTTAAGGATATCTTGTTTCATGCTGAAGATTGAAGCATGTTACTTTCATAATGTTTTAAAGCCTCAAAGCGATGTTTGTTTTGAAAGTATATGAATCTAAAGTAAATAGAGAACACTTACTTTCTCTGCCTCTTTTGTTCTTCTTTGTAGGTATGAGGTTGAACTAGAAGGGCTCAAAGATGAGTATGCAAAAACCTTGGAAGATGCAAAGAAAGAAAAGGTATTGCCTAGTTCAGCTTTAATCTATGTTATTGTTGAAGTCTGAGCTAAAAGGAGGTTAACAACCTGTGTTTATTTTTGTAGACGCTTCTAGCTACTCAGTTAGAAATGGAGAAGATGAAAGTTGAACAGGAAAGAAAGAAAGCAATTTTCGTGCAAGAAGCAGCAAAGGAGAAGGTATCAAAACCTAATGTTTCTGTTCAGTCTTATCAATCCTATCATTATTTGAGTAGATGTCTAGAACCTGAAACTGTTGCAAGCAGCAAAGTGGTCTTAGAGCAGTAAGTATAGTATATACTCTCAGCCTAGGCATTAGGAACTTGGCTTTCTCTTTAGTGTGACTGCCTTTTATTTCCAGTGAAATAAGTGCTTGTGTTATACTCACTGAAATGAGTCTTGAGTAATAGTCTGTTTAACCTGAGAAGAGATAAAATGTGGATAGTGATTGTTTTAATATTCTGATTTTTTTTTTTTAATGTTCTCGTATTCTTTTTCTTAAGCTACTTGTTTTCTTTGCTTAGACTACTAGCATTGCTTCCACTGAATTCCTGTTTTGTGTTTCACATGACTGTGTAATGTACCACATGCTTTCCAGCTTAGGTCACAAGTCACAGAACAGTCCTCAATAGTCAGTAACTTGTTACTGCTAATTAGCAGTTGATACTCAAGTAAAACTGTTTCTGTTTTTGGTTTCTTACCATCTCTGGTTCTAAAATCTAAGCGCTTTATCCTTCAGAGGCTAGCATACTTTCAGATGCTGCCTGTAAAAAGAGGTCAGTCTGTTTGGAAGGTATATCAGTAAGATATTAGCATGTGAGAAATCTCAGAATTTCATTCATACACTTTATTAAAAAAAAGTATTCACATGCATTTTAAAAAAAGACATACTTCTGGGTTTAGGATATTCTTCCTGTAATACATTTGGGCGTGCAAAACTGCCTGTGAATCTCCCTTGCCTACTTGAAAGAGAAATTCTTTTGGTGAATTGCAGCTTCTGTCTTCATTTCCTGAAAAGTCTGAGAACTTGAGCGTAGGCTTTAAGTGTTAGTAGCACAGTAATTCTTCGTTGTTGAACTTTCATATGTTCTAGGGATGGGAGAAGGGGAAAGGTTATCTGTCACATTGTGTCCTGTAGTTGGTGGTGGAAAAGGGCAGTCTGTTCTTTACAGAATCTGTCTTTCACTAGCTTGTAAACTTTTTTCTTTATCTAACTGGTGATGTTGTGTGGGTTTTCTTTGTTTGTTTTTTGGTTTTGTTTTGTTTTTTTTAAGGATCGGAAGTCATTTACAGTTGAAACTGTTTCAAGTACTCCAACTATGTCACGCTCTAGTTCCATAAGTGGAGTTGACATGGCAGGTCTTCAGACATCTTTCCTCTCACAGGTATCATATATCAGTTATATTGGCTTCTTTTTTTTTTTTTTGACAGACTGCTTTCTTTCCTCTTCAAGAAGTTTTATTAATATAAGAAAATGACTCTTCAAGAGTATATTGGTCTTAAACAAGGTAATTCCTATGCAGAAACGTCTAAAACCTGCTTACAAGATGTCTATGGTTGTAAAACATCTGTTAAAGACAGCATGAACCTACAACTTTTATTGCAGAGTAACACATACATGTGTTGGTACTGAGTTAACATGTCTAATTCCATCTAGAAGAAGTGAATTAACACTACTAGGAGTCAAATCAATTGATTTCTTTTTACTAGCAATCCTAGATCAGGGCACAACCCTGCTCCCTAGGCAGTATCATTGACTGTTGTGGTCTGTGTAAAGTCTACTGCTTCTGCTGCTTTGCTGTGGATATGGTTATCAATGTCCACGTTAAATGGCAGTTGTATAGGTGACATGAGAACTTGCAGTAAGGAGCTATCTCAGCTTGTACCTATTCACCATAAGCTTTTGTTTTAAAAACAAACTTTAAGCACTGAAATGCTTGCCTAGTAACAGTATAATTTTAAATCTTAAGTGATGTAATACTTCAGGAGAGGGAAATTTCGAAAGGATGCACGTTTTTGTCTTAATTTTAAGCTTCTCTAACCTTTTGTTTGTAGGATGATCCTCACGATCACTCGTTTGGGCCAATAGCTACTAGTGGGAGCAATCTTTATGAAGCTATAAGGATGGGAGCAGGTTCAAGTATAATTGAAAACCTTCAATCACAGCTAAAACTAAGAGAAGGAGAGATTTCACATCTACAGGTACTGTAGTTACTCTTACATAACCAAGTATAGCACTTGTAAGTGTAAATAATGCAATCAGTGTTATATTGTTGGTTTTATATTCAAAAACCTTGGTCCCTCTCCTCACAGCAGAGTGCATTCACTCTTCCCCTTTCATGACAATTCTGTTAACCGGAATAGCAGCTGGAGGTATGTGTAGGGATGAGCAAGAGAAGGATTTGTTGCTTCCTTTTTTGTTTTGGCAAGGACCTATCCAGAGAACTTAACTTGTCTATCTGAACAAGAAAAAAAAAACGCAACAAACCACTGATCAGATTTGAGAAGAAAGTAAGAGTGCTTCTGAGGTCTGCTGTTTCATAGTCTGGCTTAAGAAGGAGCCTTAATTACCGTATCAAAATATTTTGATGTGGTGTTTTATAAAATACGGTAAATTCTTTCCTCCTCCTAACTGTTTAAAGTGTTTACCTTAGCTGGAAATTGGAAACCTTGAGAAAACTCGATCAATAATGGCAGAAGAACTGGTTAAATTAACAAACCAAAATGATGAACTTGAAGAAAAAGTGAAGGAAATACCAAAATTACGTGCTCAGTTAAAGGTAAGTGTATTTCTATTGTAAATCTGATGTAAAATTGACATATTTGGGTTTTTCTAGGAATACTCCTATCAATTTAGGATTATATTCAAATCTGTCCCTAATCATAAATGACTGAAGAGCCTGGGGTTTTTTTATACAGTAGAATCTGAAAATGCCTACTCCATAACTAGGTAGTCGCTTCAAAATGCAGTTGCTAAAAATACATGCTGTGCATAAGATTGCATGCTAAGTCAGGGACGGAACATTTTTTTGTTTCTCTCATTTAAGACATTTGTCTGGAAGTAGTCTTTTTAGTAAAGGGAGTGGTTTGATGGTTTCACTCTGAGGGTGGTGAGGCACTGGAACAGGTTGCCCAGGGAAGTTGCGGAAGCCCCATCCCTGGAAGTGTTCAAGACCAGGTTGGACGGGGCTTTGAGCAGCCGGGTCTAGTGAGAGGTGTCCCTGCCCAGGGTTTGGAACTAGATGATCTTTAAGGTCCCTTCCAACCTAAACCATTCTGTGATTCTATCATAAATAGTATGGATTTATGAGAGTTTGATGCAGAAGCTGAATGAGTGTGCAGTAGTGATACAGGTAATAGGCCAAATATTTTAATCCTCTGAATGTTTAAGAACTAAAATTGAAATCCTAGAAATTATTTTGGAATTATTTTGGAAATGATCATGGTTCTATCAATACAGACTGTTAAATTTCCTGATGAAACATTTCACAAACTGTTGTCATTCCTGTAGTAAAATTTAGTGCAGTTTTCTAACTATTTTTAATGCTTTTAGCAGTTGAACTTCAAGGTGCTTCAGTACGTCCTTGGAAGCCAGCACTAACTCTTTGCAGTGAAGGATCTTTGTCTTTGGAATCTTTTCCTTTTATATGTAGAGTATAAATCTAGCCATATTCAGAAAGTCAAAGCGTAAAGTATTTTTGAAGAGTTTACTACGTGCTTCATTGCAAAGTAGTTATACTTTGATAAAATAATGCTACACTTATTTTCCCTAGTATTCTAAAACACTATCCTAGCAGCAACTTTTATTTTTAAGCTGAAAAAGTCAGATAACAAGCTGTATGTCCTTGCAGGATTTGGATCAAAGGTACAATACAATTCTTCAGATGTACGGAGAGAAAGCAGAGGAAGCTGAAGAACTCCGACTAGATCTTGAAGATGTGAAAAACATGTACAAAACTCAGATAGATGAACTTTTAAAACAAAGACAAAACTAATTCCTGCTGGAACTCTTAACATTATATGATAACAGATTGTAAAGATAATTGTTTATGTAAATGCTGAATTTAAATGTCTTGTAAAAAAACCCCAACTGAACCTGTATTATAGAAAATGTGACTATATAATAGAGTTCATATGTTGACAAAAAATCAGTGCTTTAAGTGTCTTGTACTGTCTGCAGTTAAATTATTTGTGCAATATTTAAATTTTTTTTCAGTCACCCCTTTATTTAAGTTTTTGCTAAACGGTGGGTCATTTTACTTGTAAACAGTAGCAGAAATGGTGATTGTTACCTCAAGAGACAGCACTGAAAGGCATGATTTTTACTAAAGCAGCCCTTGATTCATAAACTCTGTATACCTATGAAAATGACATTAGAAGTCTTTGTTAAGTGTTCTTAATGCAAGTTTTTCTAAAACCTCATCAGTTAATTTTTAATAACAAAATAGCAGTGGCTTGCTGTCTGAAGCATAATTGGTGGATATTTTCATGACAGGAAAATCTCATATTTGTACTCAAAACATCTGAACATGTTAGAATGATAATTCTCTGTTCTTAGACAAATCAGATTAGTCTGACTATTTTACACTAAGTCCTCTAAAGCAGAGCGTGAGACTCAGATGAGACTTTAAATTACAGCCTCATCTTGTCTGTCGCTTGTGTTGTCTCATGAACTGTCTAGAGACAGCAGCTCTGCTTGTAATTCTAAATGTGTTTAATGTTTAACACCAGAAATCTGAGCTATTCAATATTTGTTCTAAGGTTGGATGCTGATTTTTAACAGTAGCTACAACAGTTCAGAAGAATGCAGAAAAATGATGTTTTTTTGTTTTTTAATTAATTGCTGCTGCTCTCATGGTTCCTTTGATATAAGTAGCAAGGCTTAGACTTTTTGCATAATTGTACTGTGACTTAATACAATTTTCAAGCAAATCTCCAGTGGCTGCAAAGTATTTCTCATGCCATTCCTTAAGCAAGGTATTGGTCAAATAGCATCCACGTGGCATGATGTTGAGCTGCATTTTTGGTAATGTCAGAGGAAACATTTGAATTGGACTCTTGGGAATGCTGAGAATCGGAGGAAGAAGTTTCCGCCTTCCTCTCTGCATTCCAGACAGCAAATATCTTGCTACATCTCAGAACTGTAGCTGCGATATAGGTACTTGAGTGAAATACTCAGCAGTTGAAATTCTTCGCTTGTCATACCATCGCCTCTATTGCAAGAGGTTTCTTTCACATCTGTGCACGTTGTAATTTGTGTTGGAGAACTCTCTTCCTGCTTGTGTATTCAGTGGACTGAGAGAGACAAAGGATGTGTGAATGATGAGGAATTGCTTCTGGAGAAAAGCCTTTCAGTAATACGACTTTTCTACGGGTGTTAAGGATTTATTCCTCATTGGGAGAATAGTTAGTCACTGAAGTTATGCAGGGAAGGGTATGTTCATGGAAAAGCCTAGTTCAGTTTGAGATTCAGGCAATTATTCTGAGGATTTCAATAAAGCCACAGAGCAAGAAGACTAATGCTTGTCTTAAGTCCCGATCTGTTGTAGAAACTTCAACTCCTTTATAAATAAAAGACTATTTTTTTTTTTTTCATGGGGAGATGGGAAGGAACTACCCTCTTACTGTCTTAGTTTCAGTTTTGGCAACCAAGGTGAAATCATTTTTCTTCTAAAAAATTCAGAATTTAACACTTTGCCTTCATATTGAAGCATGGTTGGTTGGTCTAAGTTTAAAAAAACCACCAAACACCCACAGAAAAACCAAAGAACACACTCTATATAAAAGCACTTGTTGCAACTTAAATGATTTGCTGTGTGTTACAATTATGATGTGTAAATTTTAGAAGTTCAGCCTTTTCTTAAAAAACAGCTAACTTTTTATGATGGTGAAAGATTAGAAATTCTATTCAGCTTTTATCTAACTGCAGTGAATCAATAAATTGCTGATTTTCACAATTTTTTTTTTTTTTACAGTCTTGGTAGACAAATGCAGCACTCTCTTGAAAAAATAAAATCCTTTGAACTTTTATTTGGAACCTATTGCTGCCAGTGCTTTTGAAGGGAACATTTCCTGTGTAATGTGTGGGTGGATACTGCTTAAGGGCTGACACAGGTGCCGTTTTGAGTATGTCAGACTATCTTGGGTTTTCAGGAGGAGCTTAAGTAAATGGGAAATTTTAACATGCAGTCAGCATTAACTGTTTTAGCTATAAAAGCATTTGTCAGAGTATTAGATTTTTAAATTTTACAAAAGTAGGTGTAAATATTTGTATTGACTATTTTTGGATTCTTTATTCCCATTTAGTGCAACCTTTACTATCGAATGAGAATCAGATGGCCTACTGTGTCTTAATCATGAAAGCCTTAGGAAACAAAGTGGCTGTTGGAAGGTAACACAGACTTTAAAGTGTTCTGTTTTGATCATCTTTGATATAAATCTTGTATGCTTGTTTTGAAGAAACACTAAGATTAATGTCTGCTCGGACACCTTAACTTCATTGCTATTACTGAGATTGCCTAGAAAAGTAACATGCGAAATGAAAGGACTTAAGTCAGAATACTAATGTCCACTTCTGTTTAAATTTATTATTTATTCCTTATGAAAGCAGGTAATTTATACCTCATTTTCACTGCATATGCAAGTATGAAGAAATGCTATTTAAAGACTTACTCAGAGTTCAGAGGGGGCTTGTTTCTGGTCCGTGCCAGGTAACGGAAAGGTCTCCGTTAACGTGGGTGGGTTTGGATGGGGTGTAGGCTGCGCTGGTACTCGCTTCTCTGGGCGTTGTGTTTTTCCTTTATCAACACAGATGATGTTCAAAATCCTACGTATCCATACATGAGAGAGAGAGAGTTAGCTCTGCTAATTTTTTTGTGCTGTTACAAGTTTGTTGCAGTTTATGTACGTATGTTTTACTAAGGGCTATAACGATCCTGAATATGAAACAAAATGGACAATTGCACGGTGAAATTGGACCCCTTGGTTTCTGGTTGTAAAATGTGTATAAACTGTAAAAAGCATGGGTCAGGGTAAAATAAAATTTTGTGCTAAGAGTGTGCTCTGGTTCTCTTTGAGAAAAGGCCTAAAAATAGTTTTAGGGTGAGCGGGTGTGTATGAACCCCGTGGTTATGAAAGGAAAATATTGCTAAAGTTAGAATATATCAAATGTAGTTTGCATTTGGAATTACAAACGCCAGCTACAATCTTGTGGTGCCGTGGGTATTTAGGTGCCAGAGGCTGGTTTATTTATGGATGCGCTGCAGTAATGGGATTAAAGGTAATGTGACATTTAGACTGATTTCCTTTAGTCAAGTAAAAGGGTCCGGTGTCCGTACGGGGGGACACACGAACCCTGTTTGTCACCCACCTCCGCACCTCATTTCCCACCTGTGACCGAGGGAGAAGAGGCCTTTCCTGCGGCAGAAGGATTCCAAGGACTTGGGAGTGTTCGTGCCCGCCGCCCCCGCGGCGCTTGGCAAAGCAGGAATTGGGTAAAACTGCGATGGACGTTGCGGGTTGCCCATAAAAGCAGCGCAGGAGCCATGCCGTCAGCCTGACCGGCATCTCGAGCGAAACGGGGGATTAATTAACCTCTCCGCTTGCCAACGGGGAAGTTTCCCAAGTGGTGCCCCGCCGGGCCGCCCCCGGCACCGCTCCTCCCGGGGGGAGGCCGCCTCAAACAATGGGGTGCCGGGGGCTGCGCTTCCTGCGGAGCGGCGGCAGGAAAAGGCCTTTTTCCTCCGCGTCCCGCTGCGAGACGGCGGCAGGAGGAGGAGGAGGAGGGAGGACGACCCGCACGGCCCCCGCTCCCGCACCGCTTTCCCCTCAGGGCAGAGGTCCCGTCCCCGGGCAGGTGCCGGGCGGCAGCAGCCTCCCTCCGCCGCGGCTCCACCTGACGGTGGCCAGGCCGGGGCGCTGAGAAGCGGCAGCGGAGGCCAACCCGCGCCCCCCGCACGGTTTCCGGCGAGCGGCGCCACCGGCCCGGCCCGGCCCGGCCGGGCTCCTCCCTCNGAGGTGAGGTACCCGGGGCGGGTGAGGGCGGGCCGGGCAGTGGCGCCCCACGGGGCTCGCTGCGGGCCTGGCTGGGTCCAGCGTGGGCCAGGCACCGGGTCCAGCTGTGTGGGCTCGGCCCTAGTTCGGTGGGTGTCGGGCGCTTTCCCGAAGTGACCGTTCCTCAGCCCGGGGACGGGCAAGGGGTGACGCCGTTTTGGGGAGCCGGACGCCGCAGGGCAGCGTTGGGTTTGAGCTGGGGATGGGGTGCGGTGCGATCCCTCCCAGCGCCCCGGGGTGCCTGCCCCAGGGAAAGGGAAGCGCTGTCTTGCTTCAACCCAGTACCCAGCCGGGTCGGAAAGGCTGCCGGGCTGGTGGAAGGTTGCTCTCGTTGTTGTGAACGTTTCTCAAGAAGCAGGATGGTGTTCTGAGGAAACCTCCTTTTGCAGGACCTATTTAACTCGGCTTTCCTCCCTCTAGGTTTGTGTACTTGGGAAATCCGAAGCAGTTCTCCTCAAACCAAACAGGTAAAACTACTTGTATTGTAGGAATATTGCTGAAGGCTTCAGTTGCGAGCAAGCATGCAAATTCTGGCAAACTATGATGCCAAAAAAGGGTTTCGAGATACAGGCCATCCGTTTTTTTTTTTCTCAGGAAGTTTAATGGTTCCAAGCAGGGGTTTTTGGTGAGACGGTTGTATTACTAGAAAGGTATGCGCTTTGCTTTAGAGTATATAGATACGTGTGGGCCTGGAGTTAATTTTAAGCATGTAACTCTGTATTCAAAGTTCCTTTGACATGATGTTAACTACTAAAAACAAGCATCCTGAAACAGTTTTAAGTTTGACCATTTATTTATGGCTGCATAGTTTTCCTTCAGCTAATGATTAGTTTCTTCCAAAGTTGAGAATGTATTATTTTTATACTTATTTTTAAACTAAAATTCCTCCCCTTCTCAGTTGTCGTCCCTCCCTCCCCCCCATACTTTTACATTTTCTTCCTGCTGTCTGGATATTATATGCTCCATGCTTAGTTTCCACATTTGAACTCTCAGGATCCCTTGGGATTTAGCTAAAGTAAACACACCCATTTTAGTTTGACTGTGAGTTGGTAGGGCGTAATAACCCTCAATGACTAATGAGTCAAAGATAATCCTGAGGTTGTACAGTCTAGTCTCTTAGTGAAAGTTTACTTTTCATAGGAAAAAGAGACCACCCCAGAAATACAAGTACAAATTCTTTGAGTATATGACTGACTTTGGCTGAATATTGTCTAGTATGCTTGAAATGGGCTGTGCTGCAGATAAGTGAAATGTCTTTCTTTTTTTTTTTTTTTTAACTAAGTACAGAACTCCTAGGTTGCCATGTTCATGTTGCTTGCGTTTGGATTGCTACTGCAAGAAGTTCTGGCTAATTCTCAAGCTGAAAATCTTACTGAATTCAAAAACATTCCAGAAGAGCCATTGTATAGCTACAAAGCAATCAACTTGCCAGATGAGCATATTCCGTACTTTCTGCACAATAATCAGCATATTGCTGGCATCTGTAAGCAGGACTCTCATTGCCCACATAAAGTAGGTTTCCTTTTGTTTGTTTGTTCATTCAAATGTAACATTGGGGTGGTTCATTCTTGGAGTCATAGCAGTTAAAGATGGTGATGAGTTTGTCTCGCCAGTGAGTCGGTTCCACTGGGAATTGGAATTGCTGCTTTTGAAATAGCTGTACGGGGCTCTTCCTGAATCTGATGCTGTCACAAGACTAGATTGTTAATGTACTGGCTTGCAAGATTCCCCCCTCCCTTTAATTTTTACAGAGCTGAAATGATTATCTTAATCTAAATGATTCTTGCGCATGTGAAAGGTGTTTGACCCAAGTATGGTTAGTAGTTTCTAGGCCTGTGATTTTTGGCATGGTGTAGTACGTTTGTGGAAGTGCCAAGAGTATAGGCAAATCAATGAAATGCTGATTTAATCTTATCCTGCGGTTGCACGTAATTCATTCACCTGAAGCAGGGACAGTGAACCCAAGGATCTGGGCCGCACGTGGCTGGGGAGCAATTCTAGCGTCTCTCAGGCTGGAGCTGCTTCATAGAGCTGGGAGTGGGAGCTGTGCTCAACCTTCTCTGGGAGCTACAGCACTGCAGCAGCCAATGTTTCTCGATTTCCCTGGGAAGGTGTGGTACACTCAGCCTGGAGCACTGTGCTTTGTGTGAGCTTAGCTTTGTTACCCATGTCTGTCAGTGATGTTAAAATTTTGGAATCCTACTCACAGGGTCAGGAAAAGTGGTTGTCCTGGAACAGACGTATTAAAGACCAGGGTAACATTTCTGTGCATATGTGTCCTCTTTGGAGCCTCTGTTGTGCATGAAGGATCTGAGTGTTCTTTCTGAAACTCTGTTTGAAAACAGACCAAACGGAAAGCCTTTAATGCAAGATTTATTAGCGACAGGCAGTTTATAAGCTAACAACTAACTTAAGTCATTTCCAATTTTGCTGTTGCATAACTTGATTCAGTTATTCTGTGTTACAGAAATCCTTGAAGAAACTAAGATCCTGCTGGGGTTATGAGAAATCTTGCAAATCAGATGACAGGTTCAGTTACCCAGTGTGTGATTATGTTGAAACTGGATGGTAAGTTTCATTTTAAATGTATGAAGTACAGTATGTTAAGAAAAGAGTATAGAGCTCACTTTCATATTAGCTATGAAGTTAACATTATTGTGATATTTAGAGTTTAAAGGATGATTCCTTGTGGAGATATGTGTATATATGTGTGTGTATTTATAGATAACATACATCTTTCAATATGACTCTAAAAATTTAACTTTTTAAGGAAGAAAATACTGTTTGAAATGCTTCCTGCCATAATGTTTTCATTATTCTGATTTAGCCTTGAATTCAGATTCCTAAAATAACTCTGGATTTCCTTTCTTAGCTATAAAAAACAGGAAAAAAATGTTAAAAAAGATTTATACCCTTTTACGGGAGAATAGCTTTAAATTGTCATTGATGTTTTCACTTACGTGCAGCTGATAAGTTGCTTCCTGTTTTGCATCTTAAATGTCAATAAAGTAACTGGCTGGCTCTTCTATTCCACTTTCAGTAGAAAAAAATGTTATCTGTTGAAGTTATTACTAGAATTTAGCAGCGGACCTTGATTTTCTTTTTTCCTGTCTTCTTCGTACATCAGGGCAAGTGATATTGAGACAGCCCAACAGATATTCTGGAAACAAGCTGACTTTGGTTACATTCGAGAGAGGCTTAATGAAATGAAAACGCATTGTAAGCCTGCAGCAACAGTAGGTATTTCTGACAGATACGATACTTTTCACTTGTTTTTAAACATAGCTTTTGTTATTGACAAATTCCTACTTGTTCTTTTCTTAACAGGGAGATTCATCTCTGACCTGTTCTCAGTACCTTCAGCATTGCAGAGCAACAAACTTGTACATTGATTTACGAACTGTAAAGAGAAACCACGACAGGTCTCTGATTTGCTTATGTTATAGTAAAACCAAGGGATGGCAGGGAAAAGGACTTCAGAATTTGTTTAACAAAGCTGATGTGCTTGTTGCCGTGGGCTTTACTGTGATCAGAGGCTTGTTGCCGAAGTCCTGTTGAGATCTACACTTCTTGATTGCTGCCCGCTGCTGCTGTCAGTAGTACGGGTTATTTAAAAACGTAAGCTCTTGATTTTATGGAATAATGATGGGTGATTGAAATCCTCCCTTCTGAGGGAAGAGAGGAAGACTTTCCTGTGTCTTCAGTCACATCCTTTCTTGATCAGGTGATGTGCAAAGTAGAAGTGTTTTTGTATGAGGCACTGAGAAGACCTTTCCTATGTCAGGGGCCTTTATACCAGAACCAGGAATTGCATTTTTAGATACAGTGAGACTGAAGAGAGATCTGAACCCAGATCTCCGGCATCCCAAATTAAAATGCTATATATCGGAAAACTGGGTAAAAAAACCATACCACTGATGCTGGCATTACTCATTTTTTCCTTCTGACTTATCTTTGAAGTCTATGTCTTGGGTACCTGACTTGAAAAGACTGTGATGCTGATACCCTTCAGAATGGGTTTTGTCATCTTCTCAGCCTATCCTAAAAGCTAATTTAGACAGTGCTTTTCGTTGGCAATTTGTTTTCGTGAAACCTGTTCTTGCACCTCACTCTTTGTACGTTGTATAAAATTCCTGGGTTACTAACTGGGTTGTGAAATCTGAGGTGAATTTCAGTGAGAAATTGTTATTAAAAACAAACAAAAATCCCAACTAATGATGCCTCTGTAAGCAATCATGTAGCAAAATCTGATTTAATTACTCATTTGGCTATGTGAGAATGATTCGTAATAACATTCTGGGTGGCTTAGTGCTGTTTTCTAAATTGATGTGTAGAACTCCAAGGACACCACTATCTTTCTGTGGAAATTGTGGGAAATACTTGATTTGTGCTGAAGAAAATACTCAGGTTTTAAATATTTATGAAGTACCTTGCAGAATTAAGACTAACTAGTGCTGGCTTGAGCATGTAATCGAGATTGCAGAGCACTTGTAGCACTGTTGCACAAAAGCTGATAATTTTACTAATTTGCATTAGATTCAAAGAAGACTTTTTCCAGAAGGGAGAAATTGGAGGTCATTGCACCCTCGACGTTCAAGCGTTTTTGGCTGAAGGTCAACGCAAGAGCCCGTTGCAGTCTTGGTAAGAATCACTTGTCAAGGCTGCTTCCAAGTTCACTTACTAATTTTTATTTTTCTCATTGGCACTAGCAGCTGTGCGTAGGGGATTTCATACCGAGGAAGTAGTTGCTCCTTTCTAAGGTCAATTTGAGAGTTCCTATGAGATACCTCTGTGAATTACGTCTATGCAGAATGTTCTGAACTATGCTATGTGTAATTGTGTCCTGACTAATTTAGAGCAGCAAAAGATCTGAAAATGTCTTGTAATTTGAAGTTCTAACCTTCAGTTCTTGTCTGGACAAGACGCTGGTTGTATGCCTGATGTGCCTATAGAAGGAGAGAGTTGTTTTCTTGTGAAATGCCTTGAAGTTTGCACTTGTGTCTTAGTTCATGTAGTCCTTGGTGATGTTGGGTCTAATGCCCAACTGATCTGGATATATATTCGTGCAGTATTCCCAGGGAGCCTGTGTTTGGAATGTGAAGTGGGCAACAGTCTGCAGGGCAAGTAAGAAGTGCAGAGGGTGCTTTGTGATAGCTGGTTAAGTATCACAGGTTGCATGTTAGCACTTCAAAGCCTCATTGCCAGTTAATTGATGAAACACGAAGGAATTGGAGCCATTAAGGTCCACATAAGAATTCAGTTTTATGTTTTTCTCATGTTTTCATTTTTTTCTCATTTTACATTGGTGGTCAATTTCAGTTAAGAATAGCTGCAGAGGAGAAAAAGAATTTTCTTCTCTACCTGCTATTGTCATCTCAACTGCTCATCCTTGTTTAGATCCAGGAATAATAAATACTGCATCTGCATTCATTATTCTGACCAAAGCATGAAGATCTTGCTGAAGTGTCTTTGGCAATGTAGATCAAGTTGGTTAGACCTACAGATGTAGGCTCTAAGGCTCTTTGTTACATCTCTACTGCCTTGATTTGTAGATCAAAGATGCTGTTGACTCCCAAGATCAAAGGCGGTGTTTAACCTCTTGAAGCTCGTAAGCTGAAGAACCTTCCATTACAATTTCAAATCATTTTAATTGTCAGGCTCTATCAGTTTTCAGCAGTCCTGTTAAATCAAATGGACTGGATGAACAGTTACTAAATCTTAGATGTATGAAGTACATTTGTTTAAGCGTGTTAATGACAAAGCATGTTCTGTGTGATTTAATCTTTGTAGGTTTGCAGAACTCCAGACATTTACTGCATTAAACTTCAGGCCCCTGGAAGATGGGAAGTGTGATATTGTTATTGAAAAGCCAACATACTTCATGAAATTAGATGCAGGTAACTGGCATCTTTAGTTTTTTTATCCTACAGTACTGCAGTAAAAAGACCCCATATCCAACTTGCCCATCTACATTATGTCTTTGTGATTGTCAGGTTCACTTGTAATATATTTTTATTTTTGAAAAATGATGTGACTTTTCAATTCCTTTTTTCTGTAGCTCCATTGATGAGCTTGGAAACCTAGATTCAAATCCTTACATTTTACCACAGATAATAACTAAATAAATCAGAAAAAGTTTCCTGCAACTTGTTTAGCATAGTCATGGACTCTTGACTCTATTTTGACAGAGTCTTTGACTTTGTGTCAGAGACTCTTCTGTAGAGAGTCTTTGATTTTGCCTGTTTCTGAATGAGTTTTCATACCATGAAACACAAGGTTTGTAGTATGTGTTCAGTGATTGAGGATTCTATGCGTATTGAGTGATATGGAAGAGGAAGCGAGGTATTCAAAGACGAAGTTCAAGGGACTTAAGTTTAGTTAGTTGATTTAAAATACTTCCCCTCACCCACCCCAGAAAAGCCAAAACACAAAAACCTAAACACAACCCTGTTTCAATCTTCAAGTTTCAAATTGAGATGAAAAGCCACTACAAAAAGAAATTAGCTATCTCATTACAGAGTGCTGTGGTGAATGCTGTACAACACTGTACCAAAATGCATGAGACGAGCAGCACCTAAGCATCTGTAGGAATGTAGCCTATCTGATGTTTTTTGAAGTTCACCAACCTTTTTGTTCATGCAGCATATTTTGCAGGCAAATGCTAATGAAAGGGGGTGTTTAGGTTGTAGACATACAGAGAAGCTGCTGTGGGGTAAGCTATGGTTTAAACTGGATGGTTTTCTGCTGTGTTCTGACCCTGTGAGACACTCTGCCCCTCTTTCCCTGCAGGCCAGTAGCTTATATTTTAAGCAAAGTGTTTGCAGGCCCTGGAACAGCTACCGTGGAAGAGTTGCTGTACCTTTGAGCAGGGTGGTCTAGCAATAGCTCAGCAGGTGATTTTGTCCAGCTCCTTTGTTTTAGGGAAGGTGGGGGAAAATTGCTGTTTAAGCAGTATAGGAAGCCTAGAAGCCAGTTCCTATCATGGCATCTCTTTTTGATCAGAAGCTTAGAAACAGGGGCTGTGTGCACATGGTTCCAAAATGGGCGTCTGGTCTTCACTAGCAAGGAAACTGGACTACGTTACCTCCTTTGTTTCATGGTAGTTTTTTATGCACCTTGGTCTTAAGGTATTAGCTTAACAAACCAAGAATGAACAAGAATGCTCTGAGAAAAAAATGGAGAAATTACTTAGGCTTTGGCTTGCATGCAATTACAAGTTCTGTCTTGTAGTCCTGCAGACAGAGCTTCCCTTAACCCTACTAAAGCAGATCTAAGATCAGTGCCGAAGGCCTGTTTTTAATGTTTCCTGTATGTCTAACTAGCTATTGTTAAAGCAATAGTTACTTTCATATACTTCAGAAAGCAGCTGCAAACTGTAATGAGAAATAGCACGTAAACTTTTCTTTTTCTTATGCTGTCTTTTGGCCGCTTTTCTAATTTCTCTGAACTCTTTAAAAACATGTTTTACTTCAGATTTCTTACCTTGATTCCTTCCATTTAAAGGCGTGCTTTTTTAGAGTGTGTAAGAAGCATTCAGGCAGAAGCAGGGGAAAACTGACATAAAATGCGGATACTACTAAGGGAAAAATGCATGAACCAATAAAAGTGGAGCGAGTAATGCAGTATTTTGCTAACAATTCTTTCTTCCTCAGGTGTTAATATGTACCATCACTTCTGTGATTTCGTCAATCTTTATATTACACAGCATATCAATAATTCCTTCAGTACGGATGTCAACATAGTCATGTGGGACACTGTAAGTCCGCTGTGCTTTTAGCGTATTTGTAAGGGGTTGTATTTCTGCTTTATAGAGACTTCGAAGCTTTTAGTAGCCAATCCTTAGCTTTTTTGTGGGCTTAGCCATGTGGAACTGGTAAGTGTTTTGGATCCTGTTAATACAGGTGCACGAACAATAGTTGGGAAACGGATTTCCTACAATAAACCATGTGCTGTTTGAACACTACTCCGTAGCTTATCTTTTGCTGGTCCATAATTAGGCATTTTTTTGGTGTGAGCTCAAAAATAACATGATCTGTAATTCTAATACATAGCATTTGAACATTTCATGCTGTTGTCTGTAGACTTTTTTTCTCTGACGATATTGAAGTAGGTTTACTCAAAACTGTTTTTTCTATATTTAAAAAGAAATGCAGCCTTGCATCTTTCTAAATCAGTAATGTGCAGCCTGTAATAAAGAAAACAACTAAATTAAATCCTTTTATATCGTAGAAGCTGTTCTATCATCGAATATATCAAAACAGAGTGTAATACTTAATTCCTTTAAATAGCCTTCTTGCAGTTACTTCTGTCAGTCACCTCTTAGCATGCTACGATGACATACAAAACAAGTTTTTAAATTGGGCTATTTCTGCTGTACTGCTGAGCTGAAACCATGACTGTGTTTAAGAGTAGTATTAGTTTTACTGGCCAGTATTTAACTTGTATAGGAGAGTGTTAAACCAAATAACGAAAAACTAGGCAATTTGTAATACGCCAGATAACATGTATAATCAGGTCCAGAAATAACACAGTTCTTGACTGTGATATTGTCCCGTGCCTGTCTTGTTCTCATAAAATATTGGGTTTTCTTTCTGAATATTTACTGCTAGGGCAGCTAATAGAGAACTGCAAATATCCCCTGCTTGCTATTTAATGAGAAACCTCTTTGGCTAGAAGAGACCCTTTTTTTCTAGTTCTCTTACATTTTTGAAAGCTAAAATAAATGTGTCTGCCAGATAAGCAAGCTCTCTAGATGTTATACAGGGACCTGTTAATCCAGCTCTGATGGCTTTCTGAAAAGATCAGATGTGTTAGACAGTATCGTAAATTACTTTGAAAGGCAGCTCTTTATCTTATATCACATTGCTGAATCAAATAACTCTTTCAAATGTACAATTCAAAGTAAGTACTGTCACAGTAGTGTCATTTTAACTGCTCAGTCTGCTTGTGTTCGTTCCCACGTACAGCCAGATGATGGCACCAACTAACTGTTGATGAACTGTCTATGCTGATCGAAAGATGGACTTGAGCTTATTACTCATTCTCTTTATTTTCCTTGATGTAATTAGATTTGGCTATACTTTCTAGCTACTGTAGAATCAGCGCGCTGTTCTTATTAAACAGTAATGCCCTTAGATGTAGGTTAAACAAAGCAGAAAATGAGTAGGAAGTCCACTGGGTGTTGATTTGCAGACTGGCTGTGCAAATGCAGGAAAGCAATGTTTATAAAGCACTTTTAAGGAGAGCAGCTTTGACGATCAGTTCTCTACTTCTAATCTGGAAGAGCAGCTCTTGTAATACAGAGGGCCAGAAAGTAGTATGGATTGTAAAATTCATTAAAACTTAATGGCAGAAGAAGGGGAAGGAAGCTGAAGGAAATGTGGTGCCCTTTAGATTCTTTTACATTTCACTAGATATCTGCTCTCTTCTGCAGTTACTTGTAGTCTTATTTTCAAATTTCTTGTTGAGACTGTTTCCACCTAACTTTCCAAGCAGCCTGAAACAGCTCCAGAGTTGAAAGGAAGCTTTGAGTGAGAATCTGCGCCAGCACTACTGAGGTCATATTTAATTGCATTCAAAGAGCAAGAGATGGTGACTAAGCCCTCAAATGTGTAGGAAATGCTACGAATTTGAAGGCAAGAGCCCCTGCTGCTAGGCCAGTGTTGCAGGGAGTAGATGGTTCTTAAAAGGTTCCACAGAGCATTGCTGCAAAAGGGAAAGCTTTTTATACTGCCCTGTAGAGAAACGTCTTGGTAGCTTGTCAAAGTTCTGCAAAACATAGTTTCCTGGCTGTTTCTTTTATCAAATCAGATCATTGCCTTCAATTTGTGATACACGTGAAACATGTAAGTGATGTTCCCAAAACAGAGGCAAGTGTGAAACAGGCTTGTGATTTTTTTTTTACTTCACACATTACTGCTGCACTTGAATTTCTAGGTGGTCTTTTAGTCTCAGGAGTTGAGGCTCATGCCTTCTACCATCTCTATGTTTCTGTTACTTCAAATTTAGCTTGTGTTCTGTTGTCTCTGGGGAAAGTAGTAGGTACTCCTTGCTCCTAACTCAGAAATTCCAATCTACTGCTGAAGAACTTATCTAGATTGCTAATTTATAGAACTGTTTTATTAAAAATTAACTACCTGACAGGTAATTTGAGTTAACTGCCATTGTAAACGGAGCGTTCGATGTTCTGTAATGTCTTATGTTCTGTGCTAGGCTGTCTTAGGTCCCGTGGTGGTGATGCGCATATTAACTGTGTATTAAAACTCGTATACAGAACTTGTAAATCGTGGAGAGAGTTTTTATATGCGTTTATGTAATCATTATGCTGTTGTGTTTTTCCATTTCCTGCTAGAGCTCGTATGGCTATGGTGACCTGTTCAGTGAGACATGGAAAGCATTTACTGACTATGAAATAATACACTTGAAAACCTTTGACTCTAAAAGGGTATGGAATTTTATATTTTGTTTTAACTTATAGACACCAGGTAGCAAATATGACAGCTTGTCAAGCTGCTTGTGGATATGAGTGTTTCAGAGGAAAGCATTAATACTTTCCGTGCATGTTTAATTTGTGTAATGTGAGTATTCTACCTTACAAACAAGAGACAGAGCTGTAACCTAATTCTGTGGCATGTCTGGGCTTTATATAGATGGACCTAACTTTTGTGTCTTCTGAGAGGCGATATTTATGTATTGATTGCACTTCTGCAGGACCCACTACTGAAGTTAAGGGTTTTCAAATGGTACTGTCTTTCTAAGCCTTCTGATTCCTGCTGAGGTGTTTATCTTCCCCTGCAACTGTTAGTATACCTGCTGCTTATCATTTAAAAAAAAATAAATAAAAATTGCTCCCACCAAAAAATATACCCATTCATTCAGAGCTCATTTTAGTCTCTTAAATCCCTTGAAGCCTGTCTTAAACTCTACTCTCTAACTGGTTTTCTTCTATTTAGTTCATCTTTGTTATGTTTTGGGGGTGGCTTTTTTACCTCTTCCTACACTTGCATCTGTAGCATCCTAAGTGAGAGCTCTTTTGAGATCAGGATTGTCTTTGTTCTACTCATTTGCACAGTCAAGGAAGTGAGGATGTTCTTGACAGGAGCATGTAATTGCTAGCTCATTATAAGCAGTGATCCCACTGAATGAGCACAGGATGTGCCAGCGGAAGGTAGCAGTGCAGTGTAACTTCTTGTGATCTTCCTTTGCAGGTATGCTTTAAAGAAGCAGTCTTCTCATTACTGCCTCGAATGCGATATGGCTTGTTTTATAACACACCATTGGTAAGTCCTTTTTATCCATCTGCTGTGTTAACTAGATGTGTGTGTGACAGTATAAAATCTGAGCTAAAGAATATCTCTCATATATAGCTGAGTTACCATGAAATGCACTGCATTGAAGGTCTATGCAACTCCAAATGAAATATCCTTCCCTAAAGATTAAGAATTTGAAGTTACTTTGGCTGGTTGATAGTAACTGGTTGTGTGCAATCTCCTTTGTCGCAGCTCATGAGATGCATATTATTCCTCTTTAATGGGTGGGCACTGTGAACTTACTGGTATTTTTGCAGAGCAGAAGAGCTTGTACGCTGACAGACTTTCCCGAGGGTATTTGCTCATGCATTCAGGCTGTAACACTGTAGAGAGAGTTATATTTCTTTCTAAATGAAAGTGCCACTTGTGTTGCAGTGGATAGTGACATGTTTAGCGCAGTGCATGATACTAGGCTTTTGTTCCACAAGAATGGTAAAAGGCTGATCACAAAGAGAGGTTTTCTGAGCAAAATAACTTTTTGTATTAACAATTGCTTTTTTAATTTCAGATCTCTGGCTGTCACGGTACAGGGCTATTTAGAGCATTTTCTCAGCATGTGTTACACAGATTAAATATCACACAAGAAGGACCCAAGGTATGATAACTGAATAATAAAGTTGTAATATGGAGCTGACAGCTCTTACCAGAGAATCGGCATTAGCAAGCCAGTGGGGAATAAGGGCGTATCATGCGCTTTTTGTTCTTTCCTGTGATGCTTGGGATTTTTTCTCAGTAAGTCAGCCTGTTCTATAAAGGCTTTCAGCAAACATTTGTGTATGTTTGTGAAAGTTGCCCTCATGTCTCATTTCCATAGGACAGTCTTTACAACATCCTCCTTCCAATCCTAGGACCTCTTCCCCATCTCCACTGTCTGTGCTCAAGGCCTTTGTGTCCTTCCTAATTTAAGTAAGATACGTGATGCATGGTCTCTTCTGGAGCATGCTGACAAGATGCTGTCCTTGGGTCCGGCAGAGGGGATCCCACAGTGCAGTGCAGTGAGCTTGCTTTTTATCAATCCTCATAGGTACTGCTGAGCTCAGATCAGAGGAGGAAATGACTGAATCTGGTCCTTCCGATCCTTGCCCAGTACCATCTGTCTGGCCTTGGGCTTCTCTGTTGTACACACTGCAAATTGCAAATTGTTGCAGTGGCTGCATTGATGGATACGGCAGTTCTGGGCTTCTTGAAGTATTTGCTAGAGAGTAGCCTACATATTATCACTGAGGGGCACACATTCAAAGCACTGCACAGGCATTTAGTTATGCTTCTCCTGCTGACGCTAATGGGAGTCATGCAGTTAAATCTCTTTATTTCACTTGGAACACTTACCCCTGTGAGTCCAATTAATTTAAAGAGGTAAAAGGAGGAACTGTTATAGAAGTAAAATATTTTTTTCTAAGGATCTTGTCCACAAGCTATCCTGAAAGCTGCTTTCCTGCTTTCAAAAACTGCCATATAATGTGTAATACAAAGGCTCTTTTGTACCGAATAAAATAAATCTTTCAGAAAATGTTTTATTCTTTGTTAATAGTCAGACTTTCACAAAGTTTTTTGACACTTTTAATCTGTTGGAAAATACAATGTGAATTTTAAGTTGGTTACATCATCTGTTACATGGGGAAGAAACATACTTAGTTGCTCAAACAATTGCCAAAAGTAAATATGGAAGTGTCTGGGTTTGGGTTGTTTTTTTTTTTTTTTATGAGGTCTGCCTCATAGCTAATACACTGCTGCTTCTTTCTTTTTAGGATGGGAAAATTCGAGTCACAATACTTGCACGCAGTACAGATTACCGGAAAATATTAAACCAGAATGAGGTGTGGTCTTTTTTATTTTTAAAACAAATTTATTAAAAGTTAAATTTTGCTCATTGAATTGTTTTGTTTTTTTTTCCCAGGTATAGCCAAGACATCTATCTGCTGACAAATCTTGGACAAATATGCTCAGTGCTCGTATTAATATCTTCTAATATGTTTTCTAGCTGGTCTCCTTTTCTGTACACCAGACACTGAACCTTGCTGCCCTTTTTAAATATCCAGTGGAAGACTACAGATGTAATACTAAAAGTATTTCCTCTTAACAAACAGACACTGCAGAGCTTCTGATAAAATTGAATTATTTTGCTTTCTAATTATCTCTTTTATTTCTAGCATCCCCAGTGTTGAAGACTCTAACAAAAACCTTTGTTATGCTTGCAGATTAAAATGCATAAGCTATTGTATCCAAGTATGTGCATTCAGAACTTAATGAATTTTCATATTGATTCACGTTTTTGAATCATGAAACTTCGTGGACTTACGATGTAGCTTCTCTTGTGGTAAAATGATAGTATCTAATGTTTTCATACCTGTCTTCATTCTTAGCTGTTAGTGCCTGACAAAAATGAATTGGCATTATCATCCCCACCTTGCGTAGGGAGAAACTGAGGCTTGTTTGATGCAGTAGTTCAGTAGCAGAATAGACAGAGTGCAGATGGCTAGACTTGTGCCTTATCTGCTAGGCTGTCCACAGTGTGTGCCTACGCTGCTACATGTAGTGTATTTTCTGGTAATGAGCACATGACAGAAGGGGAGAAGTTAATCTTGTCTTTACTACACTTTTGTAAAAGAAAATATTTTGACTCTTTCTCCCTGTAATGCTGGCTATGGATTGGAGAGTTAGAAAAAGCCCTTTTGGGTTAGAAGCCCAGGCTCTAACCTGGTTTCACTTCTCTTGTGAGTAGAAGTCTGACCTAGTAAGGTATTTTTGAAAATCCTTCTAGCTACCAGTTTGCTTCCTCAGGTATTGGAGTATCTTTTGGAAATCCAACCGCATCTTGCCACTATTCCTGGTAAAACTACAAGTTTGAGTGGTTTAGGATTGCGTCCTGGAGCATGCAGAAGTCAACAGTAGCCTCTGTGAGAGTGCAGGAGATCTGAGTCTCCCCTCCAGGGGTTGCTCTGCCAGGAATAACGGATGTATCTTAGGTGGGAAGGCACAAAAGGAGGGGAACTGCTCCATTATAAGCCAGTGGCAGTATGTTCTGTCTCCCTCATTGTAATTCGCTGGTGGGGAGGAGGAGTGTGTAAAACAATCAGGAGTGCAGGGGAGGATTAATTGAAGGAGAATACCAAATCATTGTTGTTTTATTTTCCTCCTTAGCTTGTGAATGCTTTGAAAACAGTATCGACGTTGGAGGTCAGAGTGGTAGACTACAAATACAAGTACGTAAGTTGGTAGGAGAAACTAGGGTGATCTCATGCTGCCTGTGGCTGGTGAAAGATGTTTGCAGGCAAAGCTACGTATGCCCCAATGTCTAACCTTTGCAAAATCCAAGAACTGGTAAGGAAGGAAGAATGTTACTGATGGAGTGGTGGGTCAGCTAGTTAAGCACTCCCATCCTATGATACGCTACTTGGGAATGAATCTCTAGAGTTAGTAGGCCCAGGTTAAAGCTACTATATGATGAGCAAGTTTTGAAATCACTTTTCTTTCTGTTTCCTTCCCTCTCCCCAAAACAGCTGTGTTCCCATCACCCTTTTGGATTTGCTAATGCTCTGCAGTAACTGCGGGTCAACAGGGATTTCTCTTGTATGATGCTAGTGTCTTATTTTATATGACCCTTAGTTTAGTAATGAGTAATAACTTGGCTTATTTGCTGCTCTGGTGGCCCCTGAAGACACCACTTGAGGTTAGTGTGAGGTGCCCAGATGTAGTAGGCACTGTGCCACTAAGAAATGGCTTGAAGAAAGAGTTGCCAAGTGGTATACGCGTGTGTGAAATGGCAGCAGCTCCCATCTACTCAGCGGTGCTGCCATGGATCAGGCCGAAAAGTGAGAAACTGAAGTAGCACTGAGAGGTCGGTGTTTTGACCAAAGCAGAGACAGTGTGAGGAAGTTGAGTTGCTCCCAATTTCCCTGTCAATGAAAGTACTTGAGCAGTCTAATAATAGAAAAGAGGGTGGATACCCTAGAGAGGGCATCTAGACCACCCCACTTGAAAGCATGACCAAGCGGTACTTTCAGAATTCCCGTGTTTGTCAGAACTGTTTGTAGTACCATTCAGCATTACAGATTTCCACAGCTGTGCTGCAGCATCACTGTCATCATAGCTAGAGGGGTTTCTCTGATGTCTGCTCTTATAGCACTTTAAGCAGTTTAAACTTTCTTGTTGCTGTTTAAGCCAGTTTATTTGTGCTCTTCCAAATGGTCAGAGAGGATGTCATTATTTTCCTTTTTAGTGTGTGAATTGTTCATACACAAATGAAGCCTGTTGTAATTTCCCTTTCTAGTTGTCCGTCTTCTCTTACAATTAAGTATCTTTAGTCTATTCTTTCCTTGTGTGCTGAGGGGACACCTGGTTATTTAAAGAGAATACTTTATTTGGAGCTTACAGTCAAAGGATGGGAGAGAGTGACAGTTCCAGGAGCTGAAAAAAAGCCTGGTTTCCTTATTTCTGCTTGATGCCCTATGCATAAGTTCAGGTTGGATATCCACATCTTTAGGCGGGAATTGTATACTTCTACATTACATTAAAAACAGTTTAGGTCTTTTATGTTCGTTTAGGATTTTTTAAAGGAGGTGATGCAGATTTTTTTTTTTTTTAAAGGTAAATAAAAAAACCCCAAACTTGCAAAAACTTTAACCCGTTAAAAAAAAAAAAAAAAAAGACTTTTTTGAACAGACTCTTGTGAAATTTTGAAACCTGTCTGCATTTCTTTTAATTCCATGCTGTGTTATTGCTGGCTGCAGCATTTGTGATTCTTAGTATTGTTGCTTGAAAAATCAATTCTCTCTTTCAATATTCCCTTAAGTTAATTTTGTGCTTTCTACATGTAATTAATTCTTGCTGAGATGGATAGGCATGCCAGATCACCATTTTTGTTGTGTTGTTTGCAGGGAGCTTGAATTTTCAGAGCAATTGAGAATTACCCACAACTCTGATATATTCATTGGGATGCACGGAGCCGGACTTACCCATTTGCTCTTTCTGCCGGACTGGGCTGTTGTTTTTGAACTGTAAGTCTGTTTCTCTTTCTCCTCTTATACCACAACTGGTAATGTCTGTTCATGTGTGTTGGTGAAGTACTTTCCCTTGCTAGTATTTGCCTATGAATGTTTGTCTTGCATCCTCGTCTAGACTTCATTTTTGACAGTATCTTCTGGGAATTGAAAGTGAGGAAGCTTTTGTTATAAAATACAGTGTAACTATATCATACAGGTTCAGCCTGTGATTTCTTAAGATGCTGTGGTATAAATAAAATGCAGCCTGGTCAACAGTTGCCTGGGGAAAATGGCAAAAAGAGAGAAAGCATCACTAGTCAGATTCTGCCTGGTGAGCCTGAGATTTAATGGTATTTTGATGATCCCGGTGAATTGTTTAAATAAGATGCGTATCCAGGGTGTTAAAGATCCCCCTGAAGGTTAGTTATATGCTCCTTTCTGTGCTTGAGACATGAGCACCAGCTTGCTGGCCAAGCTTAGCTGAGTGTCATTCTGTTTTACCTAAATTTCTTTAGTAGCTTTCTTTTAAAAATATTTTCATAGAATCATAGAATGGTTTGGGTTGGAAGGGACCTTTAAAGGCCATCTAGTCCGGCCCCGCTGCAATGAGCAGAGACATCTCCAACTAGGTCGGGTTACTTATAGCCCCCTTTAAGTACTGAAATGCTGCAATAAGGTCTCCCTGGAGCCTTTTCTTCTGCTGGCTGAATGACCCCAACTCTCTCAGCCTGTGTTCTGTCCCTCTGATCATTTTTGTGGCCAAACTTTGTTGCAAAGTATGATTGTTAATAGACACGCCAGTTCTATAGAACTAAATAAAAATGCTGCACACTTCTTAGAAGACCACTGAATTCTCTTAAAGCCTGTGCTGTGGGAAGGCTGTGGAACTGGTGCTTTGCAGCATAGTCGTCTTGGCTTGAGAGCGCTTTGTCTGGTCTCCAAATAAGTTCAGAAACCCTTGCCCAAGAGCTGCTGCAGCTGGACAGGGGCATGCCTGACATGCAGATGTGCCTCAGACTGCCTTCTAGGCCACATCTTAGGAACAGATGGTAGCCCTTGTTATTGTTTTCAGTGGAGTAGAATTTGTCCATGGTTTCGGAGCCTTAGAACTGGACAACAAACACTTTGGCTTTTTTTTGTTGGTTTTTTTTTCCTGTTTCACCCTGGTAAACTTCAGCGCAATCTCTGTAGGTAAATATGATTTTTCTGCCTGTCCCTAGATACAATTGTGAAGATGAACGTTGTTACCTGGATTTGGCAAGGCTGAGAGGCATTCACTACATCACTTGGCGAAAAAGGAATAAAGTATTCCCTCAAGATCAGGTAACGATGGTCACTGGTGGAAGGGTGAGGTGCTATAACTTGAAGCGTTTAGAGGCTAGCTTGCTTTACCTCTGTTCCAATAATTGAAATATGGTTTTTGTTCTTTAGACCAAATTAACTTCCCTCTTGTGAGCAAGAAATCATTTGATATTAATGGCTGAGGGAAGAAGAGAAATTAAATGAATTGGCCATTAATCCAAGCCATCCGTAGCATTGCTGTTATGCAGTTACTGTGCTGACTCTTTTGCCTCAGAGCAGATCAGTGGGTCAGAAATAATAAATTAAAATGGCAGATTCTCTATTTTTTCTTTTTGAATGGAACTTTTTTTTTTTTTCTTCTTTCTAAAAGGCCTTATTTCATTTTTTCTAGGGACACCACCCAACGCTTGGAGAACATCCAAAATTTACAAACTACTCCTTTGATGTGGAAGAATTTATGTACTTGGTGCTTCTGGCTGCAAATCATGTTTCACAGCATTCCAAGTGGCCATTTAGGGTAAAACATGATGAATTCTAAATTAGACTTCTGACTGAAATATTGTTTTTAAATAATGCTCCATAAAAATACTGTAACAACATAAAGCAAAATGCTGGTGTGAAACACATAAACTTTTATGAGGGAAATAATCCATTATTAACTTGACAAACCACTTCTTAGCACCATACCTTATCTTTATAATCCCTCTCTTTAATTCTGGGAGGTTTTGATACATAAAAACTATTTTTCAGAACTCTTCTTGGGTTTTGCACTGTATTTTTGCATTCCAAATTCTGAAATACTTGCCTTTATTCAAAGATACGTCCATCCATTTCATGTAAGGTTTTCTGGGGTAGATACTAATCTTGTAATAATTTATGCCTGCTATTATGTGAGGAAATGCTAGAGGATGGAGAGTGTTACAGCTTGCTTTCTCAGTGTAGTCTCTCTGGGAATGAACTAGGCCTGTCAGAGCTCCTCAGTGCCTCTTTTTAAGAAGCTGGATGCTTTTATACTATAGTCCTGTACCTGTAAGTAAAAATCTGAATGGGAATTGCCTTCTTATTGTAAGGCACTGCCCAGCGTGTCATTTGCAGTCGAGTTACATGACGCAGTGGTTCCAGGATGGCTGGTTAGTTCCTTTGTGTCATCATCCATGTCATTGCTGTGCTTGTCCCTCTATCGTTTCTAGGTTTGAAGATCTTCCTCTGTAAAATAGAGGTTGTAAGAATGAAATGGTTAAGCAAGCTTTAACTTTTGTTGTTTGATTCAACAGACACTGCAAACTTTTATTTCAGGTTCAGACATGTACAAGTTAGAGAGCAGAGTCTTATGATTTTGCATTTAAATATAAACTTTGACTCTTCTCCTTGTAGTTTTAAATGCTAAAGTGTAACAGGCCTCCTCTGTAGGTTTAGTCTGTCTTCTGTCTCAAAGCAGGTAAATCGTTTCCTATGTGAATACTTAAAACTTCAGGTAAACTGCATTGCCTACTTTTTCACATAAAACAGCACTCTGCAATGGAAAACCTGAGCAAAATGGAGTAAAACTTGAGGTTTTTTGAGGATGCTAAAGGGAATGGGCTTCTAGTTTTTTGTGACAAATGATAAGATGTATAGGGTGTCTTTCAGCTGGAGCTGAAGGGAGATGAAGTCACGAGGAACCTTGTTTTTGTTGTCATTAAAGGCCTCGTCTAGTAATATTCTCGTTTTCTCAAAATGTCAAAGAATCAATCTGGAAAACTTTTGAGAATCCTTCCAAAGCCAGTAGCGTAGTTCACTGTTTTCAGTGAAGGAATGTTAAGCCAAAGCTGAGTTCTTCATGAAATTTTCCCCGGAGCTGATACGTTGGTGCTAGTCGGGGGACGGGGGGAAGGGAGTAGTTCTGTTGTCTTAAGTGGGGCCAGAAGGATGAGTAGAAGAATCGAGTTCTGTGAGATAAAAAACAGAGTTCTGTGTTAAATTATGGATTTTTTGAGAATGTATTCCCATGATAGATTTGCAGTATAATCATACAGTCTCAGTGGCTTGAAGCAGAGCATACATTTGTATGCAAAAGCGAGACAGTTACAGTAAATGTAAACATTTCACTGGTATAATTGTAGATATTATTGACTTCCATTCTCCAACAGTCATAGGCAATTTCACAGAGTGTAGGTACATTTACTGACCTGCCTATAGTGGTAAAGATGAGTTACTGTAATGATAATGCTCATATAGATCTCTCACGACCTTAAGCAGTGCATAGGAAAAGCCAGATATAGCTGATACATAAGTATATTAAAGTATCTGGTGCAATTCTTAGTGTAGTGTATTGTTACTGATGGATAAAACTGTTTTACTTTAAAGAACCATAGAAGCAAAATTGCACTTTTTGCCATGAAAAAAAAACTAAAAAAAAAAAAAGCCCTTGAGAAATACAATTTCCTGTATTTGTGTTGTGTGTGTCTGGTATTTTTTTACCTTGTGGGATTTTAAAGGGAAAAAAAAAAATGTATAAAACTTAACTCAGTAAAATATCTGAGTTCAAATGAAAGCAACTCAAAATAAAGACGGCATTTAACTATGAACTGTGCACAGATATCTGATAATTTTTTTTAATATAAAGCTTTTTAATTTAAAAAAAAAAAAAAAACAAACCACAAAACACAAACAAACCTGTAAGATCTTTGGTCATAGTTTGCCAGATTCTAGAGGCAAATGTTTTAAATACTATTGATCACATAGTCATGCGTGTTTGCTTTTTCCTGCCATGGCAATCTGATGTTCTGAGATCCAAACTGGTATTCAGATTTATTTACCTGGGAATCATTCAGAGATCACGCTGTCACCTTGCGCTGATGGCTTTGTTGTCAGGCATTTTAAGATTGGTTTGTGGAGAACATATGTTTGTGTTTAACTTCCTGCGGTGCGGATGATGCTGTTGAAGCCAGTGTGTGGATGCAGGCATGTGCTTGAATCTGTACAGAAGCAGCTAATGAGGAGCTTCTCTTTCAAGCGATATTGGGAGTCACTAAAACAAGTGGTCGAGCATATGCCTGAGTGCGTGGAGGAGAGGCTGTGGGGACTTAATCCAAGGGCAAAATATCCTGCCAACATTCACCAGTTTCAGCAAATTTGAGTGCGGCTTTGACAGTTGATGGCCAACATATTCTTCAGCCTTTATGGCTTAATATTACTGGGATGAAAATACTATTTTGGTTGATTAGCGTTACAAAAAGTCACAAAATTATCTGAGCCAGCAGAAAGAGGTTCTGTTGGATTTATGGGATTTTGCCAATAAATCCTGAGAGAGGATTTGGACAACAGCAAAGATCTGGCTCGTGGCTTTCTTAAAGAGGGTTTGGGCCATCTTGGTCTGCCTTGACATTGGAATTGAGGGAATCCATGAGACTTTTGGGCCGCTTGTTCTTTCGGCAGGGTATAGCTCTGGATTATATTTTCCTAACAGACTATAGGAATCTTGTTCCTTGCTACTTCTGATTTTTTTTTTTTTTTTGTATCTCTCGTTTACTTAAGTTTAGAATCTGTCTTTAACTAACACATTTGCATCAGCATGATGAATTTAGTTTTGGGATTTAATGAACATTCCCAATCCTGAATGCTTACAGGATTGCCTGTGTTTCATGTACAGTGTAAACCGAGAGCTGGATCTGAAATAAAAAATAATTTATGGATGCACATGGTGTCTTTCCTTTTTACTTCAGAAGTCTTCAAGATGTATTTTCAGTTTTTTCTTTGTGAGTTCTGTGGAAGTTGGGTAAGTGTGAGAAATAGTTTGTGATGGGGAGGTGGCAAATCAGGATTATTAATCTTAAGAGTACAATTATAAATATTAAGGCAATACATTTTTAAAAGCAATTAAATAATGAAATTGTTTAATTTTTGCTGTTAAACTTGCCAGTTGTACTATTAATGAGATAACTCAGGGTTTAGAATGTCTCATAATCTTTTATTTTTTTTAAGAAGAGAGAAACTGAAGGAAATATTCTCCTTGAGAGCTTTTTATCTGCTCAGAAGGGTAAAATGTGAGGGGTTAATTTTCTTTTTATTTCAGCATTGAATAATTGTTTCAATTTGCAGTGTTTGCCTGAAGTTTATTAGTCTGAAGTCTGATCTTTAAGGTCCCTTCCAACCCAACCCAAACCATTCTATGATTCTATCTGGAACAGGTTGCCCAGAGAAGCTGTGGAAGCCCCATCCCTGGAGGTGTTCAAGGCCAAGTTGGATGGGGCTTGGAGCAACCTGGTCTAGTGGGAGGTGTCCCTGCCCATGGCAGGGGGGTTGGAACTAGATGATTTTTAAGGTCCCTTCCAACCTAAACCAAACCATTCTATGATTCTAACAATTCTAAGTTGAGCTCTTACTTCCACTCCTCTGAACACACCTTTCTTCTGGATTGGGCTTTTTGTCCAAAATAAAAGAACTGCTACTAAACGCTCTTCTGGCCTTGGCGCCGAAACGGCTAAAGTCGCATGGCTCTTCACGATTCATTCCTCGATTCTCATCATCCTTCTTGCATTTCGGTTCCTCATCCCACAGTGTGGGTGCGAGGGTGCTAAGCCTGCCGCTACTGACCTACTCTGAATGGGAGCTGCTCCTCCCACCGACGGACTGTGTTGGTCAGCTTCTGTGAGGGGTCTCTAGCTTATTTCAGCCCGAGTCAGCTGGTTTACGGCAAAAGCCTGCAGTTTAAACTCTTTGCCACAGCCTCGTTTTTCCTGCAGGTAAGGGATGGCTGGGTGAGCTGCTCAGCTGGTGTGGCAATGCCTTGAAGCAGGTAGATGGGTCTTGGTTGTGGTTGGCATAACCTTTCTAGAAGAAACTAGAGCTGAGAGAAAATGGCTGAGCTGGTCTTGGTGAGCCCAGCTCCGAAGTTCTCGTAGCTTCTGTGTTGCTGGAATTAAGCAATTTACAGTAGGGGTATCTCAAATAGTGCAGCTGATAAAAAGCATTTTGTGATGGTGGGGAGGGAGACGCAAGGAGGGAACAAGAAGGGTGACAAGGAAGGAAGAATGAGTAAGCGTAAAGGCTGCAGATGAGTAGAATGGGGAGAGTATTTCCCAAGCCTGAGGATCAAAAGACCTCTGTGAATGTAGTTATAAATCCAGTGAAGTGTGTGGAAACCCCGTTGGGACAGAGCCAAGAATGAGGGTAGGGAGAAACCAAAGGACCTGAATTCCCCGAGTCTGAGCCGGGTGAGGAGGGAGCAGCATCCCTGGCCAGGTGGGGCTCTTGGGGAGAAGGGCCAGGGCTGAAAAATTGGGTGGTGACTTGGAAGTTGTGCTGGAGAGGTGAGCTGGAGAGGGCAGGGGAGGTTGCTGCAGCTTGAGAGAGCTGACAGCACATTCTCAAATGTGTTGTGTTTTTTTTTTTTTAATAGGCTTGCTGACCTCTCTTAGAAAAGTGAAATATTTTATAGTATAAAAATAGATAAATAAAATACGAAAATAATGTTAGTATATAAATAAAATGTAATAAATAAAATATATAAAATATATATTAAATATAATATAACTTCAACTATTTCTGTTATTACCATTGTCTTTTGGATAAGGGAATAAAACTCCAAAATAAAGAGCAGGCTGTATTTCTTACTTTCATTTACGTTTTCTTGGTTTTCTTTCCCCTTCCTATATTCCCATGGCAAATCAAAAAGGAGTAGAAGTAGCAAAAGAAAAATGACTCTATTATTGAGAATAAAAATACTTGAATTTGATTTGAACATGTGTAACCTCTGAAATGGCATTGTTCTTTGACTTGCAGCGGACAGGATTTCCAGGGAACGCATAGCAGCATTTCCTGCCGATTTTAGCAGAGTGCAGCAGGTGGCACTAGAGCCCTTTCCCACGTTGTCTTGGCTCTCCAAGGGGAATCTCATTCCAAAGGCAAAGAGTCGGCTCACCGAGGAGTACCATAACGCAACTGCTCCTGCAGGTGAGGATTTTGTTTTTCCCTCTTCCTTTTTGTAGAGGGAAATGCCTGGAAAAAATTAATCAAGAGAGGTTTTAGGTTTTAGCATAGGATTCTTCAGATGCTACAATATCAGGGTAGTTTTCTTCAGTTTTCCTTTAAGCAACTTAGTTGTTGTTGGAAAAGAATTTTCAGTTAATTTTTTTTGTAGCAAAATGCTGTTTCTATTTTTTTTTTTTGTAAAAGTGTTTTGTGCCAAACCATCAGTCTTTAGCAGTTAATGCAATTCCTGTTCTGCTGCAAAGTCTTGATTTTTTTCACTTACGCAATACATTACCCAGTCATGCAATATATTGTGCACCTTCCAGTACCTCGTTACTTGTCCTGTTCAGTTCACTGAGGGGGGTGCGTGCACATGCATCTGATGTCATTGAAAATGTAGACCACTGACACTCAGAAAATAGTAAAAAAAAAAAAAAAAAAAAAANAAAAAAAAAAAAAAAAAAAAAAAAAAAAAATTCCTGGAAGATGGTGGAGGTTTTTTTTTTGTTTAAAAAAACCCAATCACTGTGAGGGCATTTTTTTTTAAAGAAAAATACTTAAGCTTTGCAGATTTTGCCCCTTTACCAAACTTATCCCACAGTTAGTCATTAAAAATGGAATTGATTAACTTTTCTTTGTAGCTTTGAAAACCTTCAAGCTGCCCCGGGGAGGGATGCAGTGTGCTGCGCTGGCCCTGCTCCTTGGTTAGAGCTGGTGGAGTTGATTTCTCTGCCTGACATCTGACGCACAGCTTTAACAGCTAATACAGGGTAGTAAGTGTTTGAATTACCGTGCAAGAAGGATGGAAAGCAGGTGAGTTTTGTAATGCGATGGGAAAGTTGAAAGAAGGCAGACGATCTCCCTTTCCGTGACTCAGGAGCAATACATCGATTGTTAACTTTGGTGTTTGAATTAGGGCTCTTTGGAGTCCCTCTATGGCCACGCGTGACGAAACCTGGAAACTCTCATTTTCCTTTCAGGGGTGCAGGGGGGGGCAGACCCTGTGGGAAGAGGAAGGCCACCATGGGCAGCGAAGGTCAATAACTGACTGCTACAAGTTGGTGCCTCTCCGCTATCATCCATGGGTCGGTGTCAGGTGAGGAACATGGACAGATCCTGAACGTGCAAGGCAGTTTGTGTGTGGCTCTGGTGGAGACTGCAAGCAGGGGTTATCCCTGTTTGGCATTTGATTTTTGCACCTTGCAGATAATTAAAATCCTCATTGCGGTCACGTGTGAGGTGCAGGAACCTGCCCTGGCCCTTGGGATGCGCAGGAGGCGCTGAGGGGCCGTGTCTGTGACGGGGAGGGATGGTCGCGCTGGTCAGGGCTTTATGGGGGTGCTGGGTAAGGGGGTGTGGGCACGGTGGTGACAGCCGTTGGACATCATTCGTTACCCCATCAAGGACTCGGCACGTCAGTCAGTGAAAAGGCGTGTGTGTCGAGCTGACAGCTCTGAATTGTTTCTTCACCAATTACTACGCCAAAGCCTTGATAGCGTAATGAAATATGCCTCCTACCTATCGCTTCATCTTTGTCAAACTGACTGGGTGTTCTTAGTTTGTTATGACTGAGAGAACTTCAGCAGCATCGGAAAAATAAGCAAGCTTTCTTCTGGTGTAAAAGGATCGAAGGCCTAAAGACAGGACGGCTGCTGTTAAATATAGAAGCCTCAGTCCAGATGAAAACGTACATGGCAAAGCCCTCACAGACCGGCTGAGCCCTCGGCTCTGTCCTCATTTGGGACCCAGTGGGGGATGAGAAGTGTAGGAACTCTTCTTTTGCTAGACATCTTTATACTTAGTAAAGTATTCAGCCTTTCTTATAATTTATTCATTGTGGTCTAGCATAGTCTAAAATATCAGACCTTCCCTCTACGCATTCTTTGATGCCCCTTAATTCATTATTTAAATAGTCTACATTCTGTTTTACAAAACGCCCTCCTCCCCAGTAGCTTAATGTTATCGGTTATTCGTCTGTCTGTGTCAGCAGCTTTCCAGCAGGCAAGGGGCAGGGTGGGATGCTCTGGTCCCTCTGCCCTCGCATCGGCTCTCCGGCGAGGTGCGGAGCAGTGGGCTCCACAGCGAAAGGAGCTGGGCAGCCAGAGCTGGAGTGCTACAGCTCCAGCAAAGCGCTGGAGTACCTGCTCAAGCGATGCTCGAATGTGTGTTGCTTTGAAGCCTGAGAGCTCTTCTGAGTGAGAAAGTGGCTCGGTGGCACTTTAGGTAGGGTGGGGGGAACCCTGGCTGGGAGAACCCCGCTCCTGCCGGGACTTGGAGTCTCGGCGCACGGCATCCTGCAGCAGCACCTGCGTTATCGCTGCTGAAATGTGGGGGATTCCTTGGCTGCAGGTGCACTTGGAGTAAGAAGTATTCCCTGCCTTGTCATTAATTACAAAGTCGGGTAACTGTCAGTAGGAACAATCGCAGCTGAAAAATGCATCTGTACATTTTGAAGCCTGGGCGAGGCTTTGATTTGAATTCTTGCAAGTGATCCGTTTGCTCACTGGGTACGGTGTTTGATTTGATGCCAAATGTGCCATTCCCCGGCCCCTCCAGAAAATTTCGTGTGTAATGTCTGCATCCAGGAATGGTGAGTGAGGAAGGATTCACGCATGTTTGTAGCACTACTTTTCCCTAACAAAAGAAAACTTGGATCAATGCAGAATATTAAAACATTTCATAGGGGGAAAAAAAAAAAAAAAGGTGCTGAGTAAATTAAGAGGAGCACAAACACTCCAAACCTCCTTCCAATGTCCTTGGTTGCAAAACTACCTTGGATATTATCTATTCAATGTCTTTAACATTCCACCCAAAGAAAAACTTGGGAATATTTTGCCTTTTAATGTAAGCTTCCAAGAAAACGTTTCCCAATGGTATGCAATAAATCAGTCATTGCTTACTTAATAACCATAATGTTTTCCTTTCGAGTCAGGAACTCATGAGAAAGTCTAGGATTAAAAACCAAAATTGACAGCTTTCTGGTCATTTAATGTAAATTGTGTTTTATTGATCAGATTTGAAAGCATTTAATATTAGCTTCATGCAATGACATCAGTTGAGGATGCTGTTGTCCCTTGGACACAATAGTGGAAAGCACAAACCCTGTCTGCCTGGCAGAAGCTTGGTCTCAGCAGAAGGGACTTGGCTGAGGACATCTCAGATCCCACTGACTCAGTGCTCAGCTAAGTTTTTTTGCCTTATGGTTTACAAACACTTAACCGTTTTGCTGATTTCTGAGGCTTTCTGGGTTTTGTCACCTCCTCATAAAACAATGTTTACTTGTTCTCATATATACTTTCCAATAGCTCTCCGATATCCTATTTACAAGTCGATACTCTTCTGGTGGCAGATTACTTTTAATAGAGCGGTTTGTTGAAGTGTTTTTCATGAGGGTATGGGCATTGCAATGCTGCGTCAGAGCATTGCTGTGCGAGAAAGGTTTCTCCTGAATGCAATAATACAGTGACTTGCTTACCAAACTTTGTGCTTGGGACATTTAAATGAAGAAGGATAAAAAGGAACGTGGCTGCGGACCCTGTGTAGATCCTTGTGCAAATCCCGCTGTGGGCGAAATCCCGCTGGACGTCGACATCTTGTAAAGTAAGTACAGCACGTTCCTTGCAGCATTGTCATCCCCCATTGTATCTTTCCATCACTTTTTAAATTCCTGTCATTGAAGTTCTTTTTTAAAGTCTTTTATTCTTTGTTTTTGTTCCCTCTGTACTAAGAGATGCCCGAGTTTCTCTCCCTGGGGGCAGGTGTCAATTTACCCCTGAGGTATTTTGTAACTCGTCTTCTCTTGGAGTTAACCAGACCTGCACTGCTGCTTTTTTGGTGGGAGGTTTTTTTGGTACGCTTTGGATTTTTGCCATCGGTGTGAGCTGGAGGGTGGGGGCTGGCACTGGCCACACTGAACTCCACAACTCGCCCCTCCTGGGACTTCAGCGATGCTAAGATTGCATCAGAGGTGGGGACTGATGTCATTTTACATGGTGACACTTCTGCTGGCAGCCACTCTCCCAGCCAGCACTTCACAGAGAAAAGTTTTGGCAGGGCTGTTGCAGGCAGCTCCATTTAATCTTGTTCTTTTTCACTATTAAATATTATTGGCAGCAGTTTCCTATGAATGAAAAGACTCATGTCTGCTGAGGAGTAGGGCTGCATCGTGCTCTGGGTGCGTTTCTTTATTTTTCTGTATGTCTGTTCATGCAGATTTCCTGAACCCCTGGAGTTTTTCTAGCTTCCCTCTAGTATTTGACGTTTATTCTTTGTGTGCTTTTCTAGCTCATTAATTTATTAAACATCAGTGGTGATGTAGGTCTTTGATCCTCTTAAAAATAAACCAGCCATGCCTGTCTCTTAACCGATTCTTGAGCCATGGCAATACACCCTCTCTCCTGGATACTTCAGCTCGTCAACAGACCCTTGCCAGTGCCTTTGCCTAAGTCCTTTTCAAAGATCATACGATTTATATGGGAGTTTCCCTTATTTTGCAGATTAACTTGTGGAAAGGTGCAGTTTTCCTCTACAGAAGTATATTGCTCATCTAAGTGCTTGTAACTTTAATGATCTCTCAAAATAATCAACTACTTTGTGCAAGATTTTAAAAAAAAAAAAAAAAAGGTCATGGCTGGGAAACGGGTTTGTCTTGAGCATTTCTCAAAAAAGAGGGACACCCAGTGTTAATGAGAAGGGATCTCCATGCTAGTGGCTCAATTGCTCTCTCCTTGCAGAGCTTTTGGGTGAAGCCACCTGGCCCTGGAAATCTGCACGTTCCTCCGTGCTGCTGGCTCAGGCGATGCTGCACCCCTCTTCTGCCAGAAATGCCTGGTCATCCCCGATGCCCAATCCAAGACTTGAATATCCTCACTTACAGGACTGCTTGATTCCTGTCCACGTTCCCAAATCTTTTTTGTTTGGGTTTGGTTTTTTGTTTTGTTTTGGTTTTTTTGGTCTATTTTAGTGTGCTTTCTTCCTACGGGAGGTAAATTACATCGCTGCAAGGTACTGCAGCCCCTAAAACCTAATGGTCCAGGCAGAGTTTATCGCTAAACTTTGGTCCCCAGGAGATAGGAGCTTCTCTCCCTGGAACAAGCCCTTCCAAAAGCCAACTCTGAGTTGCTAAGAAACAGCTTGTCACTCTGGCAGGGCTGTAATCAGTTGTATACAGGTAATTAGGAGTCACTACTGCTTTATTATTAACTGTTTGTTGATTTTTCAAAAATAAATTTCCTCTCTCTCCCCAGAGCCAACCGTACAACGCTTCTGGTACATCTGCATCAATTATGCATTACCTGTGTGATTTTTTTTCTTCCTTTGGAAACTTGGTTTCCAGAGGCTCTTTCTGGTGCTCTAGCCATGACCTAACCCTCCTTTGCTGAATAATTCCTACCGAGACAACACAGTTTCCCTGCTGTGTTTTCCACGCTACCGTGTTTCAGCAAGGCAAATAAATCAGGCTGTCTCCCATCAGCGGGCAGCCTTGTTTGCTCAATTTTGCCATTCCATTTCTTGCTTTATTGAATAAGCATGTATTTATGTACTTTGTGTCCTTTTTCTGCCTGCCCATTTTTATTGAACTTCTCTATCAGCCACACGGTTGGGTTTTCCTGACAGGGTTTTGGATCTTAAAATGCTATTTCTTCAGACCAGCTGTCACTTCTGTCCTAACCGTGTCCCATGAGATCTCTGTGCATCGCTTATGTGTCTAGCTCTGCCTGCCTGATCTAAGTGCCCCCTCACCTTCTCCTCAGCTTTTAGTTTTAATACCTAAATCTCGCTGGTTTCCCTCCCCCTTCTCTTTAGTTAAGGCGACCCTCTTCTTTTTTGTGGCGCGCTCCAAAAACCAGCACCCACACAAAACGATTCCCTCACTGCCTCGTACTTGAACTCCTCTTTGTGCCGGTACCTTACGCAGGCAGCGCCCAGCCCGTATCTGTCTGGGGACCAGCGGGGAGGACGCTACTGCACCAGCCCTGGTCTTACATCTTTTCCCCAGTAATAGAAACACAGTCTCCAGCCACAGACCTACAGGTTTGTCTGGACACACATCAGTCTGCAATAGAGCCGTAGAGTGCTGCTCCCAGGGCAGCGAACTGCCCACAGCCTCGTGCTGCACTTTGCTAGAGCAGAAGTCCCTTTATAGCCCCTTCCAGTACCTAAAGGGGGCTACAGGAAAGACGGGGAGGGACTTTTGATCAGGAGTGTAGCATCAGGATGAGGGGGAATGGTTTTAAACTGAAGGAGGGGAGATTTAGATTAGATATTATGAAGAAATTCTTTAGCCTGAGGGTGGTGAGACCCTGGCCCAGGTTGCCCAGAGAAGCTGTGGCTGCCCCATCCCTGGAGGTGTTCAAGGCCAGGTTGGACGGGGCTTGGAGCAACCTGGTCTAGTGGGAGGTGTCCCTGCCCACGGCAGGGGGGTTGGAACTAGATGGTCTTTAAGTTCCCTTCCAACCCAAAGCATTCTATGATTCTATGACAAAAGCCCAGTGGTGGTGTGGAGCAAGATGTGCGAGTGTTACCACCGCAGTGGAGATCTGCTCTTGGGTGATGTTGTCCCCCACCTAAGAAGTTCAGACTTTAGGACTGGAGAGGAAGATTTTTCTGCTGATTCACAGCAGTTTGGGAATATGCCACTTGGTGGGATTTCCCCCCCCCCCGCCCCCACTCGCCCTGTCTCTTGGGAGAGGACTACGGAGCTTTGGGGATGTAGGAAAGCAGAAAACCTTTTCCCTAATGGCTCATGTTGCTGCTTAGTGACTGCCTGCCAAATTCGATGTTGGGAGATGCCGAGATCTGTAGGGCTGAAAGTTGGTGTCTAATGAAGCAACGTCAGGATGTGAATGAGGTTTCTTGTCCTGCGCAACCGAACACGGGGATGTTATTTATAGCTGCTCACTTGCACCATAAGCACCTGTAGAGACTTTATTCTTCCGCCTCTCAGTGGAATCACAAATGACAGAAGGAGCTGAAGACGTAATGACCCTTGAGGTAGGAGAAATTATTTACCAAACCGTGGATAAGACGACTGTTATCTCCTGTACTGTGTTTAGGGCACCCAATCTATTGCAGATGTTACCATAGTCATGCTGTTTAATTTAAAATTGTCCTGCATTCCTTATGTCTCAAATTCTTTCCTTGGGAAACTAAATCCTTTCATAACCTAAATGCAGCAGAGGAGATGAAAACGGCTGGTTCGTGGATGTATATGGCCATTCCAAGGGAGCTTTATGTAATTGTTTTTTAAATAGAAATGCTTGCTCTGGTTTTTTTGGTCTGGTTCATCCTGGTTTTGTTGTTTGCCATATGTTTTCTGACATATGCTCCTTGTCTAGCAATAAAAAGCTACCAAGACTAAGAAGCCTTCATTAATTTGTAGCAGGCATAGTAAGAGCTCTTCTCATTTTACTGACTTTGCAAACGCAGTGGCAAATATAATATAATACAGAGATTATAAAGGAGTTCTTACCATTGGTTTCCTGGAATAATTTTCTTTGTGCATGGGTCAAAAGGATAAGGATTAACAACACTATTAGGTATTGGAGACAGTAGCCTCATCTGTTTGCCTTCAGCTTTTAAAACATGTCTCTTAAACGGGCAGGTGATTCTGGAGGGAGAAGACCTGTCACTCTCTTGAATAGAACACGGTCCCTACTCCCCCAAAACCTCATTCGCTTCAGACAAATCTCTCGCCACCAAACACCCAAGAGGTCTTTCTCCACTGAAATCGGGCAAGGATCCCAGCTTCATCTAGGTATGAGGAAACTGATGTATACTTGCAAGACTTTAGACAATTGGTCATTTTTTATATTTGCATTCAGCTGCAATGCCAAGCAGCAAGCTGTGTATCTCTCTCCAGTGTGAGCTTTATCTATCCCTTACCAATCATACACGAACCCTAATTTTAGTTTTCCTCCTTCTGAGGCAAGGCTTTGGAAGCACTTAAAGGATGCCAAACATATGCAGCTGGAGACAGCCCTGGGGATGAATGTCACCCACAGCTTTGGCAGTCCTCTGGTGAGATCCACGATACAAGAAGAGAGGCCATTTACCTGCAAATCCCAAACTTCTTCCTGTGACCCGGCGGTGCTGCGCAAATCAGGGTGTTTTCTACAAAACGATACTGCGCAGTGATAATCAGTCACACGCTAATGGAGTGGCAATCAAAGCTGTCAAGGAAAATGATCTACATGCAATGGCTTGATTATATTTGTCCGGAGATACTTTTATGCTAAAGGATTTTCAAGTTTTAATCAGTCTGCATTAACTATGATGCTCTTGCAGTTGATCATGGAAAGAAAGCAACTGTTGATTGTACTAAAAGCATTAAGTGACCTCTGCTAATTAAAAGATAATGTCAGTGCAACTGAGTGGAGTGCCCAGGTCTTCAGCCTTTTAGATAGACATTAAATGAAAATCAAAGAGTTTGTAGGAAATAAATGTGGTAAAGGTAAGAGACGTCTTTGTGGAAATAGCAGGTCATATTTCAGTAAAAGATATTTAATCAATTAATGATACTTAATATGCCATATAACCAGCAATTTGTTGAAGAAGAACGAGCTTCCTCCCCAGTTGTGAGATGTCTTCACTTACTCTACCTTGACTGGAGCATTTTGCTTGGGAAAGTCTATGATATAGTGAATCCAGCGTGTCTCTGTTGTCCATAAATAAACTAAATGCATTTTCTCACAAATGCATGTCACCTTTTAAATGACCCAGACGTTCAGTGTTAAGTTCTGTGTTCAGTAATAATGTAGTCAGTGTCTACAAATGCAGTCTTACTTGCCTTTTTTCATTAATCTCAGTGTCTGGGAGACAAAGCAAAACAGGTGGAATAACTATCTACAAGCACATCCCTTACTCCTTGGAGACTATAAATGGTAAACAGCCTCTTCTGCTTTCTGCATTTATATAGATGCAGAATGAAAGCCCTTTGGACAGAGAAGCGATGGCACAAATTCTGTGTGAAATCACCCGAAGATGCTGCCTACCGTTGTCCTCCGAGGAGCCACAGTGGCCAGAGAGCTCTTGGAGGACATGCCAAAGCAGTCGGTAAAAGTTTGGTATCATTGTTCAGGTTTGTGCCTCGCTCTCTGACTCCTTGCTTTGTGAGAAGAAACAGAAGGACAGTTAATTTTTTTTCTTTTTTTTTTTCACGTGGAAGAAGTTAAATCACATGTGAGAATCTAGAGAGGAACATAATGGTTCAAATTCTGGCGTTTCAGACTGAGCTTGGCTCCGTGCATAAAGCAGAGGCTTCATGGGGAGGAGAGGGGAGGTCTCCGCTTCTCTTCAGATTAAAAGAAATGTTCTTGAAACCAAAGGGAACCTCTTCCCAGGCAGTTGGTAACTGAGCTTTACAGCTGCCAAGCTGTATTTGATCACGCTCAGCATCTCCAGCTGAGGAGGCTGCAGGGTGAGGAGCAGCCATGTCACCGGGGTGTGAAGGCATCCGAGCCAGCCCTGGCCTCGGTCTCTCTCAGAGGCTGCATCCATAGTGTCTTTCCAGGCAGAAGATGCTCGTTCTGCCACCCTACTGAAAGCTACGGGACGGGGTGGGCTGAGTCTCCGTGGTGCTGCTGACCTTTTCGGCCAGGAAAGCTGCGCTGGGACCAGCTCGTGAGCTACAGACCCAGCTATTACTGCTCACAACGGCTGGAGCGTCTGTGCCTTTCATCCCGTGGCACCGTGGGTAAGAGATCCCCTTTGCCGGCACGTGGCCCCTCCTGCCCTCCGTGACCAGTGCACGAGGCCAGCCGGCTGCAGGGATGGCACCTTATGCACCCCCATGCGATATTCCCCTCGGAGGAGGCAGCTCGGTAATTGTCTCTGACAAACACCGCTTGGGTTGATCAGTACCGACCACGTCAGGCTACCTAGAGTAGGACTTGCCTGCAGCTCTCCGCTTGGTCGTGCTCGAGAAAGTCGGAGGCACCGACTGATGTTTTTTGGGATGTGTGGTGCCGGGGAGGAGGGGGGAAAGCAGCAGCAGCAGCACCAGCGCTGTGCCCAGCACACTGCCGGCAAGCGGAGAGGGCTGGTTGCGACCGAGCATCATTTCAGGCCCAGGGGTATCCTCTGAGTCAAAGAGAGTAACAAGATGATGGGGAGATTTTTCAAAGAGAAAATAGTGATTTTTCTCAGGGCCACCCATCCTTCTTACAAAAAATATCGTCCATCTGAAGGGAAACCTAAAAGGGAGGTTTTGACCCAAATATTCTATAAAGAAGCTTCCCCCACACACACCCCCACCTTCTTGGCAGTAGGTGGTTACATCTACTTATGTGAAGCCCCAAGAACTTTCACTTTGGAGAAAAAAAAAAAAAAAAAAGGGCAAAAAGCTCTTTCTGTTTCCCCTGAGCACTGAATTTCGTGGAAACCGCCCCTTTGCTGTAGTGTGGTCAGAGGCCACTGCTGATGGGCAGATCTCTAGTCCCACCAGTGCCTGATGCCTCACTTCTCTCTTTGGTGTTTTACAATAAGTTCTTATTTTCAGTGGCTTTTTTAAGAGCGATGTGTATACCTGAAGATATTTTAAAGAAGCTACTTAAAAGGTTATAAAAAAAATAAATACTTGGCATGGAGATTCTTGGAGTGCATGATGAATATTTTAACAGTTAAAAATGTAGCCAGAGAGAAATGAAATGATTTAGTGCTCTAAATAAATCTGTGTGGGTTTTAATGTGCAAAAATGGACAACAATGGCTTTGAAACCTCTCCACAAATACTTACATCTATGCCCTGGAATACTTTGTATATGTTATATCTGTAGCCAGTAATGGTCTGTTATACCTTTTTAGATGCTGAGGGAAGGAATTACACCAGTTTTTCTCCTCTAGGGCTTTGCATAATAACCTTTAGGTTCTGAGCAGAGAATTCAGACCTTTGGGAAGACGGTCACGGCTGTAAAGCTCATCCTCAGCACCTTCGTTCTCGGAGTTTTTGTATCCTGTGTTGGAAAGTCAAAACCACAGAGAGTAAAGTTTTGGGGATGCTGGAAGGGGAAGGGAGATCCGGGAGAGGAACATTCCCGTACAGAGTGGCTCAGGCAGCAAAAATTTTGGGTGTCTCTGTGCTCACACAACTTCTAATTGTCTTGTGGCTGTAATAAGTTTCAGACCAAAAGAGATAATATTTGGTTGTGTCACTGCTTAACATTTTAAATTCTTTCTGTCTTGCGCACACATCCCCACGTATGTGGAAAAAAGAAGCTTCTTGTAATACCAGCTGTGGCAGAGGTGGAGCCCTGCTTGAGATGTTATTCATGTGACTGATCAACATGCTAGCTAAGAAAGCCTTGAATTTTTTTTTTTTTTCATTAACCGAATGTATTAGTGGCCATGAAATGTGTATCCCTGAGTTTCATTTCTGTAAAATAACCTTTCACCTGAGCAAGAGTCCTTCAGCGCTGCTGTAAGGCTGCTTTTCTGGCAAATCTTCCTGCTAATCAAATTTTCTATATTTTCTTCCTTGCTTTTATAGTAATTCCCATTGCTAAATGTGGTGAATGCAGTTGCTAAAATGATGGTGCCAGTGTAAATTATTAAAATTACATAGAGTAATAAAAATGTGTTGTGTATAGAAAGATACAGAACAAGGCAGTAGGACTCAAGCTTTTAAGTTACTTCAGAAAATTCTCTAGTATCTATAATATGGGCAACTATACATTAAATACTGTTGGTTTTTGTCTTTACGTATTCTCTGAAGCGAAATGTTTTGATGCCGTACTCTCTTGAGGCTTCCAGCTTTCCTTGAAAAAAATGAGATGGTGAGAGGTCTGCTCAAAGGTTTTTGATAATTTTGGAAAGCCTCTTGGGTTGGATGCTTAAAAACATAGTGTCCACAATCATAAGTTGCTTCTGAAAAATGTATGTGGGATGTTTATAACAAGGAGCACTGAAAAGATCTAACTGTATGAAGTCCACTCTGTATCTAATCTATAAATATATTAATTTAGTGCGTAACATCTGTTTTCTTTTTTTGTTAAAACAGAGAAGTTATTGGGAATGAGGGAAATAAATAGAGCCTTTGTCACCTACTGGCCCCTCGACCTCATCGTAATAAAATTAAACAGTTTAAGTTTTCCCTTTCTTGTAGCAGGCTCTCAGAGACTGGATATGGGAGTGTTATGGAAAGTTGGAAAGAGAGACTAAACAGCACAGATGTAAGGTCGGTGTTATACGAAAAAAAAAGAGTACGGTGCATAATCTCAGCCCTTGATGGAGAAGATATGGTGAAATGTTGACTTTAATTGCCATGGGACGTAGATTAGCAGATGGTCCCATGGATAGACTGCTCTCCATGTCTATAAATAGCGTAAGTTAATTTATGCAAGATCTTTCTTTTCTTTTATAGCTATCTCCCAACGTGTCAATATCTTTCTGGCAAGGAAGTACCCAGCACTGGAGCTAGAATACAGGTCCTGTTCGAAGCCCTGGTATCATGTGATTATGTTACAGCAGAAAAGCATCTGATCAAGTAACTCATGATTGAAAAGACAGGCTGTGACAGCCTGATCTGAACGCACCTTCCTTTCAAAAATAACTATCGGGTATCTGCAAGTCAGCTGGAATAATGGCTCTGGGAAGTGGGGAAGGCAGCACGGCTCCGAACGGGGTCAGGGAGCTCCGTGCGGTTTCCCATCTCAGACTGGCTGAATGGCGTTTTGCTTTGCAGATCTCATCTGCCTTCAGCTTCCACCTCCCCACTGTTGGATGAATTTCTTTGCTTGCAGACAAATCTCACTGCCACAACCTATTGCTTATAGCCGCTCTTTCTAGCTGGTTCTGCACAGCTTTCCTCGATTGCCTCCTTCCTCTCCCACTGCCAGCACACTCAGGTTTTGGGGCTGGTCCCCGGGAAGCTGCGGTGCTGGGGGATGTTTGGCTAGTTTAGGACAATCATCTTAACCGAACCCCGTTGGGGTCCTGCTGCTTCTGTCCAGCAGCTCGATGCTCAGCGGGTCCAGCGCCTGCTTTCTGCCATCTCATGGGTCAGGGTGTGGACCTCGAGTCGCACCGTGGGACCAGCCACAACTGGAAGCGGTGAGTGGTCCTGCTGCAGCCGGTGGAAAAACTCACGTCTCCGAGTACCCTCCTTCACTCAGGCCGAGCAGCAAAAGCACTCAGGGGTAAGTGGCCGAAAGCCTTTGGTACGGTAGCAGGTACCGGAGATGCTGCTCCCCTCGAAAGGGACCTGCCATCTCCTGCGCTGGGCTGGTGGTGCAGCCCCTGCTTCTGTCCCTGCAGCAGCAGCCAGCCTGCAGTCTTGAGCCCTTCGGATCCCACGTTTTGCCTCCCTGACCCGTAAAGCCCGGCTGTTACATCTGCCTCTGGGCTCCTTCTCGCCGGAGCTCGTTTCCCTCATTGCTGGGCTTTCCCAGGCCTCCCATTCGGGGTGTCTCTGTCAAGTTTCTGTAAGGGGAACGTCACTTTTTGGTCCATAGCTTTGGCTTCTCTGGCATTCGGGAAACCTCACATTATCAGGCTCCGCTGCAACTGTTACCCAGCAATCGGGTACCAGATTCCCGCTGATATTTATGCCTTGGGGTTTTTTTTGTGCCATTTGTACCTCATCCAAAGAACTCTCAGAAAACCCCACTTTTAAGCAAATACATCCATTGTTGTGCAATATTTAGCATTATAAATCAGCTGAGTCCAAGCAATCTTTACGTCCAGTTCTCCCTTGCTATTGCATCAAATTAAAGAGGTTCTAAGAAATAAGCAAAGAATTTGCCAAGCTGCGTGTGTAAGTAGAGGGAACGTTTTGAGAAAGAGCACTTTCTTTTCCCAGCAGCGGCACCAGACGACTCAGCAGGAAGGCTGAGCCCATCCCTTTGCTCGCCCTCCGGCCAGGAAAATGAGAACGTAACAGGGGACCTGCAGAGTGACTGAGTGTGTGCCGTCTCAAGCCTGGTGCCAGTCAAAATCGGCCGCCAGAAACACGCATCGAAGCATCAAGGTCCAGATCCTGCTCCACGATAAATCTAACTCCCCATCCCCCCGGTTCAGTAGGGATATTCTGGATTTACCTACGTGTAATTTAGAGCAGATTTTGGACCCTGCTCATGAGCATTATGCCTTTTCCTACCGGAAGGAAGATTGTTTCTGACCTTACTTAAACTAAGCAGCTTTAATCGTTCGGTATGGAAACACCAAGACTGGGCTGGGGGCGGGGGACACAGCCATGGGAATCCTATAATCTTTAGTTAAGTTGTAATGAAATTGTCCAGGACGAGAAGGAAACAGATGGATTCCGATTAATTTCTCACAAGTGTAGACCTCAGCATCCGATGTAACATATGTGGTGAGCAAATGTCACTCATGCCTCCAAAGTGCAGAAAATATCACTATTGTCAGGATGTATTCATTGGCATATTGGCTGCTGAACTCCCAAGGGTATAAGGATGCTGTGCATTACATTTAGTCCCAAATTAAATATTCAGAAGCAGAGATACCTAACCCTCTCCTGTATGCCTCACTGGTTATCGCAGTCGAACTTAATGAATTGAAAGAGGGAGGGGAAGGGAGATTTTCCCCCTCCGTTGGAAATCGTTATTTACTGTGGAAGGAATATCAAGATGGCTCGATATTTCTGCTTTACAGAGTTGAGTCGAGTAGCGATACGGCCCGAGTTAGGGACAATAATGCAGCTTTGAGCTGTAAATGAGCAACTACACTACTTTGATCTCGTACTGATAGAAATCAGAGCCCGGCTCTGTGTTTGTGGAGTTTTTCTGGGTTTTTTTGTCTCTTCTATAATCTATTTCATGTAATTGTATATTTAAAAAAAAAAAAAATGAAGCTCATTCATTGATTGCCACTGTATTGTTTAAGGCAGGTAAGATAAGAGGCCGGAGCTACTTGCTTTTGTCTCCTTGTAGTCTTAGGAAGTGGAAGAAGCTATGTGTGCGAGACAAGCGAGGCCCCATCTGCGCCGAGGAAAGAGATTCATTACAGCTGACTTGTCCTGTTAGAATTACTGCCCCAGACTGTTCCTCGGAGAAGGATGTCACTAAGATATCTGTTGGAGTATTTCATCACCAAACTTGGGAAACGAATACTGAGCAGCAGGGGTCCCGTGTAGCTCAGGCTCTGCCCCTGGATATAGCTCCCCCCCTTCAGTCCACCCCTCTGCAAAATCAAGCAATGTGTACGTTAGTGTCTCCTCTTCTACAAATTAATTCCTCATTAGAAAAATGAGGGGGGAACAAAAAAAGAAAAAGGGTATTTGGCGCTCTGCTTCACTGTATGTTGAGATTATAACTGCCTTAACTTGTGTGTTCTCCTCTCCCCCTTTGGCAAAGGCTGCTCCGGCTCGCGTTACGGGCTGCTTGGTTCGTCTTAATGATCTCCTTTTTACCAAGTGAATGTGCGCCTTCATCTGGGGAAGCTGAATCGCCTCAAAAGGAGCTTTATTTCTGATTGAGGCAAATGTAGCTGATAGAGCTGGGGAAAGTTGGCGACATCCACATTTGCTGCTGCCATAAACCGGCTGAAGCGCGTGCGCTCGCTCGCTCTTTCTCACGCGGTGTTTTTTGGTCTAAATTGAAGATGCAGCAAATCTCGGTGATAGCCGGGACTACACTAAACAGCACCCACCTCCTAAAGTCATAACCTTCATTTTAATTAAGACCCCTAGTTCTGGAAAACTTGACCCGAGATTCTTGTTTCCCTTTTCTACCGTTTATGGTTGTGACCTGTGTTGGCCTACAGGCTCCTCTCGCCTTGTGAAGCACGGCAGTACTTCGTTTGACTGCTGCGCTCATTAGAGACAGCTAGTAGTCTCTGCGCTTAAATCTTTAAAAATTCTAATAAGACAATCTGGCTCTGATTCCTCAGGAAGCTGATACGCCGCTGAGCGTCGGTTTTGCTGAAATTCCTGAATTTTTGCTGAAATTGGTTGCTTCTGATAGTTTTCACCTGTTGTTGCCTTAATTATGTGCCAGAAGGGAGGGAACAACTTGTGCGTCTGCAAACTTTTTGAGCAGCAGAGTTATCCTTTGTCAGCTGGAAACTTCTTTTCACTTTTTCTGCTTTTTCCGTGGTTCCTGACAATGCATCACTTGGAGTTTCCTCCATAAAGCTGTTACCAGTGCTAACGGCACTAGATTTGATCATTGCTTATTGCATCAAGACTGCACGAGGCAAAATCACGTAAATTCTCCGTTGATCTCCAAAATCACTGAACAAGGTCAGACTGGCTCTTTTCCCCTTGATTTATCCCATGGCACTGGAATTTCCTTGAAATGCCCAGTGCCCCCCTCCTTTGCCGTCCTGGAGACTAGAAGCTGCGCTGGGACTCCTTGGTCCGTAAGAGTGGTGACATTGCAAAGCTACATCAGGATTTTGTGACCCGCTTTGTGTCGCGTGAAAACCTCAGAGGCTTGTGATGCCATCCCAGCTAAGTACACTTGGTTTGCTGAATGAACCTACCTGCTGCTTGGCTTGGCACAGGTTTTTGTGAACAGCCAGGAAAGCCTGAAGCCGCAAGAAGAGGTGAAGCCAAGGAGAGAGGTGGGAGACAGATTTATAGGGAAGCTAAAATGGTGGGTGTGGAGGCTTGTATTAATTAATTGCAAAGCTACAGAGAAAATGAATATGCAACCAATACAGGAATAGCTTGCGGCTAAAAATAGTTCCCTAAATCTGTGTAACTGAGAATATACTCAGTCAAGTGAAGCCAGTTCCAAGGTGCGGGGTGATGAGAGCGGGACCTGAGCGCACGTTGCCTCTGTCTCTGCAGCTGAAGCATCCCACAGGAAAGTCCCAGTTGCTGCTTCCTGTCTACAGCGAACCAGTATAGATATTAAATTGGGGCATAATGATGAATGAAACTGTGGGATGTGTCTTGATTACCCCAGGTTTCTAATGTATAATTGAATTATTTTGGTAAGTATATTTCAAGCCCTTTGATTTCTGGCCTCTGTTTTTAATTACTCAGCCCCCTCTTGCCCTTGTGCATTATTATGCTATTCATTAGCATGCAGTGAGACTACAGAAGTTTGACTTCTGAATAAAGTAGCGTACAAAAGAGAAGAGATGCTTTTTATCTTACCACTTAATAATTTAAATGGAACTCTTTTCTTTAATCAATGTTTAATAGTACAATAGTTGTTTATTTAAACCGCGCATTTGCCTAATTTTGCAAACAAAAAAGAGAGGACGGATAAACACACTTGGAAATAATGAGCTTTGTAACCACCGTAATCTTCAAAAGATTTAAAATATCTACAGCACTTACAGTGTCACTTCATCTCAACCAGACAGTAACATGGGCCTGGAATGTATCTCTATCGTTTATGCAGCATGAAGTAGTACAAGCCTATTTTTTATTTGAGGGAAGCAGAAAACCTTGCTAATTGCAAAACTGAAAGCTACTCAGCAGTGTTAATATTGTTGGCATGACCGCCAGCTGTGATGATTAGGATGTGTGACAGAGGGAGAGATAATTTGATCACAGGCCTGGGGACGAGAAGCTCCTGTGTCCTGCTCCTTCCCAGTACACCTACAAAGGCAAGGAAAATAGAGAGAGATTCAGTTCAGCCCCACAAGGCCCCCACTTTCTGGGGGATGCCAGAAATTCCCCTGTAACACCAGGTTGCGGGAGGGGACGGGAGCTCAAACCCAGGCATTAACTTGTCAAAGGAAACAGCTTTATAGGGGGTTCGTAACCAGGTGTGGATACGCTGCGGGTATGCTGCTTGTTCTGTGTCGTCAGCAAAATGTGGCTTTGGATGGGACTCGGTCACTGTCAGCCAGCAACTCGGAGCCTGAGCCATGGCAAGGTCGGGGGGACCTGCAGAACCCGACATAAAAGAGATGGACCAAAGCATCCGTCCCTCTGCTCGGCTTCCTCATCTGCAAAACAGGAATTGATCAGGGATATCTTGAGGATTTAGAGATATCTGGAGATCGCTTTGGAGGCATTAAAACTGGTGAGCATAATATCTGCATTTCAAAGTACTCTTCGGACATCACTTAATTCATTTTGACAGCAACCCTGCGCAAGAAATGCGGCTGCCTCCATTGTCTGGATGGGAAAACCGAGTCTAAGAGACGAGCCCGAGCCGGGGGGGTCGGGGAGGGAGATGTGGGTGCAGGCCAGCAGCAGGCCAGGGAGAGCAGTGAACTCCTGTCTCCCGCGGCGCAGCAGCTCGGTTGCAAGAGCACCCATGGCAGGCGAACTGCTCTGTCCACACGTGCCAAGGGGAGGTTCCTCCTGCCTAACCCCCGTCTGATGTCCTGGCTGGCCTGCTTTCAACACGTTGCTCCCCAGGCAGTGAGACCAGACCTTTTTCCTGCTGATTTGTGTCTCCTGTCCTCTAAATCTTTCCCTTTCCCACCAGTACATCCCGTTCTCTCCCTTTTCCCCAGATCTACTTCTCACAATCCTTTGTGCAAGCTTGGAGCTCCTTCCCTTCTCTGCTTTTTCTCCGTCCCCTTTGCTAGGCTCGCTAGGGGACTGGAGGGGTGTTAAGTGTCAGGAGCAGTAGGCACGAAGGTGGTAGGTCCACGTGTGAGGAATGAGATGGAGAAATGGGATCTGCTACTGTGGGCTTGTTCCCTCCTGTTTTGACTGTATTGTCGCTCCTGTTGATTAAAAGAGCGTAGATGAGTTATGCTAATATGAGATGAGGGAGAGCTAAGGGTGGGGGTTTGGATCCTTTCTTTCAGGCTAAATGAATTTATCCGAGATGTGAGAGCTACTGTATTATTAATTTCCAATGAACTGTGGTATAAAAGCTACTGAGATTTTTACTGTTTTTCACACATACACTAGAAAAGTTGCACATGGGCAACTTGAAAGGCAATATGCAATTCCGAATCAGGGGCTGGTGAGTGATTTCCTGTGATAAAAGTCGCCTGCCCCAGTCTACAAGGCATATTTTCAGTGGTTCTTCCAATTTAAGGAATGTTTGTCCAGGAGGATGATGATGATTTATATCAATACAGCAGTTAGGGAAGGTAGCCAAGATCAGCCTACCCTGGCACTGAGCTCCACCGTCGCTTCTGGTGAGACACTGCCCCCTCTCACAAAAACGGGACTAATACCTACAGATATTTAAATGCCTGACTCCAACTGAAGCACAGATTTTTACAGCACGGTTTAAGCAAGCACCAGAGCTACGGGAGCCGCTGCAAAGCGAGTTGACAAAGGTTGTACAGAAAGTCGGTGTCAGAGCAAGAAACAGGGTGTGTTTCCCAGCGGCAGCTGGAAAGCCTGTCACAGCCACCCCGGCTTCGTAGCCTGTGAAACACCATCTTTCACTTTTTTCCATTGAAAGAGAATTTTTGAAGGGGTTAATTTACTGATAACCCGTAGGGTTGGAGTGTACAGGGTGGCCGGGATCAGACACGCCGTACAACCTCTGACCCTCGGCACCCTTCTGGAGTTGTGGCAGGCTCCAAAAGATGCTGCCAACTCCGACCCGGCTGCGAGCTGAGGAAACATCTCCTTTCTCTTCCCTCGGCTGAGCAGAGACAGCTCGGATGCTGAAATAAGGTCAGGGCTCCGTTAGGCAGCTAAAAGCCCGGGCTGGGGAAGGCAGCGCAACCTTCCCCCGCAGCATCCCGGCTGCCCGGAGCGGGTGGAGCAGCGGGCGCTGCGCCCAAACAGTTTTAGCTCCGCGCTTAGGGTGCGCGGTGGAGCCCTGTACTGGGGGGTGGGTGGGTGGTGTTAGTGGTGAAGGGAGGGAGCAGGGAGCGGGAGAGAAAGAGGAGCCGTAACACCGTGTGTGCTTCCTCCCCCCTGTCTCTGAAGAGGAGGA
>VYXH01005799.1:745060-809733 GCA_013397275.1 Burhinus bistriatus | reverse complement strand
AAGCCACTTTGGGCGCTGCGCCGTTGGGTGCGGGAGGCTGTGGGGAGCATCCTCCTCGCAGCGTGAAAGCCGGGTGCGCTCCCCGCNCCCGGGCTGGTGCTGGGCGCTGCGCGTCCCGGGCGGGCTGGAGGGGCGATCGGCGCCGGGGAAGGAGGAGGGAGGCAGCAGCGCTGGGAGAAGCACGGCTCAATCTGCGATGTAACTTGTATTTAGGAGTGCAGTTATCAGGAGCTGGGGAGGGGGGATAATAGTGAGTTATCGGTTCCCGAAGCGGCCGTCTGGGTCTGGTGGGCTGCCCCAGCCGGGAGCCAGCGGGCTCCTCTCCGCGCAGCCCGGCACCAGGCAGACACACCCCCCCCCTCTCCCCGTGCCGGTAAGGGTCTGGGATATTTGGGCTTTTAAGTATGTCTCTAGGGAATCCTGCGGGCTGGGCAAGCTCTGGCGTTGGGAGTCTGCCTGCGTGAGTGTCAGTCCGTAACGCTTCAAGTATTTGTGTTACAGTCAAATATATCTATGTACCAGCGTGTGTGTGTAATCCATTTACTGCTGTAGCTGCTCTAGTGATAAGGATGTCGCTAGCAAACGCACGAGCTTGCTTTGTAGGTATCACTCTTACTTTTTAATTCTTTTCCTTTTTAAAAACGTTTTTAATTTCAGCTACTAATTTTATAGCTCCTGAAATACTTTTATTTCCCAGATCAGTTGGTTTCTCACTGCAGGCACTTTTACCTTTTTGAGTGGGAGATCTTGAAGATTTACTTTCTTTAAAATAGAACTATAACAATACCTACTCCTTTCAGTGAGGCATGTGTTATTTCCTGACCCCACCAACTTCACTTTGATAAAAAAAAAAAAAAAAACAAAAAGGTGGAAATAATCACTTAAGAGATGCGACTTTCCCTGTTTCAACAAGTTGCTTTATTCTCTGCTCCAGTAATTTCCTCTAAGACTCGCGTTCATTGTCGTTATGTAGATGATGTGGTGATATGAGTGATGTTAAACCTGCAGTCGCTGGGGATTAATGCATGGGCATGACATCACCGACAGCCAATGAGGTGATCGTTTTGGACACGTACTGACCCAAACTGTCTTCCAAACTGATGTGGTGATCCTGCCGTGCTCCTAAGGAACGACACAAGTTTGGGCCACCGGAGTGGTTTCCAAGCACGGTTTCATTGTGTTTCTCAGTCTCGCGCTCTCCTCTGAGAGAGGCATGGTTCATTAAATAGCCGCACGCGTGTGGTTAGTCTGCTTGATCAAAGGTCTCACTTCTTGGGAGAAGATTATTGAAAATGGGCATGTTAGTGCTCTGGTATAGAGAGAGATGTTGTGACTGAGCCGGTTGCTGGCAGAATACAAACAGCCAAACAGTTCTCAGCCTTTGTGGCAGGAAAGCTGCCTGAACAACGTGTTTTGAGCACACAGTGGATTTACCTGTAGTAAATTGCCGCCTTTGCCTTATTGCTTGGAGTAGAGCTGCTCACGTGGAGGTAGGCACAGACTCCGTGTCAGGGGAGCGAGGAGGGAAACCGTGCAGGCAGGTGGATGCTGCTGGTGAGGCAGGAAAGCGCGTGTTGCCCTGCTGCGCTGACGGCTCCTGCTGCTCTCCCCCTCCACCCCAGGACCTCGGTGCCTCCGCGCTGCCAAGGTCTAGCAGGTTTGAAGCCCTTGGCCTCAGTTCCTGCTACCTTGCTGTAGGGTTACTCAAAAACTCAGCTGTCTTGGGTAGCTTTTGCAGAATCACAACAGATGTTGCCAAGCGTGGTCTCTGAAATGTGCGTTTCTGAGTTCAGGCTGCCTCTTCTGCCTAATGTTTCCCTAACCTTCCTCGTTTTGCAGCAGACTCATTCAAGTCCTCCGCAGCTGAGTCGGGAGCTTCCCCACAAGCTGTGTGCCACCCTTTGTGTCACTATCGCAAATATTTACACACAGATCACTTAGATTAACTTAAATATTTTCTGTTTGCTAGAGTTTTTAGTGTTGAACGTAAATTTTTGGGTCCAGAGTTCATCTTTGAAGTCTTTTAATAATTTTGTTTGTAATTTAAATGTACGTACACACATGCACTCCCTTATCAGTGCCATTGCATTGATAGCCATTTATATTGAGGGAACTACATAGAATATTAGCAGACATGCCTCAGAGGTGCATGTGATTCTTACGCCTTCAGTGCCAATAAGACATGACAGGATACATCTAATGAATTACCTTTAAATTAGAAAGCAGTAAACAACCCATTATTGGATTAGAGGAATATTAAAATTAGAAGAACATTACCGTCTTTTGATATCCTGTGGCACTTTTTTACTAGCTAGGAAATGACACGGGTTACTGTAGAGAGAGAGAGGGTCTCTAGAGAACTGTAATGATTTTCATCTGTGTGAAATAGATTTTTTTTTTTTAATGCTGTTACTATCTTACATTTAGACAATGCTCTAGCAGGTTTCTCTTTTTTTTTTTCCTTCCTTCTAGTTTCACATTGATGTTTACTATCATTTTTCTGAGTGACTTCAGTGCTTGTGGAAGGTACAGGTTTGATGTACTCTGATAGCTAAAAGCTCCTAATTATTGAAGAAAAACACAGGGAAAATGATACAAGAGGCTTGGTGATAGATTTCAGTCCAATATTGAAGAGCTTTCTGCCTTGCCAGGGTGCAGAGATAGTCTGGGTCCATGCCACTCGTTCCATGGCCCCTTTCCTCGGCTGCCTAGAAGGCTGCTCCGGCTCTGGTAATTCTGGGATACGATTTAAATTGCATAAAAAGATTCACGTTGACTTCACTGAGATTTATAGAAATTCCTAAGAACTAGATTAAATCCACCAGTTCTCCCGGTCATACATCTCACCGTGCAGGCGTTACCTGGTGTTGCCTTCCAGATGTGACTGCTCTGGATTAGATCTGAATTGGCAAACGGTTGGTGGTACTTGTGTGGAGCAGCTCCTGATCTCCCCATGCCAACCTTTTATTAATTTAAGGCCAACACCTGCTGTCCTCTCTCAGGCAAGCTGCCCGATTAAGGACTGGGTTTTGAGTAAAAAGGGTAAAATTTGGCCAGTGCTCCTCAAGTGTTAGAAAAAATGTACATTTAAGAGATAAACACTAAAATAATTGATGGAAAGCAGTTAATTCTCAGGTTCATCTAGAATAAAGTTTCTTATGAAATCTGCGTTCTTGCAGTACTGCTCAGCTCAGTTGGCCAATGAAAAATTAAGCCCTTAATCTAGAACTAAACTCGAATTTGTTGGTGCAAGAAGTTGTTTTGTCTGGAATAGAAATCTTTAATAACACTAAGACAAATCTTTTATTCTTTTTAACTCACTATCGATATAAATACGGAGCAACAAGATACCTTGGAGTACCAAGCCTCATTCCAGTCTCCTGAGGAAAGTCTTGAGGATACTCTTTTGTCCTGGAGTTTGGAAGCATATTCCGAATAAAGACCTCTCCTATATATATACTTTTCATCCAAGGTATTGGATTTTACTTGTGTTACTCTCACAGTTTATGGCCCTGGGACTCCTTGCCCCCTCTCAAGGTCTAGTAGGAGAACTCCCTCAGCATCTCTTTATCACTTTGAAAAATTTGATAGCCATCGAGCAAGCGGTTGTTTTGAAGCCAGTGCCAACCCTGCAGATCAGAAGATCACAGCACACTTTCACTTGAGGTTAGGCAGCGCGATCTGAGTGGCTTTGCACTGGCAAAGCATCCTAAATACTTGCAAGTTATGGGGATTTCTATCGGTCTGTGTCACCGAAGCTTCTTTGCTATTCTGAAGAGGCTTATAAGGAGGAACAAAGGACTTTGGATTTCACCAGTTTTGCTTTATTTTGTATTTTCCAGCAATTATTTTGGAAAGGCTGTGAGCTGAAAGGCTGATTTTCTCGGACTTGGTGCAACTATGCCAGAGTAAGGCTCAAATGAAGGAAAGTAGTATCGGGTATGTCAGTGACTCAAAAGGTGACCTGTTGTTTTTACTGCCCCTTCTGTGGTGTTTCAATTTCAGTTACACTTTACAGGGAACATCTGTGGAATAAAGACTGTGGTGGGGTCAGGCCTTTCTCCTCGGAGACTATTTCCCTCTGCACAGCATCAGTACAAGTTTTCTCCCTCCCTCCTTTAAAATAATAGGTATTTTACTAGGCAGGTGAGATGTAAGAAGGAGAGATAAGTATATTTAAGCGGCAGCACTCTCAGCCACGGTGCCACATGATGGTTAAAAAGTCTAGTTAAAGAAATTAGTCCCCAACCCTCGAAGCAGAGCCCTTGCCCCTTTCTGTTCTCCAATAAGCCACTTGCAAAGCACGATTTAGTCATGTGTGACATCCTTCTGAACCACAGGATGCGGTATAACTGGAGTCAGCCTGGCCTTGCCGGTTCTGGAAGGAACTAACCCTTTAAAAGGAGAGAGCAGGACTGTCGCTTTAGCTCTTAAAATATTTGTTGGCTTTTTTTCTAGCCTGCAAGAAACTGCTAACTAAACCAGAAGCATTTGAGTAATGCCTGGACGTGGATAAAGCAGTCGATACAAGTTCTTTTAGCTTTTTAGAACAAACTGCACATCTCAGGTTCATATTTGCATAATTGAGGTTATTAATTTATGTGTTTACATTTCCTAACCTGTGTGCCAAATTCCCATTTGGTGCAAATTTCAGAGTGTTAATCTGAGTGTAAAGGGGAAAAGGAGAAAATTGAATTGTTGTAGGCAGCATTGAATGGTTAGTGATTTTTCTTTTCAACAAAATTAAACGAGCTTCTTTTTTTCTGAATCATTTCAGTGTCACCTCAGGTATTCAGTGAAAAATTTGGAAATTCTTAATTGATAGGGTACCCAGTCTTTTGTATGTGCATCTCTGGGATTTATATATATTGCAAGTTAATAAAGCTTCCAGCATACATTCTGTGTACGTGTACTGCACAGAACAATATAATAGGAGTGACTACATTTGATGTCATTTACTGTGTTATCTAGATTCCAGCTCTGGGGACGATGGTATTTTATGTTGTCATCCGCACGCAGGAATATCCCTGCATGAGTGAATCTCTTTGAAGGACCAGGCTGTGGCTGTTTCAGTCTAGAGAACAGTTACCCACGGATTTCTTTGCTGCTTCCATTATTCAATAAGAATTATGTGTGTTTATGATAGTCCCATCAGCAAATAGAAGTGCATTGCAGATGTAGATATATTGTAAAGTGCGGAGGTTTACATTAATAGGAAGGGTTTATCTTGTGGCAATATTGAATTTATGATGCTAAGCTGTGATATTTTCCTGTTTCAAAATGTTATATTGTAGTGAGCTGATATCAGGGTGATAAAATAAATGTTTCTTTTTTAATTTAAGCCACTATAACATGCTAATAATGTTGGAGACAGGAAGAGAAATGCCTTACTTCAGAAATTAATGGAATGCATCCGTATTATAATTTCCTAGCAAAATTCATGTAACTTAGTCTCCTAAATTAAACTTCTTGTTTTGTTTAATCTAGAAAACAGATATGGTTGAGATCTTTAATGGAAGTATGCTTTTGGACACAAGCCGTGGGGTTATTATGCCCTACTTAAATTAGTTTTTGAGAGTCTTTCTTCCTTATTATCCTGAAAAGGAAATAGAGAAGGTGTAGTTGCTGGTGATGGTCCCTTCGCTGGGCATTCAGACAGCCCACATTCCTTGCTGGTTTCCTTCCAATTTCCTGGCAAATGCTCAGCAGGTAGGGTTACTAGGAAGTTAGGAAGGAGGGGTCATCTCTTCCTCTTTGCTGTTATCTCCTCTTCTGGCCACCGCCAGGGACTGTGACAATGCCAGGGCCGAATTCAGGATACCTGGTTGCCCTGTTCCTAGAATACACGATAGAGCATGAAGGAAATTTTTGGGATGCCCCACAACTCTCTTCCACTGCCACCTGCACTCTACGAACATCAGCTCCTGAGGGGAACCAGGTGAGCCTTCCCCCACACCGCTCAGATGCGCTCCCTGGATTGTGCCTTATCGAGCACGCAGGGAAGGGGATTCTTGTCAGCCACGCTCGTACAGCTGAGAAGAGCGAACGCTGTTGTGGCTGCTCTGCTCTGAAACCCAGCCCTGAAACCCACACCACTGCTGCGTCCCCAAGGAAAATGGGGGTGCAGTGAGCCAGTGAAGTTAATGTTGGTCAGCTGGCGTTGTTATTATGAGGCTAAACCTTTTCTTCTTTGCATATATGTATCTGTGCCTCACTCCAGGATTCTTGTACTGATTTCATTGGAATTGGCCCTGCATGAATACAGGCAGCTGTAAAAGACCGACCCTGACTGTGTGGTGGGCTCGTGTTGACCGCATTGCTATTTGTACCAAGCACTGTCAGTTTAATGACTTTGAAGTACCTCGGTTAGAAGTCAAGAGCTATAAAATTTTCCCCAAATACACGTCTGCAGCAGTCAGTGGACTTGCACGTAAAACAGGCCATTGAACCCGAAAAAAGGATTAGTAATTCTGTGGAATATAGAAGGATTGTCATATGTGTGTATTCCTGTTACATTACTCAGTCAAACTGTCTCTGGACGTTTGAATTAATATCCGTTATTTTGAAGAATGTAAGAAAGTATTTGACATTGGCTTGTTCAGCTGAAAGGTGCTACTGGAGTAACAGTTTATCTGTGGAAATATTTACCAGTTATAGGGTGTATAGACTTAACTGGGGCTGAAGGGGGAGAAGCAAAGTAATTATTTTAGTACCAAATTGTCCTCATATTTTTGGTGTTCCGCTAAAATGATTCATTCTGCTTTTGTTTAATTATAGATGTGTTTCTGTTCAGGGCAGAACAAAAAGAACAAGATTTTGTTAGGAAAAGTTACTTTTAAAAACCTGCACCGATTCTCTTAGTTTAAGAGAGTATTGGGTAAAAAGGATTCTCCCTCCTTTTCTACACCAAATTGACATGGAGGGATGGATCTGAGGTGAAGCAGAGCAATTTCTGGCAAAATTAGTGAAACCTTCCACCTGAGAAATGAATAGGCTTGTTTGATTCATTAAGTGTTAGAAATAATTAATTGATACCGAGCTTATCCACATACTGAATGGCATTTCCCTCCAGAACATTTCCTTCCTGCAGATGCTTCTAATGTATTTTTGTAACATATATTTCAGTTTAACAATAGACTAGACGTAGAAGCCCTAAACCTTTAAGAATAATCACTGTTTATAACTCTCAAAAAGGTGCAGCAACTTTAAATAGTTACTTACTTTGCCAGTGTGCATCATTCACCTACGACATGCTTCAGGTTATGCTTGCTCTCGACTTGCACCCCAGACTGAGATGAGTTGTGCTGTTGAGTGGATGAACGGGTACCTGCATCTACCCAGCGTCTTTGCAGCCGGCTGTAGAAATGAGAAGGAAATCAGATATTTTCAGCAAAACTCTTGATTTTTGCATGTGTAACGCATCCGTCTTCTTGAACAGAATCTTCAGCAATGAATAAACGATTACTGTTAAATCTCGCTTAGAAGTGTAGTGGAGACGGGCAGCTATTTGTAATTAGCATATTTGGAATATACATAATTCTGTTATGGCTGAAAACTTCATACACTTTTTGTGTTTTCCTCATCTAAGAGCAAAAATAAAGACTGAATAAAGCCAAACTGGTTTTGTCTTAAATGCCTTTTTCTACAGAAGTAACATCTTCTGTTACAGTTAATGAGCATTGTTGTCTTTTGTTTAAATTCTTTGTTATAGAGACTTAAAGCAAGAGGGCTTTAATAATAAAAAGGCCTTCTTCTCTGGAATGTCTGCCTGATAATAGCCTGTCAGATTTAAGAATAATACTGTAAAATAATTGGTTTTCAAATGAATAATTGTGTATAACTAATTGGAGGGCAAATGGAAAATCTGCATCCTCCAAACAAATGTAGTGTCTCTTTAAACATCCAAACAATTCTTCCTTCTATTTTTCCACCCTCAAGACGAAAAATAGTATCAAATCTCATTCAGGTTGTACTTAAATATGACCAAACTGATAATTACATTATTATAGAGAAGGGCAGGATAGCTGGAGGATATGTACAAGGTGCATTAGTCCCGCAAATAGAAGCTGATTTACTTATTGATAGTAGAGACACGTTTTAGTCACTTTATAGAATTAACAATTGATCAGCTTGTTAGGTTCTAGTTCTTCATAAGCACAGCATGTTTATTCATTATTGTCATTACATGGTGCAAGCAGCTGAGGTTATGATCAGTAAGGCAAAATCTGAAAATATTTGAACTTGCTTAAATATAACCTTTGCAACAGGCAGTTTTTGAGCAATGCACTGATTCCACCTTTTCAGAAATAAATGTAACTTATACCTGCCTGCTTAATTTGCATTTCATTTACATTTTTCAGAGCCATCAGATCTATTTGTTTTCCAAATGCCAGTGATTCAGGCTTGTAAAAGTGTAATAAGGTGGGCAACATAAAAGCATTACTTCCAAATTGCCTTGGTCACTGTAAATGTATATCGATATATAGTACTGCAACTGATAAACTAAACACGCTGCTGGAGGAGAATGGAAAGATGTTATTCCAATAAATATATTCATGATTGTTTGTTACTAAGCGTAAGTTATATTTTCTAAATCAGCATTGACTTAAGCTTGAGCAAATTCGATAGCAAAAATTCCCACAAAGGCTTCTCCTGCTATATATGACTAATATATTAAAGAAGATAAATAGTCATTTTTAAAATTTATTACACGGTAGGATTGAACACAAGAGGAAACCATTTTACAAATCTGAAAGTTAAGGTCACCCTGAGAAGAAAAGGACACTTAAGATGACTAGAAAAAGCCTGCTTCCTCAAGAAATTGAGATTCAAAGTTTACTCTTTTCATGGTGTCTTTTATAAAGCTTTAGAATCCCAAGTGTAAAACCAGAGTCTGTTTTGATGTGCAAATATTTCAAAACTGTATAGTGGATAGGCATTTAGACACTCGCATCTAGCCAGTGCTACAGATCAGCTTCCAGTCTCTTAATTCATTACGGACTATGAAGTTTTTTGATAGTGTTTTTTATAATATAATTCAGTATTAGGGATGAACTCTCTAAAACGTTTCATTGAACTCTTCTAGTATTTTTTAATAGTTTTCTCACTTTTCCTTTTCTATTTATAAGCTCTTAAAAAATACCCATGATGTATATTTTAGTCATACTGAACACCATTAAGCTTTTGGTTCATAATTCATACTTCTAGGAGTATGAAAATGTGCTCAATAGCATTTTCTTAGGGCTTGTTAATAAAGTTAATGAATTATTTTTCTATTAGACTGCCTTATCTTAGCGAATACTGCTCGCTTGTTTGAGCTGTAGCAAATCAGGACAACATTGATTTTCTTTAAGAGATGAATAATGAAAGATCTACGTTCTTAAATATGTAGATAAAGATAAGTGACTTAATTAAAAAATTATCAGTGGAAGGTAGTAAGACGAATTAGCTGTTTTAATTTGTTGTATATGTCAATATTCTGTAACATAACCTGGAGTATTGCATAAAAACCATTTATGATATCCTCTTCTTTACTTTTCGGTGTGATTTCACAGTGTCTTCAGTTGCTTATTCTTTTGACAATTGCTCAGGTATTGGGAATGTTGAATTCTTGGAACTATCTGCCCCAACTTCAGCTTAGGTAGGCCTTGACTCTGCAGATGTTTCATGTGCAGTGCAATGCAGCCTGATGAAAATAGTTCTACTCTGATCAGTAGTAACGTTTGCAGGCTTTGCCTTCAGTGGTGGAAGTCGGGTTACAAGCCTGATTGTTTTTCCACTGATTGGCAACTTCTGCTCTTTGATCACATGTGCTGTGAATATCAGAGCTGGCAAAATTCCAGGCTAAACTGCTTGCTATTTTTTGACTAGCTTTACAAATTATACATGATGAAAAAGAGACATCTCAGGGCCTCTGTCTTTCATCCAACGTTGCTTTTGATATTGTGTAGCTCTCGTCAGAGTACACAACATAGAGGAGGAACTGTTAGGAGGAGCTGCTCTATTAAGACATGGTAGTTGATCTTATTAAAGGAGGAGATAAACAGCCTTCTGCTGGAAGGGCTGCTCTGTGTCCCAAACAGTTTTGGTTTTTTTTTTAGTCTCGTGTAATATAGCAAGCACCCACACAAGTTCCACTGGTGGATTCCCTGGTGGGAATAACTACGTGTATAGTACTGTGCCTTCAATAAGACTTTCATACTTCTCATGCTTAAATTCTAAGTGACTCCCAAGTCATGCTGGTTTTCAAGCTTCAAGATCCTGTTTTTCAGAATATATTTTCTCAAATCTCAGTGCAGCTACAAATACATCATTTGACAAGCATGGCTGAGCTTCTGCTTCAGGTCCTTGGGTCACTGCCTTTCTGTTGCAAATGCATTGTCCAACGGTTATTTTGAAGGTTAGTTATTCCTATCATTTCTAGACATCTCCATTAGCTTTCTAGGGTAAGGCAACAGCTGGTTCATAAAGATTTTTGGACTTTGCCTTCTCCTCATGCTAGAGTCATGGCTGTCCCGTTTGAAGTATTTCAGTTGGGTGATGGGAAGGAGGGGTATGTTGTAAGTAGGCTATACTTATAATGGGAAGGAATTGGAGAGAGACTTTATAAAATCTCTGGGTAAGGTATCGTCTAGTAGATAGGACATGAGCTGAGAAGTCTGTTAGGATGTCTCTGTAGAGCTTCCATGCGTTGGTTTGACAATACTGTGTGTGACCTGGGCAGGCAAATTTTACTCTTTGAGATTCTACCCAGCAACACCCTGCCAAACCGCGAAGCGTTGAGGGTAGACTGGTGCTTCAGACTTTACTTTGGTTTATCTTATTTTATTCATTTTGTCTTGCTTCAGCTTTTGATTAAACATAATACTTGTGTCAATGAAATGAGTAGCAAACACCTGCCACATTATGGATTTTGCTATGTTAGAAGTAACGAATGAGAACCAGTGTTTCTCGTTTGGAAGACTGACAGAATCAAAGATGTAAATAAGAGGCAAGGAAAATTAATTGCAAACCTGTCAAGTTTGGTCTGTCTTTATTTTTATTACATGGTGCTCAGCAGATCTTTCTTAGAGATGTTTAAAAAAAAAAATAAAATAATCCTGCTCCTTACCCAGTCACAGCAGAGACACTGTTACTGGTCTTCTGTGCCAGGGGAGCAACCTCTGGATTTTCGTTTTCACTCTGAAATGTTTTTGCTTAACACTGTATGACACACAGACAGGATATGGCTGTGGTATTGCGTTTTGGGACATGAGTCTCAGGAGACAGGGTGGCCAGAGGTCTCTGGTGGAAGAAAACTTCAAGTGGTCCCAGATAACCTACAGCTGTGTCTAGACTGCTGCACTGGAGCTTAAGCCAGGCTTGAGCACCGTCTTCAGAGAGCTCTGCTAACTTCCAAGCACCGAGCAACAATGACAATGCTAAAACTCAGCCTGCTGTCTCTTCAGTTCAACACTTCTGCTTCCAGCCTGAATGCTGACAAATAGCACGTGGGTCTTGGCTCTTCATGCAACAGCCAGCCTGCCCTTGATGTCTCCCTGCACTTCTGGGTCTCTGCTGGAAGAGGATGCACTGTCATTGAATGACCCTAAATCCTCCTAAATGCAGAACAGGAAGCTTCACAAAGTAATACTTTCTGGTTAGGGTGACTGTCATAGGCATATTCCATTATTAAATTAGAAATTTTTCATATTCTTGAAGACCCGATGTTGAGACTGCTATATTCTCAGGTAATAAGTTAGATGGTGCTATTGCAAGCAAAGGAATAATTAGGAATTCTTGTACAATTGAGTAGTCAAGTTCAAAATGAAAAAATCATGGTTTAAGAAACCAACTGTCTTTGGCTGGATTGCAAAAATAATTTAAAATAATAAACCACACCCTCCAATGGCCATTTTTTCTGTTTTACACAGTAGTGTCAGTATACCAAGCGAGTTATGCTGTCTTTCTGACATACAGGTGCTATAAAACACTTCATACTCATAAATACCTCCTCCAAATTGTACAATTTGAATGAAGCGGAACAGATAAATACCCAAGTATTTATCCTATTTGCTCAAAGCCATCAGCTTAGAAAAAGAAAAAAGGACCAAGAAGGTAAAATAAGGGTGATTGTGCTCTCTCAAAAATGTCCTTTGGGTGTTTACCAAACAGCATCTGTGAGCACAGAAGAGAATTTTGACCATTACCTGTGAATTTTAGGGGAGGATAGAGGTGGGCAGGACTTAATCCCTGTTTTAAAAACCAGTGTTAGACTAAATTGGCAGCAAATAGCTACGTGAACACAAGTGAGATTTGCCTGAAATAGTGCAAGGCACAGCTGTAAATTAAAAGTCTGTATCTTTCTTATCTTTCTTTTTGGATGCAGTGGTACCTTCTGGTGAGTTCAGTTGCCTGCAGCCTCTCTTGCTAATCTTGGCGAAAACGTTTGTCATTTGCAAGGAAAGGATTTCACTTCGAGAGGGGAAAATATAAATCCAGTAAGTGATTTTTCCATTCCCCCCCCCCGCCCATTTTTTTTTTTTTTTAATTAGCATTGCTGGTTTGCACTTAATTAGTGGCCAGTATTAAAGTAAAAGGCCTAACAAATTCCTGCTATGGTCCCTGAGATGTAGCATGTTTTTAATAACAGCAGTTTTTAATCTAAAACAGTCCTGTGACTGTCTTTGCTAACGGCTTTTTTCAGTTGGCGTGGCTGTCTTGCCTACTGCCAGGCTGTGGAAATGCTTTGTGCAATAACCCTGGAATTTGAATCAATGATGCAACCACTCTATAGGCCTCTTTAAAAATGTATCTCACAATGCAGGAAACTCAGATGGGAACAGTTAAAGTGAGAGAGTTTCACTTTTGTGTTCCAGCTCATCAATCTTTAAAGAGACACTAGCAGGTCAAATGGGTCTAACACCGATCGATTTACAAGAAGAATCCCTTTTTAAAGTGAATCACAATTCATCTCCAATGGGCAGCTGAAAAAATAAAATAAAAAGATACAGCCACTGGGGTCCTGGTGGCCGAGTACTTAATTAGCTCAGACCCTCACACACTCTTTAGTTAGTTGTCCCTCAGAATCCATAATCCAGTCTGATCAGTTTTTTACAGTCCATTACATTTGTGTTCAGTTAGCCCTTACGGGATCTGCGTACTTGTATTTGACTAATGCCTACCATGGAGAAGGGCGTCCCTTCTTGGCTTTGAGGACAGGTTCCCTGCAATGTGATAACAAAAAAAGCACGTCCGTCCCCCACTCTTCTTACCACAGGCTGCTTGTGACTTAACTGCACCTTAGAAGTACACACAGGACATTGCTGGGTCACCACCCCAAAAGGCAAATATCATCTGTTGAACAGCGGTTCAACAACAGCACAACAGAACAACGGCAGTCATCTCAGGATCTAGCAAAGTGCTCACGATTGATCTTGTTTCCCTGTAAGGACGACTGCCTTTGAGCTACCATCAGCATACTGGTAAAGGTGTATGCGGCAATAGGATGGAGGTAAGTGAGGCACATCAAGGGAATATTTTCACGGGATTATTGGTGGGGAAAGCTACTGGAAAGTCGTATGTCAGGTGGAGGGACTCTGTTTAGTTACGTTGCCTACCTGAAATCACAGAAAGGTAGTATCTGCTGAGATATTTCATACTTGTTGCTAATTCTAATACGATTGAAATTTGGAGGTTGCTCTCTTTATTGTAGTTAAGTTTGAGTACTGTTTCCCTCAGGACACTATTCACAGTTCTTCTACTCAAAAATGGAAAAAATGTGCATTGTGGGGATCTGAAAGGACAAGATTCCATGAATAGTCAGAGATCAGAGAAATGGAATACTCCTGCAATGTTTCCTTCAATAATAATAAAAAAAAATCAGCAGAAATAACAGAGCGTCCACCCAAGGTTGCTGAAAATATTGGTTCTTATTCAGATGCCAATATCTGCAACATCATACAAGCTCAGGAAGTACAATCCACAGAGAGACAAATGGCAGTTACTTTCTTTAGCTCTGCCATTGTGAACATGACTGCAGACAAATTATATTTGGGGGAGGTGAGAGGAAACAACTGCCAATATGGGACTAAACCTAGAGAGTGTGGTAAAAGGGCAGGAGGTGGAGAAAAATCTTCGGACAGTACTGGAAGGGGAGAGCAGGGGAGTACTGGCTGTGACAAGGTGGGCTCAGGGAAGGCTTTGGGTGACAATCTGCAGCAGGCTTTGTGGAAAAATTTTAAGTAAGGTTCAGTTTTTTATGTTTTGTTTCCCCCCCTCTCTGGTAAACAGTATCTCATTGTTAAACGAGTGAACTGAACGTACCACCAAGTTAACTTTTTTTCTCTGAATCTTGAGATTTTTTTTTTTTCATAAAGTCCCAGTTTCCTGGATGAAAATAATTGGAGGAGATTTTTCTTTTCTGTTTTCTAATTATTTTTAAGAGAGTTAATAGCTCTCTAGTGGTGATGAAAAGCTGATTAAAAGCTGATTGTTGTCTACCCTGAAAATAAACAAACGATCAACAATTTATTACTTTCAACAGATCTCACATCTTTAAGGCAGCCGTAATTGCCTTCAAGTGAGGTGGGAAAAGTGGGGGGATCTCATACTTCATTTCCAACCCTGAGCATTTCAAAACTTAATCAAAATTATGACGCTTACCCTCCACTCAGCTCCTCCCATCAATCATGCACATGGTTACGTGGTCATGAAGGGGCTTGTGCATGAATGAAGGGGCAACAGAAAAACAAAAATCCATCCTAGGCAGATTGGGAACTGAAAGCCTAACGTTCAATCTTCTCTGAGCTTTGTGAAAAAGACTTTTTTTTTTTTTTTTTTTTTTTAACATAAATAAAGAAGAACGTTTCTAACTTCAGCTGTGAAGAGGACATGCTGTTACTTATTCAAAGTCTGGCTGTGGTCTTACTTCAGTCAGACCAACTGACTTTGAGCCTCCTGTATGGAAACCTACTGTTATTTCAGCTGTGATAGGTACTGGAAGGAGGACCCTCTGACAATTCAGGTGCTTGAGGGGGAAATACCACGCTAACGCTTCCTCTTACCACTTCTGAAGAGCAGTTATCAGCTTGTTGTGGCTGCTGCTGTCCTGCCTTGGTAGTGCAGTGACAGGAAGGTGTCTAGGACTGTTCTTTTTACCAATCCCTCAGCACTGTTTGAGGTTTGCTCCTTTTTCACTGCAAGAGTAGCCAGAAGTCTATCTAGCTTCCTCACGCCTGTGAAGGGATGAAAACGTCAGCCAGCAGATAATTAACCTGCTCTAAACAGGGACACCTTTTTTCACCATTGATCAATATGTAACTCAGATGGGATCTCTTTCCCTGCCTGCTAGCCATTCTCTTGAAGCTCATACACGTGCTGCTGCCAAGCAGGTGAGCTTCCCAGAGGAGGCAGGGAGAGATGCTATGCAAACAAGAAACAGAGAGGGCTGAGAAGGGACAGGGAAAGAGGCCTGAAGGACTGGACTGGAAGAGGAAAGGATGAAGGAAATCCCTTCTGGAGGTGAGGAGGCAAAATGTAATTTATGGGACTTCTGAAATTCTCTTGCATCAGGGCATGCAGTAGCTTGGCACTGCTGTAAAGGAAAATACCCATGAGAGGGTGTTACCTTACGTATTCATATTGGAATTCGGAATTTTTCTGGTTGCAAGGAGAAAGACAAAGGCCTGCAGGAGAGAGGTAGAGTCATTCCATGTACATGTCAGTGGTCTGCTGGGGCAACCAAACCAGCTAGGGCATGCTGCTTACGCATCACAAATGATACATCTTTCTGAGGTCTGTCCTTTTCAAATTTGCTTTTTCTTCTGGCAATGTAATATTGATTCCAGGGCCACAGGACCAATGGCTCAGGAGATAATTAACAGATATATCTATCTGCTCATTTTTCTTCTTGACTCAGTAGTAGGCTGCTGTCAGGAATTAGAAAACCTTATATGACTCCTGGTACCTGAAGAGCACAATACAAACAGTGTATAGCTACAGCTTCACCCAGGTCCCTCCAACTCAACGAGAGCTAAACCCAACTGTGCCAATGCCCGTACTGTGACTGTGGTGCTCCAGTTAGCTCCAAACAAGCAGATACTTCTCATAATGTTGAGCACAGATGAGAGTTCAGAACTCAAGACCAGTGGCATCAGTGTTGGAATAGGAATTAAGTTATCCCTAGCTCAGCGCTGTGTACAGTGTGGCTGCACTCTGCGTGATGGTCAGTACTTCCACCCAGCATGATGTTGCCAAACCACAGAAAAGCAAATGTAACTTTGAGATTGGTTCTGAATATGCTTTTTTTTTTCATTTAACTGGGATTGAGACCGAACAAGACTGGGTGCTTGTTTGAAGTGCAATTTTTTATTGACCCAACTCCAAGTCTTCATGCCATACAAATGCTTTGCTAGCTTATTAGCAGTATTTTGCCTCTGTCATTCAATTACAGAAAATGAGGACTAATACTACACCTTTTTTATTCTTATTTTTTTCCCTTTTTTTTTTTTTTTTTTTGAAAAAGTTCTTAAACTNTCATCTTCCATGCGTGAAAAGTCTGCAAGCAGTTAAGTCTGTCTTTTTTTTTCCCTTTTTTTTTTTTTTTTTTTTAGTAACAGTTCCTGAACTGATGGGTCAGGAACCCAGTTTTGGCATTTTCGGGTTCAATAGAGGAAGGATTTTTTTAAAATAACTTGAGGAGCAGGCTCCAATAAGCAAGCGATGTATTCTAATACTGAGTAAAAAGCTTGTCCCATAGCATGAAAGCCAAGTGACAAAACAAGATCAAGAAGTTGGGTTATAGCTTTTTGGTATGTGCCTCTCCTCTCCTGTGCAAGTTTTGGTCTTCACTGTTGCCACAAGAGGTTCTGTATACTAGGGGCACTGTTTTCAACCAATCCTAAGCTGACTGTATTATCTTTGTACAAAAAATGGGAATATCACAAATGTTACTTTTCAGTTTGCTAGTAGTTGTCCTACGTACCATCCTGAGAATGACAGGGAGAACACAGCACACCACAAGATATTTTGCTATTGGCGTATGTAGTTGATAAGACACGTGCTAAAAATGTGTGTTCAGCCTGTAATTATACTTCTGGAATTTTAGTGCTGTATTTATGAAATGCTTTTCATTAGAATCTTTTAACAATTAGCTAATGAGTCCCAAGTGGAACAATTATCCCATATACCCAGACAGTTGGGATTCTTCATCAGCCAACGTGCATCCACTGCTCATAAAGCATGTTTGTGTTCCAAAAGCAAAACCAGCTATTCTGTGTTTTCCTCTTGGAGCGTTTCATGAATTGAAACAAAAGCAGAGACCAGATTACACTGGTGACACAGAAATGGACCGACCCTGTTGGAGTCAGGGCCTAATACAGCTTAAGGAAGCATGAGTGGACATGCTGTAACCATTTACTGTGAATTAAGTGTTTTGGGGAATAACAAGAGAATATAGTATTCTAATGCAGTAGAATCAGAAAGAACCAAATTTGGTTGCATAAGAACCCTCAGAACCACCAGAAAGATCTACATATAACAAAAGATGACCCTGTCTGCATGAAAAAAAAAAAAAAATCAGTATGTGTAGGAGGTATTTTCAGTTTCTTTCTGCCACAATTTTTCTCCACTAACCTCTGACTTGATGACTGTCTGTGGTCAGGGTATTGAGGATGACACTGTGAACAGTGGCTATTTACCTTGCATTTATATTCCAGTGCTTTTTTTGCTCCAAGGCATAAAAGAGATGTAGTCCTGTTACAGACCCTGAGCAAACATGAAATCCAACCCTATGGATGGAGAAGGGAGCCTTGATCGTCCCATTGGTGTTTGGCCAATTTAAAAAAAAGGCTCCATGAGTTTTTTGGGCAGCTTGTACCACTAGTTTCTCCTCATGCACACACCAGATTACCTTTGCAGGACACTTAATTTATTTTTATGCTATTTGCAGTAGCTACAGAGAACCACTTCTTTAAATCATGCCCTTCTTTAAAGCAAACCTCTTCAAGGCGACAGCATGTCTCCAATAAACTCTCTTTTCTCAACTAAACAAATACAGCTACTTCAACCTTTCCTTACTGCTTGCACTTGCTGAATCTCTTAATTTTCATGTTATTTCCTTCAGATTGCCTCTTGTTCCTAATTTGAATTGTCTCCCATAGTCAGTGATCATCCAGTTCTTGCAAGTGAGCCCTGGGCTTGCTACCAGGCACCCAGAACAGGAGTGGGGACCTCCTCCACAGTGCATTATCCAGAGGCACAAAGTGACATGAGGCCCCTCCTCCATCCTTTCCCTCCCTCCCTTCTCCAAGCGATCTCTGCAAAACAACCTACCAGCTCACCTGAGTCCCTGGTGAGTGGGAAGAAAGGTGAGTGACCTGCTCTATAGCAGGTCAGTTATCTTTTTCTTCCATGGGAGAAATGAAATTCCTCCATCTATTCAGGGTATAGAAAACAGTGTCCTATTACTTGAGAGAATCTGTGCAACAACTTTAATGTTTTGCTACCTGGCAGGTAAAGTTTACAGTAGGGGAAAATGCGCTTTTGCCTTGTCTGAATCATCCTGCTGAAGAGACTTCCTTCAAAGACGTTTCTCTCCACATTTTTTTGCGTGCTGCCTGTTTTACGTGAGTACTGCTTTGCTTCTGGGGAGGTCAGCTAGGGGTGGAGCGGGGGCACTGTCTCCACTCTGCCTCCTCTTTGAACAGGGTTGAAGTGATTCCTGTACTTCCTTGAACACAGTGCCTGCAAGTCTGCCCACCTCTTAAGTAGGCCGTACACCAGGGGGTGGGGAAGATTTTGAGCTATAGTGAGGGACTGAAAGAACCTGGATAATCACAATGAAAAATTCTCTCTGATAAATGTAGTTGAAAGAGTCGAAATGCTGGGCTGTAATGAGGAGATATCCTATGTTGGCTGTCCAAGTTGGGAAGTCTGTGCACCCTTAAAAATGAAACCTCAATGACAATACCTACCTTTTCAGGCATTTACTTTGCCAGAAGGGTTCTTTGTGGGATGAATAATAAATAATGCTGTATGGAGAAAAGGGTCTGTTCTGACTCTACTTTACAGCTAGAATAGCTGTACTTTTTACCCTCTGGGTACTCCTAGCAGTCTGGGTGGAATTCTTCCTGGAGTGAAGACGTGGGCTTGGTTTGAGTTGAGAGAGAAGGTTCTAAAATATTTTCCTAAAAATTAATTTTCTAAATGAGATTCTATTTAATTTAGGTGATCCTCTCATACACAGCGATTATACCTTTGAACTGCAAGTGATCAGTTATTTATGCCAGCATAACTCGTATGCCTCATTTGCAAACTAGTTCTTCTTGCCATGTAAATACACTTGAAAGCTGTGAGTTCTGGTGACTACAGGTCCCCGGAATATACACTGGAGTTAATGTATATGAAGAAGGTACTGTTCTCTTGCCTGCAGGGGACCTGAACTAGCCCCTGTAGTTTGCATTGCATCAGGTTCTGAGTAGACACCTGACTTGTTCTTCCTCAGTAGAGGAGGCAACGGCTTTGATTTCAAACTCGTCCTTACACTGTGCGAACTTGAGATCTTCTGGCAGTCCTTTACTTCTCACCTTCAGTCCCTTGCTTGAATTTGTTTTCTGATTCTGTGCACTGCTGTTACTGTTTCTGTGTAACCTGAGCTCCACCGGGTTAAACTTGGAGGCCACAAACCCTCGCTTAAAATGAGTCCAACTGAAAAAGCCTTTGCAACAGACCATCCACCCACCTCACTATTCTCACTCTGGCAGAATTAACTGAGGAAGGCTACAGCGACTGGGGCAGAGAATTAGGGTGGCTTAGGCATATTTTTGTAGTCCTACCAGCACATCCTCTTAACATGCACACAACGGATGGAAGGTTTGTTCTCGCCTCTAAAGGAGACAGTGAAGACAGATATACCCTAGAGAACTCCAAATGCTGGTGAAGACAGACACATTTCCCCCAAAACACATAGCACATAGGATGTCTGTCTTGTGCGTGGATGGACCAGCTGCTGGTGTGGTTAATACCACATGCTATGTGGATTAATAGCAGTTCAGTACTCCCTTCTCAGGAGGCTGTGGGTTGTATTTCCTTTAGCTCTCATTGGCATTGTTTTATTTTCATCCCTACCTCCCCCAGTTGCCGTTAAGTGAGATTTTGAAATATCCCTGTGGAAAGGACTGACTAGTGATGGCAGACTGAGCTGCTGCCAGCAGAGACTGATGTCATAAATGGAACGTGATGTCATAAATGGAATGTGATGTCATAGAAAGGCAGTTCAAAAATTGCAGGTGAAGTGTGTTGGGAGTCTGCTGAGGTCTGAGAGATGCTGGGAACTGCTGCAGTCCTCCAGTGATTTTTTTGCTACGTGTCTGGTTTTCTTAAAATTGAGGAAGCACACTTGGAGTTTGCTGCCATTTCATTTAGCTAAGTTTCTTGCTGTTTGAAGAGCCTTCTCAATTCAGTTTGCCTTATGGAGCTTGATGGCAGGGGGGTTGGAACTAGATGATCTTCAAGGTCCCTTCCAACTCTAACCATTCTATGATTCTGTGTTAACGGACCTCCCTCGGTGATACCTGTAGGGAAGCAGACACAGTAGAAAGATCAATGTTTACCCTGGGAATAAAGGGTAGAGAAATTTGGCTCAATAAAATTTTTCTTTCTTGCACTGCGAGAATAGTCTTATGTTACTAAACTTTGTGTCCTTCCTCAGTTTGCATAGTGCCTTCCTACCCGGTGTAACTGTTACTCGGTGTGAGTAATGATGGGCAGAAGCAAGAGTTTTAAGCACTTTATTTGTCCCCGTGTGATGCGCCAGCTGGGTGGACAAGCAGGATGTATCTGGAGGGAACATGAAGTACAAGCTGGAAGGTTTGTTACCTCTGTTTGTGGTATTGATAAAGATCATCTCTGGTTACTGTGTCTTCTGAGGTTCACTTCAAAATACCTGACGTTGCAAAATTGGCAGCGATGCAGAGAAGAGCTGCATGGCGGATTTAATAGTGCGAAGCCTTTCAAGGAGAGGCTTCCTCCATCTCACTTATGTGAAGTCGGGGACGTGATGGCAGGCTGCGAGTGTGGGCAGCGACACCGGAGAGCGCTTTCATCTGCCAGCAAGAGGCCTAATGAGATCAGATGCCTAGAAGCTGAAGCTGGACAACTTCAGATTAGAAGCCGGGTGCAGTGTTTAAAGTGAGGTTAATTAATTGTTGGAAAAACTTGCTGTGGTGAATTTACTGCCACTTGGAAGTCTTCAGATCAAGCTAAAGTTACCTGACCTGGTGCAGAGGTTTCTGGGCGAGAGTCGAGGGACTCAATTCGGAATCTAGACGACCTTGTTTCCCCCTGGCTGGCCCGTTCCTGCGGGCGCCGGAGGGGCCATGAGGAGACGGGGCGCAGCCTGAGGCGGAGCGGGGAGCCCAACGGGCCGGGCCCCCTCCTGCGGCACCCACAGGAGGGCGAGCGGAACAACCCTGTGACAGCGACGTGTTAATATGATTAATGACAAAACTTAATTTGCACGGACAGTTCGTTCTCGCACAAAGGAGCGCTCGCAAATTAGAGGCTTTGCGGCAGGTGGAGGGGATCTCTCTGAGGGCCAGCATGGCTCCGGTGGGGAACAATGAGCGGGGTCCGGCGGAACAATCGGTGCGCGATGTACAGATGAGATTTAATGAGATTTCCGAGTAATGACAGAAGTTGGAAGTGTTTAATAGCTCGCCGCTGAATTATGCATGCTGATCGCGCTGGGGACAGCGCCATTGTGCTGCGGTGGAGCGGGGGAGCCGCCGAGGCGGCGGGAGGCCGCCAGGGGGCAGCAGCGCCACGCCGCAGGGCCGGCGGCCTCCCTCCGCCTTCGGGGTGTGGGTGTGGGGTGTGAGACACCCGCCGCCCCGAATCGCCTCTCAAACGCGCTTTAGCGCCCACAAAAATAGAGTTTCTCCACAGGGACAAAACGATTTCCCCGCTCGCGGCCCTAAAACTGCCGTGGGCTGCCAGGCCGGGCCGCTTCAGTGTCACGCTTCAGGTGTGGGCCCTCCCCCGAGGGGCAGCGCCTGCTCTGCGGCCTGGGGGCCCGGGGCAAGCTGCTTCTGTGGGATGAAGGGGTCTTTGGAGGGATATGGCTAAATTTCTGTCCCGTTTTCAGTCGTTTAGCCCTGAAATGGGCAGTGTGCATTAGTTAGCTGGTGTGTAACAGGTGGAACTGGCCAAGCGGGTGTTGGATCTTCATTTTATTTCTATTTTCCCCCTCAAACTGGAATAGTGGTGCCTTGCAAATACACGTAGTGACCAGACTAGATCTCTTTATTTCCCTTTTCTACGAAGTTACAGGTGTTGCTCTGTTTTCTCTTGGTTCTTTAATAGGGCTGACGGTGGGGTTAAACCCTCTGGCTGGCAGATCGCCCTGTGAAGTATCTGATGCCCGTGGTTGCTTCTGTCTGAGCAACTGCTCTGCAGAAGAGGAACCTTTTAAGGGATGCACTATCTTTATTTAAGTGAGGAATTATTGAGAATAGAGAAATTAAGGCCTTTTAAATATTTAATGGATGGAGGTTTTCTAAATTATTTAATAGCTGATTATAAAAGATGGCATAAAATGGTTTAGTAATCTATTCTTTACAGAAAGTAGCCATAAGAAGTATTTTACAACATGTAAATATTGGTAGGAAAAGTACCTAATTTAAAATGCTATCTTATTCCTTCTGTCAAAGGAATTATACAGTGCCCATACAGTTTTCAAATAACTTTAGACCTTTTATTGTTTCTGTTCTTGCAACACTTCCCTGGTGTAAGGAAATGCTATTTATACCCATTTTGCCCAAGTGCAGAGACACAGAGACAGACTGTGCTGGGGCTGAGGCACAGCTGATCTGACCATCGCAATTCCCTTCAGACACCAGAACCCACAGCCTTAGTTCGGGCTTGCGGCTGCCCCAAATACTTGTATGGGAGTTGCTGTGTGGCCTGAGGTGGGGTCCGGGGCAGCTAAGGTGCAAAGCAGGAGTTGTTCATGGCCAGCCCACGTGTAAATACTGGGAACGGAGCCCTTCACTTCTCCCCCTTCCTCCTTCCTTCTTTTTTATAGATTTACTAGAGATGGAAGTGGGGGTTCAGCTGCCTCCTGGCTAGAGCTCGTTGTATGAAAACGATTTCTTTCTTCGTAAGATTGCTTTCCATGGGTAACTTCTGTTCAAATCCCTCTTGTGTAAATTAACCCCACTGTGTTGAAGGCAAGGACTTCATCCACAAAATTCCAGCTGTTGTTAGCCGTGTTGGTGCCTCTTGGGAGGTGACTCTGATTTTTATTTTGTTTAAAGCGGCGCTCAGTTTGCTCGCAGGTGGCCAGTGGGAGCATCTGCCCTCGCAGGCCACGCTGCCCCAGCACAGCTCCTGGCGCAGGAGGTCAGGAGTGATTTGCTTCTTTGTGCAGCCCGCAAATAAGCAGCTTTGCTTTCCAAAGTAATTCTGCGCCCTGAGGCAAGACAAGGACCAGCACGTATCACAAAATATGCAGAAAACATGGTTTTGCCATGAGAAGCCTGGAATTCCTTTTACCATTATTAACCAGGTGAGCCTCTTGCTTCTCTTCTGATCTCCCTCCTTTATTGAAACAAAGCAGTTGAATCTCAGACTTATGATTGCACTGTAGGAGTTTGCCTTACAGCCCCCTCAAACAACCCTATTTTCTTAAGAAATGTCACTGCCTGGAAGGCATGAGAAAGCCCCAAGATATGCTGGTGGCTGTATCATCTGCTGCTTTTGCTGTATCCATTTAATTAGAACGAGTTAGAATAATCAATACTTTCTGTCTTTTACTAGTGTTTAACATATGTTTACAGAACAGGTTACAGTAAAGTTAGTATTTATCTGTAGATACATCTACACAGGTTTTTTTCCTCTCTAATAAAAATAATGGAACAGATAAGCACTAAAACCCGAGTCAGTATATTGCAATATTGATTTCCACAAGAGCACTGTAAGAATATATTTATCTATCTGTCCTATTATGAAATGGGTAAAAATGTACAACACAGCCATTTCTGTCATCCAATACTATATTGTAAAGCCTGTTTGTTGGCTTTTTCTCAGTAGGCCTTTTAAGGCACACTGATTTTTTTATTTTATGTGTATTTGTGGAAGAAAGGATGAATACAGAATGGCAGTGCTTTGTCTTAAGACATCTCTTTGCCCACATTTTGTTTTGATTAGAACTGCTGCGTTGCAATTTTGGCTTACTCTGAAACTCTCCACATTGAAAAGCGAAGACAGAGTAAAATGTGATTAATTATAGATTGCTAGGCTGTTATCTCTTTAATTCCAGCAATTACTCTATTTTCTCATGGTGTTCTGAACAGAAAGGAGCTGAGTGTATTGAGCCAGGGGTTTCCTGTCCTAAGCTTCTGAAAGATGTCTGCCTATGTGCTTTTATGACACCCAGAGATGCGTTGCTCTCCAATGTGATAGTGTAATTTTGTGTTTCTTAAAGCAAATTTGTAATTGATCAAAGGAAGAGTGAAATGAAAAGAGTGGTGGAAGAAGATCAGAAAAGGTGGTTGTGATCACTCCATAGGTGAAGACCACATTATTATTACTCTCACAAATTGCACTGTTGTGTTTTCAATAGCAGAAGGTCAAGTTGAGCCCAGGGATAGAAGTGAGAGAACAAACATAAACAATAAAAGCAAAGAGACTGAAATGTCTATGAAATGGAGTGTTTAAGCTCATTGTTCTTTGGAACGTGTGTCAGTACTGCTGCAAAAGTGTCTCCGTATAGTGATTTCAAAGTGTAGCTTCTGGGTATAGGTGGGCTGGGTGTAAGATGTGATGCTGGAAGCAAGTAGAGACAGAAGTGTCAGAGTGCTGTAATACATTGATCACACAGACACGATCCTATGGATGTGACCCTACAGACCCTCTGTTCCTGAGGCAGTCAGACTCCAAAGGCCTTGGCCAAATCTTTATGAAGACAATGAAAGATCTTCCCCGTCTTTAATAATCTCTGGTTCAAACTCTTGGAGGTTTCACGTAGTCATGTGGAAATCTGTTTGCGCTATAGTGGTGTCTTAGACCTTACAGCTTTCACAGCGGTTCAGTGGTGAGAGGGCACTTGGTTATAAGGACACAGTGAGCTGTGCACATTATGTTTGTGATTTCTAGTATAGCAAACTCTGCCTTTAGTTAATGTAGTGATATTTCAGAGCTGCCTTATCACAGTTTCTCTGTGTTCTTGGAAAGAAGTGAAAAGAGCAATATGACTGCTGCCTTTTGCCTTGGATTGCACTGTAGATGGCACTGTGAAACAATGATTTTTGGTAATGAAGATCTATTTCACAGTACCATTCCAGACGTTAATTGCAGTGTAATATGGCTTTCTTTCTAGGTCCCCAAAGCGAAGGAAAAATTCTGAAATGCAGAAAGGCTTATTTGCTGCCACAAATGGGAATCTGGAATAACTATGAAAAACACACTGAAATAATTGTGTTTGACTGGAACAAAATTCTTGCAAAGTCCCCAAGGTAAGAGCACTTTTTATCTTTCAAATGACACTGAAGATTTACTGTTCTGGTTAGCAACAATATCCACTTGAATCCAACAGAGAATGAAGGCTTGACATTTCTGAAAGTGGCAGCCCACTGACGCTGAAGGGCTCAGCACCCCTTGCTGCATGTCTGCTAAATTTCATTTTTTCCCTGCCTTTTTAAAGATCCCCTTGTATTTCTTTATATTAGCAGGCTGAAGACTTGTGTCATGTCTACCTGCAAGGCAGGCTAAAGTCTGCAAATGTATCATTTTAATAGCACTGGATGCTTTTAGCAGCCTTTCAGTTTGGATATAACTAGGTTGATGCTTTGTGGTGATACACTTATTCCTGGACTTGAATATACTTACAAAGGGGTAGGGTTACCCTGTTAACCTGATGAAACCTGTTTTCACATTCCCTGTGTAACATCAGGACCATAGCTTCAAAAGAATCAAACTTATAATCTGGAAAAGGTTTTGAAATGAGGTCAACACACAACCATTTCCACTGAGAGCAGCTTTGCTCCTGCACTGGGAATGGTGGGAACACCTGGCTTCACTTACATGCTGGAATAGCAGCTGTTGAGCATGTGTTGCATGATTTGGGACTAAATACTTGTCCCTTCCATCAACTTATGCCAGAAAGGGCATGCTCAAAATGTCTCATCTGTGATAATTTATTCCAAGGGCTAAATCCTGCTTTCAGTCACACCTCAGGAAGCCTGAAGGAAGGTCCTCGTCTTCATTATGATACTACAGAGTGACACCAGAGCTGGGGTCTCCACTGATATGTGGATCAGATTCCTGCGTTTGCATTTAGAGCAACAGAGGGATGGTATTGCAAGACGAGCAGATGATGACTTCCTATTTAGTGGTAACTGGTGCATGAGGTGCAAGACATGTTTCTCAGAGAGAGTGCAAGGAAACTAAGGTTTAATTCAGCTCTCTCCTCAAGAAAATGAAGTTCAGTTACCTGGGGAAGATTTGGGTGACTAAAATCTGAAATGGTAGATTGATTTCAGAGCTTATTAGTCCTTAGACTAATATTGGATCAACAGCAATAATAACATTTATGCTGGTTTCACAGTGACTCAATCCCATTAGCTGCAGTAGCATTATGTGGTTCAGCTGGGTGCAAGAGGTGAATTAGGTCCCTGCTTATTAGCTGAAGTGTAGCTGCTCTGAATTAGCCTGGGAGTGCTCCATAAGAGGATACTTGTAGGATAGGCAAGGACTAGTGATGTCTTTATCTTCTGGGCTTGACTCATGCTTGCAGAAGGCTCCTATATACTGCTGCAAAAGAGCCTCAGTGTGTTTCCTCATGTAGTGGTTCATTTGTATTCAAGGTGGCAACATATTGGGCTCAAAACAGAGGGCCTTCTTAATGCAAGGAAAGGTACCTTTTTGCCAAATCAGTCCTTAAAATGCAGCTTCTTTACATGTAATATTTTTTTTCTTAAATCTGTAGACATGGTGAGTTATTCTTTAGGAATATTTATGTAACTTCTTAAAGAAGTTTGTAAGCTGGAGTAAAATCTACAAGGACAGCTGAAGGTGCTGGGGTTTTCACCAATGTATTTTTTTCTCAAGTGTAAAATAGTGTTTGTTGCTAAAATATATTTACACACAACAGGCTTTTGGTCTCTGAACTTTTGATATTAATAAGTGCATTTGTAATTTGCTTGGGCTTTGTCAACATTCACATTCATACACACTGAGAGAATAAAATTGTTTTGTGCTGTGCGAAAGGGAAAATTATGCAAGCGCTTTTACATGAGAAAACATGGGATCTGTTTTGGTTTCATTTGTAGATAGTTATCAAATTTAAAACAGGATCGAAGTGCTTCACCTGGCTTTGATAGAAAAGCTAAGGTGTGAATGTTGGTTTTGGGTTTTTTTTTTTTGAACTATCAGCCTATTCAGCACTTGAATATTGGATTAGCTGAACAGTCTCAGGTATTTTAAAGATATACAGATAAACAAATTATTTAGAAAATACTTGGAAGGATCAGAGCTGGAATCTGCAGGGGAAAGAAGTTCCCAAAGGACTTTTTGGTGCGAATAAGCATGCTTATGATAGGCTTGCCTGAATCCCAGCGTGCTGATTAACTGCAGACTAATGTCACTGCTATGAAAGCAGTATTTAGTTCAATTTATGCAAATGTATAAATTGCCTTTAATTAATTTGATGTATTCCTGCTTACAGCATTTGCTGAAAGTGTGGAACATTGTAGCTAAGGGTTCAACTGCATAATGCCCATTTACGTATTGCACGAGTAATAAATCATCATAACTGAGTTTAAGAAAATTATCAGATTACCTTTCTATATGATGAATGGCATTACATAAGCTATCGAGGGATTTAATTGTAGATATTTGCAGCAAAATTACTGAGGATTTGTGGTCTTAGTTCTAACACTAACATGAATAAGACTAACAACATCTGCCTTTTTTAGAACTGTTTTCTGAAAGGCAGTTTCTAACACCCTGGCAGAGCAGTGAGTCCTTACATATTTGACTGAGGTGCTGGTTTCATGAATGTTTAACCCTCAGCAAACTTACTGATCTCGAGGAAAGCTAGCAGATGTTGTGTGCTTGGGAGATCCAGCCAATTCATGTGCACAGCTACATGGGAGTTGGTATCTTTAGCAAATATATCCTGCGTTTTTCGGTGATGTTTCTATGATTTTGAGGCAGGTGCAGTTTAAAAATAGTAACACAACATATAAATATGTATATTTAAATTTGAGTGTGGATGGATCTTAATCCCAAAAAACTCAAACCCAGCCCCTTATCTCAGATTCACAGAAATGTATTGCACTCATAATGCATTGTTATAAATATATGTTTGTGGGTAATACGGTGTGTGATAGCTATTGCACTGCTTCTAATTATAAAACCTGCTTAGAAAAGAATTGATCTCAACCAAACCATGAATATGTTTTTTTTGGTGTTGCCTTGTAATAAGCCATATTAGTTACTCTTCAGCATCTTTCGGCTTTTCTTTCCATGCATCATTTTTATGTTATTCCCTACTTACATTGTTCTTTGACTCAACTGCTTCCTTTTCTGCCTCCAGGATGAGATTCTGTGCCAAATCAATGCTTCTATCTGACTGGCTCTTTCTGGTCTATGTGTTAATGGTCTGCTGTAAATTGTTGTCCGCCTCTAGCCACCATCCCCGGGGACACACAGGTAGGAGCTTTTAAACTCATTATATGCTACTGAGACCAATTAATACCACTCGCAGAATGTTAGAGCCCACTTTTTAGCAATGGATAATTGATGAGGCTGTTGACAGCACGTTATGATCAGTGCAATGGGTTAAAAATACAACAACAACAAGAAAAATTGAGTTAGTGTAAATTTTCATGGTTTTTCTCTAGTAATTTTATGTACTGAAGCTCACCAGAGAGTTTTTGGAGTGACTTCATGACTTCTAGGGCTTTAGGATTTGTTTGTGTCCTTTTGCTTTATCCTTATCCAAAGATATTCTGAAATGTATCTTTATCTTCTCCCTCTTAATCCGGCAGTTATCAAGAGACTTTACAACGGTATCATTGGCTTTGGTGGTTCCATAGATCAAAGCACTCAGACTTACGTTAGCCAGTTCCTTCACCAAGTAACACAAATACTGAACTGTGGTTTAGTTCAGCTTGTGGTATGCTCCTTCTTTTCCTAACCTGAAGTGAACAGAAAGATACTGCATTTAAGAGGATGCACTATTGTAGCAGGGTATATCTGTCGGGCACAATGTGTCTTATTATAAATGACAGAAATAGCTCAGAACAAGCTGAGTTGGCTTCATGAAGAGATACCAGACTGGATCTTTGAAGTAACATCTCTATGCTAGGACCCTGCAGACACATCAGCTTGAATGCAGGGAGAAATATAGATGTACTAATGCTAATGCAAAGATATCAGTGCAAGTCCTAAAAAAGGATAGCTGAGTTAGCCCTATGTCAGCTTTGATCTCAGAAGAGAGAGAGGTAAGTTAACAAAATACCACCTGTGAGCTCTGCTTTTAAGGAGAGGTCAAAGCCTGGCTGCAGCACCATGTTGAGGTGACTGCATTCTCAGTACCATAGTTAGCTTCATGTTGGCTTGGGGATTTCTGTAAGTGTTGCCATTTGTCATGTAGTCTCATTCTTAAATTATGTGTAATGTCTTAAATCTGTATGTAATGTTCTTAGCTCTGAGCCAGACTCTTGTGGATCCAGGTCTAATGTTAGCATCCACTTCAGCTCAGCGCTAGGAAGCAGGGATGCATTTGTTAGAGGCTTCATCCTCCAGATGAGACAACCTATTGATCTCTTTCCTAGCTGCTTCTGGTTGTTATCTAGGTAGGAGCTGAAGGCTCCTCGTGTGCTCGCCAGAATCTCTTCAGTCCTGGCAAGCAGGACTGACTGTGACCTGGATGTAGCTGCTGTGTCTGTCTACATGCTCACAGCACATCAGCAGTGTGTGTGTCTAAGAGCTACACAAAACACCTCCTTGCCTTACGCCATCACCAGCTCTGCATTCCCTGGTGCTGCAGAGCACTCGTGTTTGCCATAAAATGCAGTCACAGGTTATGGAGAATAACTGACATGTTGCAGCAAAAGCCCATAAAGTGATTCCAGTAAATACAGTGTTAGAGCATGATGTGTATTGCCATTTTGCAGGTAGCTGTTATGGAAACTAGTTGCATCACTTCACTGAGGAGGGGGATCTATGCACAATCACAAGTTAATTAGGCCCTCTTGACCTTTCCTGTAAACAGCTGCTGCTTAGCAGAGCATTTCATAGCTGACTACACAGTAAAACCTGAAGAACAGCCTTCTGCAGCTTTTGTCATTCAGGGAAGAGTCTTGTAAAAAGAAATGTTATTTTTGTCTTTTAAAGATGCAGTTTGCATGTGTACCTAAGGGAAATATCTGTAATAAGGCAGTAGTGATCCTGTGTTGTGGGCTCATATGATGAATGCTCATTATGTATTGTGTAAATTATGACAATCTTTTCAACATAACATTTCAGAATGCTTGACTGCATACTTTTAATTGACAGCAAGAATTCCTTCCCCTGTATCAAAAAGGTACTGTAAAACACAGTCAAGCTGCTAGATTGTTAAGCAGATTTGTGTACTGTGCTTTCTCTGGTAGGCTAAAGAAAGGTTCTGCTCTTCATAAATAGTTTGGTCAGATTACGGAGCTCTTTTTCAAATAGATACCCTGAAGCTGGAGCCATCATGCACCTTTTTAGACTATGGTGTCATATTCTTCTCCAGACATGAGTTTTTCTTACGTGTACACTGAAGTGACCCCTATCCCACTTCATGATTCCATGTAGTAGAGGAAATAGTCAGCCCTTTTTGCTTCTCCATTTCCCTCTGTCTGATGTAATGGCACCATAGACCATCTAGAGGGCTTGGGGGCCTCTCCTTAAAGGACCTGCATTTCCCAGCCTCATGTTATCTTTGCTGTTTGATACAACACCTAGATTGACCTTCTAATGTATGATCGGATCTGTGATGGAATCTGATATGTGAGCAAGGCAACATCTTGTTCATCAGAAAAGCAAACAATTTAGAGCTTTTAGTGGAGCCTGTTTTGTTTAATACAAACTAGCCTGTTCTCGGATGGCAATTGAGATAAAATTTTTGCGGTCAATAGACAACTTTAAGATTTTTCAAAGTAAAATTCCTGAAGCACATTAGAGGGGTGAATTCAAGCTTTGGGTTTGGCAAAGGCTTTATCCTGTGTGGCTTAGGTCAAGCAGTTGTAACGTGACAGGTAGGTACTGAGGTGGGAAATACATACTGTTTATGGGGTGGGAAATACATTCATGAGGTACCTAGCTTGTGATACTTTAGGAGAAGCTGGTTTTTAAGAACATGCTGCATCTGCTCTTGAAAATCACTATGTTTCAAGCTATGTGCTTGACATCACTAGTCACTTTTGAAAAAAATGCTTACTCAAAGCTAAGAAAGTTTATTAACCAGGAACAGACAATAGAATTTAAGATGAAAAGAGGGGATTGACTGTCGTCTTTTCAAAATATTTCCGTTTTTAAGGAGTCTAATCTGGGAAAAGACAATTATTGACTTTGGTCATGTTAGATGGTGCCTGAAAGAACGACATTCGACAGCTGTCTCTGCAATATTCAGATGGGAACAGAGACGAGATCTTTAAGGACCCAATAACCATTCTGTTTCTGAAAAGTTGGAGAGAATGCCATTGAGCAACTCCTTTGACAAAAAGGGCTTCTTCCCTGTAATAAAGTGCAAGACAGACCCAGTTTGTTCTTTTGTTCTGCAAAATATTCACCACCATCAAATAACTGTTAGTGGAGAAAGAGACTCTTCAATCTAGCAAGCCAGTCCTGCCATTGCTTTGAAGCAGTGTGGATCTTGAGCCCAGCTTAGAGGGCGCAGCCTATTTTTCATTCAAACACTGGAATTGCTTTGACGCAGTTAACTAAGCAAAAGGTAGAGGAGAAATGTTCCTTCTCAGTACCATTACATCACTGAAGATGCCGCTTATGCAGATTATTTCAGCAGGCTCCCCATATGTCTATGTAGAGTCAGAATATTCATCTCACTTTGTTGCTCTGAATTACCCTTTTGAAGAGTTTGTCTTTTGCACTGACTGTAGCTGAGGGAAGCATCAGGACCAACCTTACTATAGCTATTTAAAATTGGGTGGTATTTCAGGCTCCCAGAGTACCTAACTGATACCGATATAACTATCATCAATTCCATGCTGTGCTGAATGAAGCAACACACATTTAGTACCAAAAAATATTCATTTTCACCTCACTGCTATAAGTCAGGATCTGAAAATGATGAAGCATTGAAAAGACACTTACTCAGGTGACCTTGCATGGGGGCTGGACTTGTAGACCATTAATTGGTGTAGCCAGCTGAGCAGTTTCTGTCAAGAATTACTAGTGCAGCTTGGCTTTTTTGTGTCCGCTGTGTTTTATTTTTATATGATGATGCTCACCTGAAATGCTTCCAGCCTCCTTCTGCTTGCTGAAGGGTCAAGATTTTTGGAAAGTCCATTATTATTAACATGCCCAGAATCCATATATATAATACACATCTGTAGCTGAAAGCAGGGCCAAATTTGTTTCTAAATTCGCTTACACAGTTCATGTTTCTCTTTTCTTTGTGATTTCAAGTGAAGAATTCAATGGTAACTAATGGTTTGCTTTCTTACCGTACCTGCAGGATCATAGGGATAAATCACTGTGTTTGAGTGCACTGGGACAACTTGGTCTTTTAGCCAACTGGAGGAATAAGTAGCAACTTTTTTTTGTGGAATTTATTCCTTGTTGCACCGCAAACAGTTTAATTTACAGGGTTATCAGAGGTTAAATGTGAGAAATCTTGTTAAAAACAGCAGTGGCAAGAAAATATGCATGACTGTAGAGACTGGGAAGTGGGTTCAGGAGGGAATTATCAGCAGCCTGGGCTGTTGTAAACTCTACATCTTTGCTTAGTGAAATCCAGCTGAAAATTTGTAATTTGCTGCCTTGCATCTTTGAAGTGATCTTAGCAACCAGGATGCTGTCCTAGCTGGTTTTCAGAGGATCAGTGCGGTGATTTCCATTACATGTGAAAGACAACCTGCTTTTGTAGACTTTGCTGAACAGGGCCTGAACTGAGACCTGAGATAATTTTCTGGGATTCCACAAGTGTTCTCCTTTGTTTCCTTCTGATTGATGCTTGAACAGGGAGAGACAGATGTATGGAAAGGCTCAGCTTGTGTAGGAGCAACCTGAGTGAATAATGCAGCAGTGTGCTTGACGCAGAAGACAAAGGCTCTCCTTGCTGCTGCTCCCTTTCTGCCCTTGCTATGGCTCAGAGAAAGCCGTCTTTTCAGAATTCCTCTGTCTCTTCTTTTTTGTCCTTTTTTGGTTGCTCTCTGAAGAGGTGCTGGTCTAACCTACCTGTGGGATGGTCAAAGTCACTTGTTTGTCACAGAAACAGACCTCCTGTCATTTGGTAGTGGCAAGTATTGTACGTACATGGACCTGAGGCAAAGATCTGCCCTTGATGGACAGCAAACCAGACCTGCTGAAGGCAGTGCAGAGGGTATGTGTTGAACTAGGTGTTTAATCATTCTTTTCTGTGTCCTAAACAGCACAGAGAAGTCAGTAACCTGGGGGAGTGGAAGAATCCCACCCCCAAACCTAGTGACCACTCTAACACACTGGGAAAGTACTTACTTGATTGCCCTCTGTTAGGTAGTGAGAGAGGAATAGCAGCTTAGAACCTTGATGAGTTGTCAGCATGGGGTGTGTTATCAGTAAAGCAGGCATCAGGTGAAGAAGAAATGAACGTCGCATTTCATCTGAAGGATGAATAAGGGATTCAGTGAAGCTGTTGGACTGGACTCAGGGGCTGAGTGGCAGGTGGGCATAAATGATACTGGGAACATCCCAGCAGAAGGTTGCTCCTTTATGCACAAAATAGCAATTGATGTACTGAGGCATGTATCAGACATTGTTTTGGTCTGCAAGACACTCCGAGTCTGCTTTTTTAAAAACTTGGAATGTGAAATGTCACTGTCAGCTGGAATTCAGACCTGTTAATACCTCTTGATCGTGCTTTTGGTTTCAGGCAGTCTGGCAGCAGACTGGATTGTTCTACATCAATTGCAGGTTTTCACAACTTTAAGGACTTTGTGAACAGAATCCTGTCCCCTTTGGAGTCAGAGGAAAAATTCCTCCCTTACTCAGGCTTCAGGACTTCATCTATTTAAGTGAAGGCTGCGTGTCTGAAAAATGCAGCTTTGCAGCTTTGTATTAGAAATATTGCTGCTTTCAAAGAAAACGGGGAAAACCCCAGGCTTCTTGTTCTCTCCTTATTTTTGAGTTGGAGCATCCTTCTTCTTAGGGGTGCTGTCGGGTTGCCAGGGGCAAGGTTCCCAGTTCCAGCAGAGGGCCCTGCAAGGCCGCCAAAGGGGCTCCAGCGCACAGCCGCAGACAGGCACCACGCTTGCTTCGTTGAGATTTAAATCATAACTGTGCATTTTACTAATTAGAATTGTGAGTCCTTTTGTATTTCAACGGGTCAGACAACGGTGCACAATAAGCTTTAGCCCTTTGTTCTAGTTAACTCCTTTTATGTCTTAATGTTTTATTCAGTGTGTTATTTATGTGGTTTATTATCCAGCTTCTAAATATAGGGTAGCTACAATATACAGCGCTGGCTGTAATCTCTTCAAGTAATAAGATAGGGAGACCAATTCTGTTGAGCAATAGGTTCCCTTTAAGACAAAAAGGAGCAGAGTTTGCTGCGTGAAGTTTGCCATTATATTTATTTTTGGGAAGAATAAAGAAGAAGTACTATTTCTTATTTCCCTTATGTTTTTTGGTTTTGTTTTTTTTTTCTTTTTTCCTTAAATAACAATGGGAACTTTTAATACATATGATGGATTTTGACAACGACTTCAGTTTGGATGCATAGCTGTGTTACTAGCAAGGACCAATTCAGTGTTAATTTAGTCTTTTGTAGGGAAAAACGTAACTTCTGGTATAATTTTCCATGAATGTGCACTTTAACTGCATGGAATGTGATTGTGTATGAAAAGGTTTGTGTATTCCAGGGAGTCAGGGGGAGAAAAATTAAAGATGAACTGGTGAATCTGTAGGTTTTGTGTATCATATTTCATTGTGTTTCAAAAGGGGAGCACAAAATTCTGTAACACAAAGAAGATGGAGTCTCATTTAACACACAAATGGCCAAGTCCAGTGTATCAATCTGTATAGCAGGAGGCCGAAACCTAGCTCTTTCCTGCAATATCAAAGTGACCTCATTTTAAAGCCATTGGGGAAAGCTTGTGAAAATACTGTCTTTATTTTATTCATTTTACATTGACAGCATCATTTTTTATCTAGCTGCTATCTGCAATAAATGATAATTTACATTCCATTGACCAAAATTCTAACCAAGAAAGCTTTCTTTGCTCATTTTCTTTTTTTTAACCTACTTCTCCTAAACTTAGAACTTATATTGCAAATGGGTAGGCTTGTGCTAGTGTGAGGAGAAAGAAATGGTTAGATAAGTGAAAGTCCACAAATAGGATAGAAAGCATTTTTTCCTCAAGTGTTCATTTGGGTGAAGTGATGCAACAAAAAGTGGAACATGTTCTACTCGGGAGCTCTGCTCTGGGTTTACATGGAGGTCAGTACACTGAGTCCTTGGGAGGATGGATGCTTGAGTGATGAAGGCAATAGATTGAAATGTAAAGGGCTTGCATTGAATTCCTTGCTCTGAAATGATTAAAAGACCTGTCTAAGATGAAGTCCTGACCCCACTGAAGTGGGAGTTTGTAATTCTTCTGTGATTTAGTTTCCAGCTTGCTCCGGATATGTCATACAGTTTTTGGTCCCAGCAGAAAAGTTAGACTCTATCATAGTTATGATTTTATTAACACTTAAGCCAGTCATTCTTACAGAATTCATCATTCAGTGTTTTGCAAATCACTGCCATTTTGAGGGATGGAAATTGCTTTAGGGCCTGTTCTGCTATTGATCAGCATATCTGTGCTTACTGCATTGGCTGCATTGCCACAGCCTTACAATTACATAAATTGTAATAGCAGCACAGAGCCTGTCCCAAACTTAAAGTCCAATTTTAATGTAATGTCTTGTGCTACTGGAGAGTTTAATCCCAAATGAGTGACTGCACAGGCTTGAATAAAAGTTCATGGAAATGCATAGCAGTTTCTATTGATTTGGTGATTTAGACTTAGTGTCTATTTTTGTCTCTGCTACCAGGTGAAGGGTGATTCAGAAGCAGGCTAGGACATGCTGACCCTCTATGCTGGCTTCCATTTGCCCATGGTTTTGGCTGTAGGTGGGTACAAAATATTCACCCTGTATTTAAGAGCAGGAAATTAGTTGTCATACTTGGCTGTAGCATCAAACATGCCCCATCTGTGCCTAGTCCACCCAGACTGCATTAAAAGGTGCTCAGCTCTGCTCTCATGCCAAGCACGGTATTTTCCCCTGCCAGAGAGCTGCCCCTTGATGTTAGTTTGAAAGTTTACAGTGTTGATGTGTCTGGTTTCAAGGACATGTTTGAGCAAGCATTTCTTCTTGGAAACCAGAAAATGTTTAATTAATAATGGAAGAACCTGGAGATGGAATTTTTTTTTTACTAACATTTAAGTGTTTTGTTGGCGGAGCATCTCCAGATTGCTGCCGATAGCCCTTTGCTGCAGCTGTCTGTTTTTCAGTGTTTGTCAGCATTCTTGCATTACTTCAGGAGAATGACAACTGGTAGAGGACAATGGATTCTAAATCAGGAGATTAAAGATGTCTTGTAGGGTTCAGCAGGGTAATCTCTCCTCATCAGACTGGAGATGCTATCCATCAACACAGGAGTGGAGGCTACACCTGACATTCATTATCTTCCAGGGTGGCAATCTTTAATGATACCTTGCAAACAACAGCAGTTATGAGTGGAAAATTCTAGGATCAACAGTTCTATTGCTTAGTGTTTGGCCTGCCTTTATTTATTTATTTTTTCCTCTCTTTGGTTCTGCGTTTGTTTCCCTGATGGACAGCAACCGTATGCCTTGCAGTCCAGTGATGGTCATTATTCTTTTGATTTATGTTATTGTTTAAAGAAATAATGACCAGATAAGTGTGAGGCAGGATTTCTCTTAGCATTATTTACTGCTTGCATCTTCCTGATATTAGTTCTTCCATTAGTTTTACACCTGTGTTTCCTTAAAGTAGCATCCTAAGATGCAGCAAATAGTTTGGAATAAACAGATTTCTTTTACTGTCTTTTTTTTTTTTGCACTGAGACAAATGGTTGCAAATTAGCTTGGTCTGTTATACTTCTGGGGTGGAATGGCAGAATCTGTATGTAACAGATCATGATTGTGTTAACAGGTGTTTGAAGGGTGTTGCACGTAGCTGATTTTAGTTTCATGCTGATGCCCGATAATAAAAATGAAATTGTAAGCAATTGTAAATCAAAAATTTAAATATATCAAGGTAGCCTTTCCTACACATCTTATTATCAGGTTGGGTGAAAAAGCTTAGAGTATCTTTTGTGCTCTGTATATCCTTTCTTCTTAACTCCCTTATTCCTTGTGAGATTTCCTTCTACATAGCAGGAAATAAAAGTTGAGAGAGAGAACGCAGACCTTTCTTCTCTGTGCTGCCAGTGGATTGTCACTGGATGGGACATGAAGATGAGGGGGGTCAAGGGCTCTGAGGTGGTATTAGCCTACTTGGTTAGAGCACAAGTGTCTTTCAGCAACAAACAGTACAAAAGGGGAGAGAAGAACAGCACGCGAGTCCCTCATTCATAGCTATGACCTTTGTAAGGTACCAGATTGGATCCAGTGCTCTTTCTAATTCAATGCACAGCACAATGAAAGACAAAATATCTTGAAAAAGATCATGGAAATACCCATTTTTCCCTATAAATATGTATTTACATCTCTTTTATACAATCTTATGCTCCATACAATTTGAAAGTATCAAGGCTTCCTGACACGTGCCCCCCCTCCCCTTCCCAATGATGTCATTTGCACAGTCTGGTCATATAATAAGAAGTACATTGAAGCACTGGAAGTTATGGAACCAGATTATTGCATTTCATGAATAAGCAATAAGTGTGCAAACACTCTGCACCTCCCCATCCTTTTTTCTTTTTAAATGAGGTACAATAAATAATTGGTCACCCAAATGAATGGTGCCTGTCCTCTTATGACTTACCAGTTTGAGGAGATGCCCTCTTCAGAGGAGATCAAACAGGAAGATCTTAGATTTTATATCATCATTGATGTTTGTTGCCACTCCTAAGTACTCTTAGATTGTCTTTAGAAAATATAATTTACTGAAAGTATGAAAATCAAGTCAGAGTATAACTTAAAAAAAGAGCAAATTATGTCAGTTGGCATAAATCGCTTCAGCAATATGAGTTTCTGGCCCAAATTATGGATATGCTACTGATTTCTGTCTATTGAGTCCTTTCAGCAGATGCTGGTATTCCTCCAACAGAAGAAAAACTGACCAAAACAACACCACACCCACACCACCCCCCCCAATCAACTGAAATTCCTAGTCTAAAACAGTCTGAATGTAGAGAGGTCCCCACTGTTCTCTAGGTGCTCTCTGTTGGAGTTAGCACTGTTGGGTCACGGAGGAATTAAAATGTAACTGATATTTTTATTTTCAGTGTTTCTAAATGCATCTTGCTTTGAAAAAAAAAAAAAAAAGGCAGCCCGATTTCAGTGAAAGTTACCTTTTAGGACTGATATTTGCTTGTGTGTTCAAATGAGTTGTCTGTTTTTAGGAGTCCCCACTTATAATAGAGTTTAATAATTTACTTGCATTGAGTTAATTTTTCAGATTTTGTTCTACTTCCAAGGTTTCAGAAATGGGGAGGGAACAACATAGTGGATTTTACTATCAGGCTTATGCTCAATTTTTTTGTTCTTGTTTGAACTACATAGGAAAAAGCACTAGTCTGACATTTCATTTGGAAATACTGTGGCAGGTGTGCTATTTTTCTCCCCCCACAATACACTAATTTTACTAGACATACAAAAAACCCACAACTTTGTGTCGACATTCTTTGGGAATGGAGTAAAATTGCTGCCCTCAGCAAAATGCAGTTTACTGCAAGGGATGCCACAGTCCCCAAACAAGGAGCCAAGATAATTAGTCTACAGCTGACAAATAAGTCTGCTATGCTAACGTAAAGAAACATCCTTTTATCAGACTGTATCACATGGTAGTTTGTGCCAAGCTAGAGAGAAAAGAGAGTTTACTGTGAAAACATGTCCTCTTCTGGGGCAACAAATCTAATCCAACAGTGGCTATGGAAAGCGTTTTCCTGACCCTTCCCCAGTATCAGGGATTTGGATTAACTGAATTCTGGATCAGAACCAAGGCCTGAATAGGGTTTTATTCAAAATAATTTCCATTTTTCTTTCAGCTGTAGCAAGAATTGCATCACAAGACCATTAAAAAGAACTGTGGCTGCAGCAAGACCAGTTTACCAAAGGGATAAAGGTGATCCAGCATTCTCTATGTATTGCCTCTCAACAAAACAGAGGGGTCTTTGCCCCAAGTGCTTCAGTCTAAATAAACAGCAATATGCTGGAGTAACTCTACTCTGGCAGCCAGACTCGCTGAAATCAAAGTAATACAAGGTGTTTGTCAGTAGAACATGAAGTGCTTTACAAATGAAGTGTGATTATTCTCATCCAACAGATGGGGGATGAAACACACATGTGTGCATGGTGAATATTTCCAGGTCTTGGGAACAAATTGGACTCAGCTGCAGAACAGTGCTAGAGGTTTTATTTAGATTGCCTTGCGTGGGACTTGGTGGCTGGGCTATTTATGCAAACAACACAGAGCAGTACTTAAATACCATCATTGCACTGTGCTGGCCAGCTACAGTGAAGATACACACCTGTCAAAGCTCCTTCCCAAACTTATTTCCAGTGTTTCCTAGTCCAGAGCCCATTAGCTGAGATGGTCAAAAGGCCACGCAAAGAAATGGGATATTTAAATTATTATTATTAACATTTTGCATTGAATGCTAAATACTTTACTCTTGCAGTTATTAAGTTTTGCTCACTATGTTTTTTTTTATGGAGTATGATAGAGGCTTTCAGCCTGAGATCTGTTAGATAATAAAAAGTATTAGTAAGGTCATTCCTTGACCAAGGAAAAACTGCATATTGTGAAATGCTAAATTCAGTCAGGGGACAAGTGATGGAAAGATGTCTGTTTTGTGGCAGCCTCAGCAGATGGTTGTGATGAGACAATGGATATTGCTGATTGCCACTGCTCTTGTATTAGCATGTTCACTAAGAACTGGTTTGCCACTTGCCTATGGGGATGGGGGAGAGAAGCAAGGTCCTTCTGTCTCAGGTGAGTGAGGTGATAATGCAGTCATTGCATACTAATAGGCTGATACTCATTTCATGCAGAAGTCAGTGTGAAGCACAGGTAACAGGAAGGTAACTAGAGTAGAGAGGCAGTGTGTACTGACCTCCGGCAGAGAAGGGTATGACCACCCTTTCAGTAATGTCATGATGGCTCCTTGCTAAATCACAAACAATGCCAGCTGACTGAGGAGGAGGAGTGGGGGGAGGAAGTGTTGTGCCCTGCTCAGATCCCCTGAGAGATGCAGTGACTGTGACATTTAGGTGACAAAACTGTCTCTCCATTCACTACCTAGAAAGCCAGAATGCCAGGGCCTCTCTTAGACTTCAGTCCTCCAGCAGTTGTGATGGCTCAGGTAGCACCCATCTTGGGAGGTGCTGACAGCACCATTGAAATGACTTGTTGATGGCATCACTCTTCAGGGCATGCAGACCTCTGAGCTTCTGTGGGGACAAGGGCAGTACCATTCCTCACCACCATTTGGCAGACCTCAGTGGTAGAAAGATTAAAAATACAATCAAGTCCGAAGACAGAACAAAGATGTGTAACATTCTGGTTGCCGCAAAACAATAAGCTGTTTTTAGTGACACACCATTCTTTCCCTGTAAAGTTGGAGTGACTGCTTAGTTGAAGAATGAGATTACAGGTTTAAATGAAAGCAAAGGTACTTTTGATATATACTGGAGATACCACACAGGGCAAAGCATGAAAGGAAGATGCTGATGACTCGAGTTATCTGGGTGCTGTGGTGTGTTTAGAGGCCTGTGTTTTAACAGATGAGTTACATTAGCACATGAGTATGTATTCCAGATCTTAATTCCAATTTGTGTTTATGGATTTCTTAAATAACCGTCTTTCCATTTCCTCTTTACCTTTTTTCTGTATGTTTGAAAATCAGTAAGACTTTTTTTTAAAAAAAGGTCATTGATGTTATAACATACTGTAAATAAAGCATTAAGCAAAGAAATGACGAATATAAAAAGATGATCGTGTGAAATACACAAGGATAAACACTGCTTCAATAAGAGTGTGTATAAAGAACAACATCCAGTTGCAAAGTGCTCTCTGGGGCAATGAGAGCCACTTGTTATTTTTTGCATAAATCTGATGACTTAGGCTATCTGCTCTGTCAAAGGAAGATAATGTCAGGCTGATTGATAGAGTGAACAGGACATGACAGTCTTCAAGGAAGAAGAAAGGCAGAAATCACTTTCAGTGGAGACAGGATCTCATGATGTCATTGAGCACTTGATAAGCCAATTGAAATTCAAAAATCACATTTAAATTACTGGATGATGAAATGAGAGGGAGATAAATAGGTCTGCGCTAATGATTACATACCCTTTTGACTAGAATCAGAGATTGAGTAATATATTTTACATTTTCAGTTAATTCTGCTGTCCTGTATCCAAACAAGTGTTAAAGTTTAAAAAAACAGCTAAGCAGTAACCTGGTAGAAGTGTGCAAAGACTGAGACTATTCTTTATGTTATGTGCCATGCAAGGCTTGTCTATGCAGTGTTTGTATGGGTGTGCAAATTGCCAGGGCTTTAACACTACAGTTAATTTTTTTAAAAGGTAAACAAGCTTTGTGTTTTGGTATAGAGGCAAATCAAGGATATCTGTTTACTGACAAAACATAACTATCTTAAATTAATGCTTCTGAGATGAAGCACTGAGAGGGTCGTGGGCTTGGTCTCTTGTTCGAACAGAGCTCAACTGAACATATGGCAGAAAATAAGGGCAGATATACTTGCAGATTCTCTGTAGAAAGCTGATTTGGTGCCTGGTGCAATGTATAGCAAGCAATCCCAGGGCAGCTCTAAGTTTTGCCTGTGAATCCAGTGGTATATTTTTTTTATTGCACCCAGGACTTGCTGGAGTAGAGGGGTTCTGTTTGTATCCCTGCCTTTCAGGAAGGTTAACTGTACAAGGAGAGTAATGTGTCAGTCTTTCCAAGTGCTATACAAATCCCAAGATAATCAAAGAGTTAAGCTGATGTGGATAACTCCTCAGCAGTCAAAACAGATGAAGGGATGTTCTTCCATTCTGCTGATGGTGTAGTTGAATGGTAAATGGTGTCTATTGGGCCACAGTTCACCCACTTCCTCCCATACACCAGAAAGAAAGCATCATCCCCTTCTTTGTTGACTGCTACATTACTACTGCTGTTTGGGAGAGCTCTGTGTAGTGGGATTTGATGCTGTGGATTAAATTATAATTTTATGTTGTTTGTAGTAATCTTACAGGGAATATTATGAAGGTATGAAAAATATGGACATAGAGAAACAAGAGTCAGTCTTAGCAGCATCTCAGTCTCACAAAGCAGAGTGCTGATTGTGTAGCTCAGCTGCTGAGGAAAGCTTTGTCTTTTCCTCTCTCCTACTCTCAAGTCAGTCCACTTCCCCCTGCTTCCCTCCCAGTCTCCTTGATTTGCTGGAGGAGTTCTTGCCTATTGATGTCTTGCTGTAGAGTCCTATTAGCATCAGAAATTTATCTTCTTCATAAATTGCCCTGTAGACTGTACCCTGACAATTTGAGTTGGCTTTAAATTGTTGTCACTGCCTCTGCTTCATCATCCACAAGTAATGATGTTGATAATGAAAATGTTATGCTATCATTTACCAATTCTGAGGCCCTCTGTTATCTATGAGGAGATGCTAAGTAGATATCAGAGTCTCATTTTGCTCTACACATCTATATTCTGAGTTCTCAAGTACTGAAACAAGGCCGATACAGGCTTTTAAAGCCAGATTTAACATGATATTTAGATACCTATCATTGCAGATTAGCAGCCAGTAGGATTTTTCAAATATGTGTATGCAAGGTAGTTGCTGAACTTCCATTTTAACTGCAACGAAATTTGTGGATTTGAAGATTTGAAATTTGATGGTATGAGATCCTGCATTTACAAAGCTGTCAGCTCCAGCATCTTAAAACAGCTAAACAGCTGCAGGATCGAAGCAGATGAAGTCCATAGAGTGATTTCACAGGCAGCACCAGGAATGAGCCAGAGCAGCAGAGTGCCTCTTTTGTCCTTGTGCAGAAGGAGCAGACTGTTACAACGGTTTCTTATTCAGCACCTGTTTTATTTTACTTTCACTGAAAACTTTTGTCTTCGAGGGCATTGACAGCAAGGTACAGAATAAGCATCAATCTGAGAGTGACTCAGACTCAGCCCTTGTTAGCCATCGGTCTTTGCTCAAGTGTTTTCTACTCAACCTCCCCACTGGATGGCAGCAGCAGAACACATCCATAGATTGCTTTTTTTGAGTGAGGAGCGGGACTGTGCAAGTTAGGACATATTCTGCCAGCTTTCATATGACGTTCTCCCTACTTAATCTTCTGTTATTTGCCTCTGTGTATCCAGGAAAGGAACAGCTTGGTCTTCAGTTTCCTCTTCTCATGGTGTCCAAGAATGCGTATTGCTGTACTAGATCTTCAAAGAGGCCGGGGGGCTGAGCCAGCCAGTGAGTAGGTGATGTGCCCGTGTACCTGGTGTGGGTCAGACGGCAGCGATGGCCAGCTCAGCTCGCTGAATGTCAGGCAGAACTTTACCTGGAAAGGGAACTGAAACTGAGCATGAGCGTTTCCCTTCCAATTTTTATTAGGCTATATCAACAGCAATTAAAACAGGCAGGTATTTACTGCCAGATAGTGTGGACAAATAATTTAATTTCCCACTGCTTAAAAAATGATCCTCATCTTAGCAGGCTTTGTAATTAGATTTGACCTTGAGCAATCCCACCTTCCTCATGTTACTTGAAGCAGTATCTGAATTTTTGAGTCTCTTTAAAATGTAAATTATGTTACTTAAAATATGCAACAACATCTTGTGTAGCATTGTGCCTTTGTAACATAACATGTTTCTTAACTAAATGTCATGATTTTAGCTGAGTGCTCGGACCTACAATACTTTATATATGTGCCAGCATTTAAATGGGGTCCAGCTCGCCTCCGAGGCTAACAATCCATTAGGATGAAAGTATGGGCAGTTCACCTCAGTGCCAGTGCTGTATTTTTCAGCTACTTGTGTGCTGAGTTTTACAGTAAGAGAAAAGAGATTTGTACAGTTAAGGCTGTCTGCAGTATGAGAAGGTCCCACAAATATTAAAATTCTAATGATGGTGACATTTTTGGGTATCTAAATAGAGACTGAACTTCAATCGACAGAACAAGAGCTTTTTTATTCTTTTGACTTCTGGTCTCTTGCAACTAAATGTTGAGAGTTAATTTTTTTTTTTTTTAATTGCTCTTGACTACTTATTAAATACTGTAGCTGAAATGATATATTTTGGAAAATATCACACTTGCTTTCTTTGGAGGTGATTCTAAGTTTAAGAGGAAATACTTGTATTTACGGGGAGCTGAATATAGTATTAAGTGAGTAGAATAAAGATAGTGCTGTTTGTTGCAAGCAGGAAATAAGAGATCAAAACACAGACTATTTCCCCAGAGCAGCAGGGCTGATAAATGCCGCAGTAGTGACATCCAGTGACTGGATTGTTAACAGTAATTTCACAGTAGTTCCTTTTGGATATGTAGAAGAGACTTAATCCCAGCCACAGGTCCTAGCAATGGTGCTAGACAAGAATGAGGAGATAATAAAGTAAGGAAAATTATGATGTGTGGAAAAATGCAAGCTTGGAGTTGGTACAAGCTTGACCTCTATTATGGCCCTCAATCTTGGAATGAAACAAGATTTTGGCAACTTCTTCACCTCCTTACTTGCAGATACAGCGACACAAACCTGTTTGAAACTTATCAACAGAAGCCATATGCACTGGCTGAGTGTATTATCTGATGCTGCACTATGGAAATTGGGGCTGTTTGATTTATGGGACTGTCCCAGCTGTTGAATTTACCTGGTTGGCTTAAAAGCCTAAAGGAAAAATCACTTTGAAGGGGGATTTTTTAGAAATAAAGAGATCTGTTAACTAGGGTTGTGTCATTCAGAGAAGGTAACTGGTTAGCACTATCATTCTAGTTCTGTGACTGGCCCTTTGGGAGGGGTGCTGTGTATGCCCCAGGTGACAGATGATGAAAGATCCATGGAGAGGACAGAACATCTCTAGCTGGCAAACACATGAAACAATTCATATGAAACTGGGGAGTTTAAGGGGAATTTGGGAATTTTAAGGGCACAGCATAGATGTGTGCTGGGATTCTCTCCTGTACATTCATTAGGAAGTGATACAGTATAATCAAGAGATGATTTATGTAGTTGTAATAGTTGTGTAAAAAGGCTGCTGTTAAGTAGATCCCTATGTTGGTGTCTTGTTCCAAGTATTGGGATTAGCTACAGGTGGCAAGAACAGTGCTTTGGTTTTTGTTCTGAGCAAGTTGTTTCTTCCTTCTCTGTAGTTAGCCTGTTCCATTTCAGTTTGCTCTTGTGTGTTGTGATACTTGTCAATCCAATAGTCCGGCATGTTCTGAATTAATTATGAAATGCTTCAGAGTAAATGGAACTGGGACTGTCACAGAGAACAAGAGATGGCTGAGTCTTACTGTGTTGAGTGAGACGGTTTAATTCACAATGCTTTCCAAAATAGGAACCATGTGTACATCTTGCATTTCAAGCACCTCTTAACCCTGAATGACTAAAAGTTCCGAAAAGAGCAATACATACATAATTTTACAGTCCCTCTAGCTGTCACTGACTCCCTGATAATTTTTTGAAACTGCTGGGCCAAATCCAACCAAATGAAAATCTTAAACATGGTAGGGTTTCTAGGAATCTGAGGAAAACCAACAGTGAGGTACATTATTGCCCACGCTAAGAAAAAGCTACAGTGTAATGATGCGAGTTACCTGTCCTGTGTGTCCTGGCAGCTTGCTGATTAATACCTCTATGCTGGAACCAGTGCTTGCCTTGTTGTAGTTAAGGGACGCAGAAGATGCTGGAGTACTGTGAAGTGGATGAGAATGGAAGTCACGGCAGTGATGTGGGATGGGGACAGAAAACAGACATGTTGTCATGGATGCCACCTAGTGGAACAGCACAATCAATGAGGGATTATTTCTTACAGTCACCTCAAGAAGCGATGGTTGCCTCTGAAACGGGATTTGGCTTATTTATTGTCAGAAAAATTGGTTTCTTCTGATGGGAGAAGATGGTGATGATTTGAATTCTGGTTTTCATGGCATTGTCCCTGTGAAATAGGACAGATGTAGGATTGTCTGTGGGGCAATTCCACCTAGCCTGTGGTGATAGAGGAGAATGAGCAGGTATTGCAGTAGCTTAAAAAATCCAGTAAATGCATACATGGGCAGCTGGTTATGGCTGCAACCATGATCCTAACACTGGGGACCAGCCCTCCCAGCACAACTATTGCCAGTCTCACATATGAGTGTCCAACTCGCACTTGATTTCTGTTCCATTAGATTTTGATCATTAGGTATCATCCATTTGAGTTAGCAGCAACAGATGCTGAGCGGGAAAGGTCATTGCTTTAAATGCTTCTGGCTCACGTTTTAGACACTTCTGAAAATCCTGTCTGCAAAGTCTGACCCTTATTAGCCACTTCTATTATATGAGCAATGTCACTCTTCATCCCGAAATGACAGGGAAACACCAGTTTGCCTGTTGCATCTCTTTAATGTTGTTTCATGTTCAGTGCCAAAGTTATAAAATGTATTTAGCAGGATCCCATAAATAATTGCAAGCTGAGAACAGAGTAATGACGGAAAGTAACTATTTAGTTAGCCAGATCATATAACTACAATGCTATGTGTTGCCAGGAAGGACGTACTCCAGGTTGCTTGCAGAGTCGCTGTTTTAAACCTCCTTGAAACCTGGAGGAAGTCTAATTTGAGAAATTTTATGGATTTCTTTATATAATAGTTCTAAAAAGCCTTGCCCCCAGTGACCTAATTATGTCACCTGCATGCCGCACAACTTTGTACTCAAGCAAGACTGCCCCAAGGCATGTGAGCTTTGTAGTGAAATTTTTTTTGTAAATTGGATTTCATCTTTTCTTTCCCTCCCCTTCCAGTACAAGCTGCTGACTTCAATATTTTACCTGAGGTTGGAAGCTCCACTGATTTTTGTTTTGTTTTGTTTTGTTTTTTTTCTTTTTCTTTTTTCTTTTGCAAAAGGCCAAAGATGCAATGATAAAACTCATTTGTCTTTTTAATCTTTACCTTGTAATTAGAGCTAAGAGAGGCTGGAAAGAGATACCAGGCAAGTAAGCTCTTTTCCTTTAAAATCTCTCCGGGCACATAACTGAGTCTTGGGAGAGCTTTAAAGGAAAGCAGTAATGAAAATCCTGCAGAAAAGGAAAAATAAGCCAACAAAATTAAGACTTGAGTGTGCTATTTTTATTCAGGACTGGGGGTAAAAAAGACTCTGGTACCTCCTGGGTTCATTCTCAGATAAAACGTTTGAATCGCTAATTATTTTTAAACGTTCTTTTTGTAGAGATGAGCTTCCCTCTTTGTTTCTGCCCCACTGATTTCCCCAGTACTGAGATTTTAGGTGACTGAAGATGATGTTGATCTTACTTGGAGGTTTTGGAAACATTTTACCTCAGCTTTGTTTGAAAATCAGGTTGTTTTTACTGTGAGATCAGTAATTTTCATTAAGTTTTGTTTTTCTAGAAGGCAAAACCCCAAAACACAACCCCCCACTTATTTAAATGCTAGAAATCGAATAGCTGTGGAATTTAGGCGCCTGGATCTCAGAAAGTGTTTAAAAAGGCCACACCTTTCACTCAGGCAGAGCACAGTCATCCTTGTTTGTAACTGCAAAGAAGGTGATGGTGGTGGTGAGATAGACTGAATGGCAAAGGGTCAATGCCTCAGTACTGGTCTCTTGAGAAGATGAAATAACAGTACCTACCATGCTTTTGGGCAGGATTCTGCAGTTTTAAGTCAGTAGATTTCCAATGGTAGAGCAGCACGATTGCTCTAGCACAGCAGATTCTTTGTTTCTAGGAGATGCAGATGCAAGATTTCCGTTATTTTTTCACTTCTGAATGCACCTAATGCAGTGAACTCCAAAGCCTTTGTTTTGCCAACTGGTCCTCTAAGAGCCCCATGACTTCTGCCCTCAGTGTCTTTTTCCTTAGTCTTTAACAACCTTTGTTGTATAAATACTAGTTTGTAGAATCAAAATGATGACTCTGAACATTGCTCTGAAATAGAGATGTTGCAGAACTAAGCCACATCTTTTTGTTGGCACATCGTGCTGTGCGAGAGACTTAGTTTTGCATTCCACATATGAGAAGGAACATAAGCCTCATCTTGTGCTTGCGTTCCTGAGGACAAATAAAAACAAATGTTTCTGAATGAGATTTCTTTTGATCAACCAGGTACCCAGTTAAAAATGAAACTCAAGCCCTTCTCTACTTATGCAAGACTAGCTTTCAGTCTTTTTAAGGAAGAGATGTCCAGGTGAATGCACAGGGCCCTAGTTGGTATTGCCTAAAATTGGATTATTCCCCCCTTCCCTGGTGGGGCCATGAGTGGTTACCTTTCCCTCATTTCTCTCTCTTTTGATTGGATGTGGAAGATGGCAAAAGTGGTTTTCTTTTTTCCCCTCTAATAACTATCATTTGGGTTTTTTGAAGTGAAGGGGTTTGGGTTTTTTCCTTGTTTTCAGTGGCTTAGCAAAGGCTGCTTTCTGCACTTGTCTTAGCTGGAGAACAAGGCTGAAGATCAAAGTGACATCGTCCATGGTCTGAAGAGAGAGAAGGACAAATAGCAGTTATGATTTGTGAGGTGAATGGTAAATGATGGGGATTTTTATATTTCTGAAACTAAATTTTGGAAACTAGCAAAATCCCCCATCATCAAGGGTGTTCTCAACTATGTGCCTAACTTACACATATTAGTTTTTCCAGTGATGTCAACAAAGTCAATGGGCCTGACTTTTTTTTTTATTACCTGTGCCTTCATGCAGTCACTACCCTGGTATAAATGCTATCATTTGGACGTTAGCAAGCAGCTGTAAACCTCTATCCCTTATTGCTCCCTTGTAACTTTATGCTATGATGCAGCTCAGCATGCAGATTTTTGAGTAAGGAGAGGCAATAGTTTTCAACATAAACAAGTCCGCTGGGTCACATTAACCTCCTTCAGTCTCTGTGTTAAATAATTAAAATAAACTAGGTAGTGTTTAACTATACGTATTTAGAGGCTTACTGGAGGAGCTTATTAGTTCAATATCCTAACACAGTGTCTTAAACCTTTCTGAGCTCCAGGATCCCTTATTAAATATTTAGTGCATAGTGCTGAAAAAGTCAAGATTTGCTTTATTTTTTAGAGGCAATTGCTGTTCTCAAAATTCTTTTAGCCTTTAAAATACTGGCCATCTATAAATAGCACTTTTCTCAAGTTGTCATTTCTTGCCACCAAGGAGAATTTTTCATTTGTACTGATCTGAATAGCACCCCAGGAATTAATACTTGAAGAAGGCTCTGCAATGCATCCTTGCTGTATTCTATAGAACCATCTCAAATACCTTTTTAAGCAATTCATTTGACAGCAGCTTCTTCGGATAGAAAGAAAATGCGTGTCAGCTGCTGACTGTGGTTTGGAGACATCAATATTTCTCCTCTTCTGTTTCCAAAACTGTCAAAATGAAATTAGTTAATTGGCAAGTATTTTTTGTGTAGTTGCTGTGGGATAGTAATTATTGGTGACAAGGGCTGCTGGATGTGCACTAATACAGCACAGCAAAACCTAAAATTTGAAAATATAAGCCATTATCCTGCACTACGATTATGACTGACTTTGCCATAGTCTGACTTGCTATAGATTAAAATCTTCAAGTTCAAGGTCTTCTTGCCAGGAGAGAGAAGTTTTTGCTTTGTACACAGCAGAGTTTTATAAGACTTGCCATATAGCTGAGCAAAGGCAGCTTAGTGGATTAAAACAGCATCAGTGATATCTCTTGTCTCTAGGGTAATGAGTTATGAGCAAAGCAAAGACCTCCAGGAAGGGTTTTGTTTCTGTGGAGTCTCTATTAGGTGATACTGTATAGTAAACAAACAAGAACTTGTTTCACTGAGTCTGTTCTCATTTTGCCTAATTGCCTGTCTTGGTTCAGTCCTGGTGAAGATAAGACATAAGGCACGTTGTATTTACTTTTACACCCAAGGACTGATTGCTTACTAAAAGAAGCTAGACTATGTGTTTTCTCTCTGTCTGTAGCTGGAAACTGGTCATTCCTTGCTGCATTTTAATTCAGCGCTTTCTGTGTTGTTCTGTGGTCTGAGGTAGCAGCTGTGAAAAAGAGTCCCTGTTCAGCTTCTGTAAAAGCGTCAACTTGTAGTGTGAAGGTATCTGGGCAAGCCGTTTACAGAATCCTGCAAACAAAGACGTTTTCCACTTCTAAGACTAAGCCTCCATATATTGTCTGCGTGCCTTTACACATAAACTATCTAATACTCCACCTCTATCCAAATGCTTAAAATGACTTAAAAGCTGGCCAAAGATAATGTGTTGGACTGGCAGCCTGTTGAATCTCTAATATAGGATCTATTCATGTCAGTAATTGCCATCCACCTCTCATCTGAAACTTACTGTTCTTTAAGCAGTGAATCATGATCAGTCATAACACTAGTCTCGCTAGTATTAGGAAGGACGTGTGAGAAATTCTTTTAAAGAAGGTAGGCCCAATTTTGACAAGATACTTCGTGCACAAATATGTCTGGTTTTTTACTGTAGTATTTTCAGGCTTTATGGGGTCAAGATTAACAGAATTTTCCTCTTCTTTACTGGAATTTTTACTGAAATTTGATGGACATGTAAAAAGTTCATTTAAAAAAATCCCTCTGGTTTAAAAGAAATCTTACCCAGTTTCAGTGGTTTTTTAATAACAATATATTACCAAAGTTCCTGATAAAATGTCAGTGATTCTAAATACATAAAGAAAAGGAAAAATGAGTTATGATTTTCAAGAGACTGCACCTTTTAATTTCAGAGTGCAAAATACATTCCTGCAGGAGATAAATGATGCTGTTTTTTCTAGTCCATTGAAAGTAGCTGTCAAGTTTGTTGCCAAATAACATGTCTGATTTCATGTCTAATAGTTAGCAAAACTTAATGAGTACAAACTGAACAATGGAATAGTTCTCAGTAGGAGGGTAACTGAGTTCTTCTTTTGACACACCCCGTTGTTCATTTTATTGTAAAAGATACCTATAGGTGGCCATTCAGTACTCTCAATGCCTCCCCTGTGTTAAAGAATGAATGTGAAGCCAGGGCACCTTGGAAACGAATCCACCCCAGCTCACAGTCTGAATAGATTTCAAGAGGAGGAAAAAAGGGCAGCCTTATTGCAGCTAACAAGAGGGTGTTGGTGGTCTGAGATTTTTGCTGTTGATATTTAAGGTACTTGTACCTAAAGCTCTAGAAGGGAGTGAAATTTATACTAAATACAGTGATTCAGTCCTTCAGGTGCCTGACTGTTGCAGTCAGTTTGGAAGCCATACTTGAAAACTTCTCCAGGTTTTTCTGATGGGAATCATCTGCCAGCTGGGATCATCAAAACACAGTGTGCTGTGGCCTGAGTGGGCTCTATGGAGAGGCAGCAAAGAAGTCCTTCTGAGAACTATCACACTTTTCAAGTGTTCTGTCCACAGCCAATGCAGAACGCGTGGCTCAGGGAATCTCTCATGGATGTTATCTTTCTTGGAGTTGTCATGGTACTTGGGGGAATTGCATTTACCTACATCATTGTGATGGTTCTGTTGTTCAGGTCTTGTCGCTAGGATGTGTTAAAGTTAAAACAGTCCATGAGGAACAGGTGATGCTGAAATATGTCATTTAGGCACCCCATGTGGAACTGCAAGTGCTAGGAATGGATGTATGTTGTGATGCTTCTCTGCTTTTTTAGTAAACTTGCATGGCAAATTTCCTTCAGCAAAAGTAGGATATTTTAAGTGAATTATCAGATGTTTTTAAAGGCCGTGTCTGAAGGTCTATGTTTTTCTGGCGCTGAGCCTTGTAAACCAACACTTTGTGTAACTTGGAGTTAGGGATACTCTGTACATGGCCAGATCAAATTCTGAATGTGTTGACTGTCAGCTCATTGGTCTAGCTTGCTAAGTAGTTTTGAGTAATTGTGATTGAAGATAGATTATTATTTTTCAGCTTCTCAGAGCATAGGATGCTTGGAACTTGATAGTGGAAAACGGGCTTTCTTGTTTCTAAGTGAACTCTTTTGGGGTTATGTTGTTGAGATGGATACCTTCTCAGCTAAGGCCACTTCCAAAGTGTACGTATTTATGATAACCTCAGGCCATCTCCCACCAATTTTTGAATGAATAAAAATATTCATCCTTCCTTATCACAGCCAATGATTCACAGCAGAATCTATCTTTTGCTATATTTTATTGTTTTAAACCCAATAACTATTTTACACTCATCCTGGAATCTTTTAAATCTTCCTCCTCTCTTGCCGCTCCCTTAACCTTTGCCCAAAAATAAAAGGAAATTTTGCCTTAACTTCTGTACTGCCATTTTTATGTTCCCAGAAGCAGCTTGTTGGACACCTCAATTAATTTTTTCTCCTATTTCACACGTAATACATGAGTAAAAAGGAAATTACTTGGTTAGAAGTATTTAAACAGGAAGCTTGCAGGCAATAAATCATATATAAAATGACAAAAAGACTTTTGAAAAGCCATTTCTTTGTCAGCGTTTTCATGCTGAATAATGCCATACCTGTTGCCTAAGAATAAAATTTTGTAAGATTTTTATGAATGCAGAAATGTAGGTATTTTTACATTACAAAATTCAGACTGTTTCATTAAAGAAGTTATGGCTTGGCAGTCCAGGTGTATTAGTTATTTTCCTTAAATGTTCTGTTTGCCAAGGTAGAATTAAACTGGACTAGCCAGGACTGTCAGTGTGCTGACAATTGAGTTCTCTTTATGGAAGTGGTAGTGCAGAAACGAATACGTTAATTATATTTCTTAGTCATGAATGGTCAGGTTTGCATGCTCCGAAGGGGTATAGGCACTATAAAGAAAGTCGTGTATTTTCTTGTGCTCAAAAGAGGCACTTGTAAATAATTACAAGATGCAATCACATGAAAACAGGAAGCCTCAATGGATTAGTAATGAGATACAGAGCCTTTCACCTCAAGGTCATTGTTTCTAATCCGGATCTGCTTGGTAGTGTTTGGAAGTGCCATTAGACAAGTGGTTAGTGTGAAATTAGTTGGAAATCTCAGGGCTGTTAGTAAGTACATATCCGCCTAAGAAAAATTGCTGTGGCTGTGGTTTTCTTTCTGGCTATCTCCTTCCCTCTTATCTAGGTAGGAGATAGAATTTCTGCTGTTTTCTTGTATTGAGCCAACTGAGTAAGATTAATGTGATTCTGGCCAGTTTCACTGCTGCTGAAAGCTACCTGCTGGGCAGCAATGCTGCTGTCAGACATGAGTCCTCTGGTGTGGGCACTGGGGGGAAATCAGCAGGGGGAGGTAGTCGAGTGGTTCATATTTAAAGGGAAGGCTAGTTGAAGAACAGTGTGAAGGAGGCACTCCAACCACACACAGTGTCCTGGGAAGCTCTGAAAATAACAGGAGTTGAACAGGTGTGAGCAGAAGAGAAGTCTTTTTCCATGGCCCATTCAGCCACTGTCTGTTGTATAGATGATGAAGGACTTCACAGCTAATTAATGACAGTGGCACTAATGCAGTTACTGCTGACTTCTGCTGTTGTGATTCAACACAGATTAAACTGACCTTTTCTTGGGTTCCCAGGAACTTGAAGCAAGGGGTCGTGCAGAGGAATCTGCCTTTATGAAGCTGCTACTGTAGAACAGCTATTACAAGCAATGCCGGTTGGTCCTTCCCACTGTGTCCCTCGTGGGACACTGAGTTAAAGGAACTACCAGAAGGACACTATTTCTGATGATGTCCGCAGACTTTCAAAGTTAGTTACCATTCTGACAATTTATCTTGCCCGTGAGGCAATGCGTCTTTTAAGATCAAGAAAAGCCAACCACATGAGCAGAAACTGTTTTCTAATGAGTTTAAGTCAACACAATTTTTAAAGGTAGGAAAAATAAGCAGTGTAACCGTTGACTTGACTTTTTTTTTTTTTGAAAATATGATCAGAAGAAATATCTTAAAAGTTTCCCCTTTGTAGTGTGCACACTGCAAGAGGAAAAACCCAACCATTTTAATTAGAGTACCATCTTTATGGAAAGGTAGTGGAACTAATGACAACTGTACCAGGTCACCTTTAATCTTAGACGAGGGAGATGGTGGAGCGTTGCTGTTAAAGTCAATGGCTCTTGGGGGAGTCTAACCAGCATTGTGTAAGTTAATGGCATGCCCTCTCCTGCCACCTATGGCTGCTCCATTATCCTTGAAAGCAGTCAAATTTGCACAGCTTTAGCAGGAACATCTGCTTCTCTCCCCTGGTTGTTTCATTCACATCTGCAGTGGTTGTGACAGGGCACGTGCTCTTCTTCATTCACCCTCGTTGCTCTGACCTTTCCTGTGGCTCATTTTTTATGCTCTGCCTCCTTAATGACTATTCTAATTCATCTCTGCGTTTGCTAATAGTCTCATTAGGGCCAAGGGAAAATTCACCAGGTGAGGAAGCCTGTTGTTTTCTGGTAAGAACAAAAGTTTGTAAAATCTGTCAAGCTAGCTGGGATACTTTAGAAAGACAATGTCACTACGTTGCTTCTGCAACTTGCCCAGTTGTGACAAGTGTTCCTGCTAAAAAGTGCAGTCCCTCTCTTCTGTAGTGATTGAAGTATGTCCCCTTTTCTGGCTGACATGGGGGATTTTTTGGCCAAGATCTAGAAGGATATCCAAGTGTCTTCCTGCTATCTAAACATCTAGTTTCCATTGATTTCAAATAGATTTAATTGCCAACATAACTGGATATCTAAAAGCCCTTGGGAATTTGAGACTTCCCCTTCAATTCTACCTCCTTTGAGCCTCCAATCCAAACATGCTTTGTCAAGTGTCCTGGGACTAAGCCAGTGACTATCTTGCTACATACAAGTGTAGGAAAGTGTTATTGCTGCTGCTACGTCACAAAATAAATGCACTCAGTTATCAGGGAGAAAATTTCTATCTCATGGTAGAAAAACCCCTTCCAAATACAATACAAGAGTCAAGAACCTTCTTAGTCCTTTGAATGATGACAGTGAGGCTTGAATATGATTCAGGGATTAAACTGTCGGACTTTCTCCCAGAGTTGTAGTCTCTTTCTGTCAAAGCTAAGACATGGTGTGGATGGAGACTTTTGATACTCTCCAGTTTGTCTGTCCATTTTAATAAGGATAGAAGAAGGGTGGGTTCTCGGGTGCTTGGAAGGGGATCTGTGGAACAGGAAAAAAAATGTCTTAACCTCTAGTTCTTCCACTTTTGCGAAGGGTCTGTTAACACTCTATTTTTACTGATTCATATAGCTTTTTCATAGCAACTCACATTGTAAGCCTGGGTGAAATATCTATTGTTGCTAGTTGCCAAATGAAAATAGGTAGAAAAAGCAGGATACGGACTGCAAAAGGCCTTTTTCTGCATAAGGTCATAGGTTTAACAGTACAAATAAAATGGAGGAAATGAGGTGAAATATCAGCATAGGATGTGTATTGTGGCAGCACCCATTTGTGCGTGCACCTAGTTATTGAGCACAGATCTCCAGATACGGCTCTCCGAACTGCACTTCTCTGGGATTTTCTTGGGCTACAGCTTGCAACTGGAATGTCAAAATTTTAGATTTGTGCCTTTATTCTTAGGTAAAGAAGATTAAAGAGTGAAGGTTGAGAGGCTCAAAAGATCTGCAGAACCTTGAAAAGAAATAAAAATTACTAATGGTGAAGCTTTGAAAAAGAGTCATCAGTATGAAATAGGAAATGTACAGACCCTCACAACTTCCGAATTCTGACCATCTTTTTAATTATTATTTTACTGTTAGTGGTATATGTCACAGTTATGAGTTATAAAGTGGCCCTATGGGAAATTGTTATCAGGTTCTGCTTCTCACTTTATTTGATTGTGACTATATTTTATTGTTGTCTTTCTCACTGTTACGGTGTAACATAAAATCATGGGCACTCTGCAGGGTTATTTTTTTGCATATAAGAAAAAAATCCATCATTCAATAATACTGACTAAAAAAAAAGTCTGTTGGCATTCTGGAAACCTCGCTTAATGCTTTGCACTTACGGATATAATAGTTAAAATAGCTTAAGTTCAATTAGCTGTTCAGCCAGGTTGGATACAATCTGCACATGCTGAAACCATTTAAAAGTCCTCATGCCACTCAGAATTAAAAATGCATTTGTGCAATTTAGTTTTATGACCTGTTATTGCTTAACTGGCAGCTGGATCTTATACTTGGACTGCTGCAATGCTTTCCTTGTCCATTCCATCAGAATAAACCCAAGATAACCATTACAGCTATATAAAACCTGATATAAAATGAGGCAAACTCTGAAAATAATTAATCAGTGGTGATCAAGACATAGGGGCTTTTCCGGGGATTAAAGACCAGCTGAGGAGCTGATGGCCTGGTGCCCAGTGCATTAACTGATCTGATTGCTTGTAACGTTTCTCGAAATTCCATTTGCCTCATTTGCCTATCGCATGAAAATTTCATCTCACTTCATCAATGAAATGTATCATTCAAATTCGCAGTCTTATCCACTGGTCCTGTTTTTTGCAAAAGGCAATTCTTCCAGTAGCAACAAATACTGCTGCATAATTTTAATAAATACAGAGCAATTAATGGAAAGAGAGATTCACTGCCAAGTCTGTCTTTTAAATTAAGACTGTCAAACAGGACAACCAGAAAAACTTTCGTAAGCTACGCCATTTAATGACAACAGTTATGTCTGGATCTTTCTTGAGCAGATTCTCAAATGAGAGTTAGCTAATGAATAATTATTTGTTTGCCTACCTCTAACTGCCAAATTCAGGCACAGTCCTACTACTTTACAGTCCCACAAAAGTAATTTCATTAAAGGAGGGAAATGCTTCTTTGCGTTTAAAAAATAAAAACCAGAAAAGCCGAAGTTTTTTGTACCTTGTAAATTCGAGCTGTTTTGAGCACTGAAATGGAGCAGAGTAAAAGTTCCCTTGGTTGCCCTCCTCAGTTTTACCCATTATGCTTGGACATGAGAACAAAGACTTAATTTTTACTTGAAATGAAGAAAATGCTTCCTTCCCAAATATCTACTTTGTTTTCTGGCAACTGCCCTTTGCTTAATCTGCAGAGCCTAATGTCTTAGCTGACAATTGCTGTTTCATGTTCTCTAAACAAGTATCATTCTTGTCTGATGAATGACCTTGAACTGGGTTAAAAATACCTCTGGTATTTAGTAGATTACAAACATTTGTTTTACACAGCAAAGTCCAAAATGGTCATTTAATATTTCAGGTGATGGAGGAATGCTTGGAAGGGCACAAGTTTTTCTTTCTTTTTTAATTTCTTGAAGTTTAGGGTAATATTAAAGGCACTTCTGGCATGCCAGGCATGTGAAGTAATAAACTGTACAAGTTACAATACTGGGTTTGGGTATGGTGGGCAGCTGCTGGGGACAGCGAACTCACCTTGGCCCTTGTGCCTGCGAGGGCTGCAGTGGTGATGTCGTAGTCAGGATGGCCTCTGCCATCCATAAAGAGCTAGTTATGGATGTGGATGGGACAGTCCTTCCCAGTTTGCAGTCCCAGGTATGCTACTTTTGCTTTCCTGTGGCAAGGGTGACCCTGTTTTTAGAGGCCACCAGTCCTCACAATTGGGGCAGAAAATTTAATTTTTGCTTACGGACTGGTGAATAACCGTAAGCCTGGCCTATATGGATGGGTGTGTACCTGTGTCATGGTTGCAGCTGGGATGGAGTTAGCTTTTTTGCTAGCAGCTGGTATAGTGCTATGTTTTGGATTTGGGATAGGAATAGTGTGATAGCACACTAATGATTTTGGTTGTTGCTAGGCAGTCAAGAGCTTTTCTGCTCCTCATACTGCCCTGCCAACGAACAGGCTGGGAGGGCAGAAGAAACTGGGAAGGGGATACAGCTGGGAAAGCTGACCCTAGTTGATGAAAGAAATATTCCATGCCATATGACGTCATGCTTAGTATATAAAGCTGGGGGAAGAAGAAGGAAAGGGGAGGACTTTTGGAGTTACAGCATTTGTCTTCCCAAGTAACTTACGTGTGATGGAGCCCTGTTTTCCTGGGAACACCTGAACACCTGCCTGATGAAAGGAAGCAGTGAATTAATTTCTTGCTTTGCTTTGCTTGTGTGCACGGCTTTTGCTCTACCTATTAGACTGTCTTTATCTTAACCTACAAGTTTTTCCTCGCCTTTACTCTTCTGATTCTCTCCCCATCACAACGTGGGGGAGCGAGTGAGCAGCTGCATGGTTCTAGCTGCTGGCTGGGGTTAAACCATGACAACCTGCATTCTCCAGGCAAGCAGAAATCTCTCTAGGGAACTAGTTTCATTCTTTTTCTCTTTCTCTCATGATAAATTTGTGAAGGAAAGAACAAATGAGAGAAAAAGAGTGGTCCGCATGTAATAGTGAGAGTGAGTGTTAATAGGCCATGTGGGAAATACTTCTATATTACAGAGCACAATGTTGCTCATTTGCTACAAGATATGATGGAAAACCAAATCTTTCCCTTGTATTTTCTTCTCTGCCTCACCTAAAATAGTCACACAGTAGAAAGTTTCCTGCAGGAAATGAATAGCATCACTTTACTCCAAGGTACTTTATGGAGTTTTATGCTCTTAGATTTCATTTGTACAAATGAGACGTGTGCTTGAACCAAGATTAATATTACTGCCTGGCTGAAAGGCAGTCCTTATTGATTAACTTCATGTAGCACCCCTGCAGGTAGAGAGGCTCATGTTTTAATTTGGTTTTGCTTCCAGGTCACTCTTCATCCACCTTTCTTTTCATTTGCAGCAACTTTCCCCTCCTCCCTCCCCCATTTACAGCACCTACTTTGGTCTCAGCTATTTTGATTTATCGACCACTCAGATTTAATGCTTCATTCCTTGGAGAAGTCTCAGTGCTTGTGTCTGATCTAAGGTCACCTATGCTACTTATTCCAGGGGACTTTAATCTCCATATGGATGTGACCTCTGACACTCGCCAAAGAATTCACTGTATTACATGATTCTCGCCAGCTGTGTCAGCATGTTCCTCCACCTGCACTGAAAGGTTATGCTTTTGATTTCATTAACTTTTTGTGTCTCATTATCAGGGTGTGAGGTCACTCACCTTGTTTTCAAATACACATCTAGATCTCCTGTAGCCCTAGGCTTCCTCTCAAATTGGTTGCTTTTTTTGAGAGTTTTCGTTTCCTTGGGTGTCACTTCTTGCTCAAAACAAGTTAAAGTGGTTCAGTGCTGGTTCTGTGGTTATCCAGTTAAAATGCTGATTGTGCTTTTGCACATGCTCTACTACTGACTTCCACAACCAATGAAGCACAAATGTCTTGATTGGAACAAAGGCTGTAACTTTATGGGCTGTGAGAAACTCTTTGCTTGGGAAACCTGCACATTGGGTGAGCATCGACCTCAATTCCTTCATCTGAGGGATCATTGTATCTTTGCTTACTTGCTTTGTTACAGATGCTGGCTCTAGTAATTACAATACTGCTATGTATTTGAGAAATGTGAGAGTAATGGATAGCAAACTGGATTCCTTGTTCCTTTGTGTGTGTGTGTGTGCACTACATCTTACTTGGCCTATTGTCATGGGCAGGTTATTATGGGAAGCTGTTTCTTGTCCATTTATCCATAGAGCAGTTGGACTGGCCTTTGGTGTCACTTCTGGGCTATCTCTGAACAGTCCCTTACTGCCAACAAGTGAAAAGGTTACAAGTGAAACTGAACAGAATTCTATATGCAGAGGCAATTTATGAGAAACTACATATATAAATATTGTATATCCTTGAGGAAGGAGAGCATGTAAGTCAGGACTTTGTGACATGAATGTGAAATTATTATGAAAAAATTCAGTGGCTGATGGAATGGTAGTAGAGAAAAAATCTGGTGAAATTATCAGCCTAGAAGATGGTGTGTTAATTTTACCTTCCAAGTGACTTTTAGCTGCTTCTCTTGAGAAGAGGTGTCATCTTTAGAATCACCCCTTCTCCCCTTTCACCCCCCCAAAAAACATGCCATGAGCTGGAGAGGTTCTCATAAATATGTTTGGTAAAAAAAAATATTAAAAATAGCAAATGTTATTTCCTTTAATATATGTGTTTTTCTAAGAATATTTGCCTCCTGGTGTGTGCTTCTCTGTGTTCATGTATTTGTAAGCAAAAGCCAGCATGAGATGAAGGTGGAACAGAAGATGAACTGGCACCAAGCTTCTTAGAGTGCTTTCTTCTTCCAAACAGCATCAGTGCTGACTTCTAAACTCACTTGTTTCTCTTACTGTTATCTGCAATATTAGGTTCCATAGCCATTCATCTTCCTATTGACAGACCTCCTCTTCCCCTTTAAATAAATGATGCAGTTGATTTTGTGCAGACCAAGCTTGCTGGTTTTGAGGCTTACTGAAGAATGTGCTGAGCTGGGGTCATATTGTCCTACTGTCCAGATGTGCTGTTCTCCACAGTACTAGTTGCTTTCTTCATCAAAGAGGGCAGCTTACAAACCAGAGACAAAAACTCCCTTTAAATGTATATTTTCCTTATGTTTCTTAGATAAGAAATTAGAAAAAAAGGACGTTATTCGGGATTTTTGATAAAGGCATGCTGCCTGCATGTATATTGCATTGAAAGAATACTCCTTGGAAGTGATTAGAATTAGTCACAAAGATGAAATGGATGTGGACAGAATTGGCTAGCAACCTTGTGAAAGCCTTCCTCTTTCTTTGATATTTTCCTTGTAGTTTTGAAGTACATCACTGTGATGTTTGATATTTTATTAACAATAATTGTATTTCCCTCTTTTCATTTGAGGGTTTCAAAGACTGTAGAAGCATTAATTGGATATCTGCCCCCTGACTTCTATGAAGAAAGTGAAAATAAGGTCTTGTCAAATAAGTTAGTCGAAAAAATGTATTAAACTGAGAATAAACAGTTCAGTGGTGATTATTCAGTCAACTCTACTCACAACACTTGTGCTGGCTTGTAATGTGCAAGTCTAATAACTTCCTAGTTTGTACTTCCTTGTTCTTCAGAGATGATGACTGCCTTCTCTGAAAATTGTGAAGTCTGCCTAGCAGCTCTACGCAGTTTACCAGCTTCTGGGTTGGAAAGCCCGCAGATAACAAAGAGCTGGTCACAGAGCCTTTTTGTGGTCAGTCCATGATGTCATTAGGAGCCGTTCTGGATGTGGGCACCTGAAGGCTGTTATTATTTGTAGGTCTTATTACAAAAGGCAGCACAATTCATAGCAGGAACACAGGAAATTCCATCTGAACGTAAGGAAAAACTTCTTTGCTTTGAGGGTGCCAGAGCACTGGAACAGGCTGCCCAGAGAGGTTGTGGAGTCTCCTTCTCGGGAGATATATTGAAAACCTGCCTGGATGCGTTCCTGTCCAACCTGCCCTAGGTGAACCTGCTTTGGCAGGGGGTTTGGACTAGCTGATCTCCGAAGGTCCCTTCCAACCCCTACCATTCTGTGATTCGAGGAGTGTCCTGGAGGTTGCTTCCATTAGCGAGTCTTATCTTACTATGTCTGTGCCCTGTATGGAGAGACAGGGAAAGTGTCCTTAGTGAACTTGAATAGCGTTGGTATTTCTAGGGAAGCTAAGCTGTAAAGAAATTGGGATATGGAGAGCAACACATATGCCAAACTCCTTATCAGAGGTAACCCAGAGCCCCGTAGTTTTTGACATCCATCCTCTGTCCTCCACAGTGCCTGGCTAGTAGACATCCCCGCTTTCGTATGCGGGAGGTGTTCTACGACAGGAACCTTTCTCTGGTACTGTTGCTGATAAAATGTATCTCTCCTTAGAGAGTTTTCTTACTTAAATGTGAAGATATAACTGAATTTCAACTGCAAATATTGACAGCCCTTAGGTTGCAGATCTGAATAGGCTTACAGGTGAAGAGCTATGAATTTATGGGCTTTTTATAAGTGAGCCCAAAGGGGCTTTGCTCTCCAGAGCCTGGTTTTCTCCCTATCTCTCATTACAGTTCTCCCTGAAATGGCTTTCCTGATGTGTCTGGCATAGAATTCACATACTGTGATCTTTACACTTTAAAAGTTCTTTGGTCCTCTAATGCCTTGGCTTCCTGAGAATCCATTGATTATAAAATATTTTAAGGCTGTTAGTGAGGTTTTCTGTCTTTATCCTTTCAGCTATACCTTAAATGTACTTTAAACTTGAGGTGAAGGTTTATCTAGTGCAAGATGGAGACTAAAATATGAAGGAGAGTATTCTTATATTCTTAATTTTTGCTACCTTTAGGCACCTGAAGGTAGATAAAACAGGTTTCAGTCGGTCTAGGCAGAGACTAGAGTGACTTGATGGTTAGTGTTTAAGGTATTCTCTGAGTTTTCTTAAATCTGAAAGGTACTCTGCAAACTGAGTGCTTGTCCTCTAGGTTGCTGAACGCCGACAGAAAGCTAGCATGTTAACACTTAGCATTTGTTCAGCACCTGTTCACAGATGTGTCTGAATATTAAGAAGAAATGCGTATGGTGTTCAACAGAATAAAAAGTGTTCAGATGTGTGTGAACAAGCAGGAAGAAATACAGACGTGAATATGTAGGAGGGGAAAGAGTATTACAAGGGCAATCCAATTAATGCAAATGATGCATGCAGATGTCTTTGGCTTTTTAGTACCTTTCACTGTTATACTCCATAAGAGCTGCGCACTAGGGACAAGGGAGGAGAATGCTGTCTTCCTTTGCATGGCAGCAGTACTTTCAAACCTTAGCATCCTACCTCTGCCAGCAGACAAAGAGAGGACACCTTCTCTTACCTGCTTGTGTAGTTGCGAGGCATGAATAAGTGTACAGTAAAACAGCTACTAAACCAAAGGATGCGTTTATGAGGTAACTTAATTATGCCTTCTGCAAATATCTGTGTGCCTGTTGTCTTCTGGCACTTCAGGGGAGCACTGTCACTGCCTTAAAATTCAAACAAGATAATTGAAAGCGAGCCCCGGGTTTTTTGGGCTTTCTGCTCAGGGCCAACCTGTGTGATTTATTTTGGTATTGACTTAACGGGACTGTTCACCTAAAGGAAGCAGGATTTGAGCTTGAAAATAGACATTCTTTCAGCTACATATTGATCGTTGGAGCTGGATCTAGTCCATCCTTATGATGTACTTTCTGAAAAAATGGCTTCTACTCTTATCTTGGCATCTGATGTCTGGTGAATAATGACTTTAATTAAAAAGAAGACCTGGCCACTTGGTCTTTCAGATGAGATACATAGCAAACTCAAGTATGTGGCCTGAGCAGTTCCAAATTTTTGCTTTTTCTTCCCTCCTTTTTAAAATCTGCTTCTCAAGAGACATCCAGACTGTGACCTTGCTCTGCTGAAGTCAACAGAAATTTTGTTGTTGATTCCAGTGAATGCAGGACCACTACTGTACGCAATGTAGGAAACCAATGGAAATTTTCCCTTTTTAGTCCAAAGGGTTTTTTTACTCAGGCTGTAGATCTAATGAATAAATAAATATATTCTCTTAAATTAACCACCTTGTTTTACAAAATCTTTTCTGTCAGAGCCCCTGGCCATCTGTTTATTACCTCCAAACATTGTCATGTTTTGTAGAACAATTCTTCGGAATGAAGTGGCATGGCCAGTTTAATTTCTCTATTCGTGTATTTGTTTTCCATATTGACTTACAGAGAAATTACTGTCCTACAAGCTGGTAGCTTTTTTCATTTTTACATGTTTATTATGATATGGATATTAGGTACTTGCATGAAAATTCACACTTTGCCAATAAACTATTATAGTAGCTATGTAAGATACTTCTATGCTGTCTTCAACATTTTTCCAACTTTCTGTAAAATACACATTATACATTTTTCTGCTGTAGCATATTTTACTTAAAAGTACAGTGTAGCTTTTCCCTCCCAAAAAAGAAAACCCGCCTCTGTATATATAATTTCTTTTTACATGTTGAGTGTGCCAATAGAAGACTAAATTTCCTTTCCAGGATTGCATATACATAGTTTCTTGTCCATTGAGGTTGTTGTGAATACAAATTTGGCAACAAAAGTCAAGCAGCCCTTTAGCTGTGCTTGAAGTACTTGTGAAACAAAAGCACACACAGCAAAGGAACATTGCTAAGCCAACCTTTTAAAAAGTTTTTTTTTTTTTTTGTGTGTGTGTGTGTATAGAGATATATATATATA